>OU612060.1:62990802-63590802 GCA_914767635.1 Melanostoma mellinum | reverse complement strand
CGCTTATGAACTAATTGAATATCTCGGCTATTCGGCTACCTCAGAAGGTATACGTCCAAATGATGACCATATTGAAGCCATAAAGAAGTTGCAAGTATCTCGGAATTTGAAAGACCTGCGAACTGTTTGGGGGATGTTTGGTTATTTTAGAAAATTCATTGAAGGACATAGTGAATTGACCAAACCTTTGTCAGAATTAACTTGTCAAGGAGCAGTTTTTTTCCATAACCCCTGTTCGGGAAGATGCTTTGAATGTATTGGAAAATAGGCTTCTAAATAGTCCGGTTTTAGCAATATATGATCCATCAAAAGAAACGGAGTTACATTGTGATGCCAGTTCTTTGGGTTTTCGGGCCGCTCTTATGCAACTACACGACGGGAACTTTCACCCTGTATTGTACTTTTCGAAGACGGCGACCGCCGTGCCGCTGAACAACGTTATCATAGTTTTGAGATGGAGTCCTTGGCCATAGTGTATGCCCTTAGACGCTATCGAGTTTATTGTAACGGATTGCAAATCACTTAAATTAACTTTAGAACGGGAACGAATGAATACTAGAATTCCAAGGTGGGCCCTTGAATTCCAGTCATATGACACCTTGCAACATCGCCATGGTGTTTCAATGGGGCATGTAGATGCCTTAAGTCGATTGCACTCTAAGTCGAGTTAGCTAAGCTAGCTAAGCGGAGTTCGCCGGCAAAGGTCTATTCTGTAGGTGATTTTGTTGTAGTTCGAAACATTGATGTCACGCCAGGAGTAAACAAGGAACTAGTTCCGAAATATCGCGGTCCGTATGTAATACACAAAGTATTGGGTAATGATCAGTATGAGATGTGGACAACTGTCAATTAACGCAACGTCCGTATAATAATGTCGTCGAGGCCGCTCGCATACGGAGATGGATTGCGAAAAAGAATGATGATATTATTGAGAATGGTTGTACAAGCGACACCATATTGATTTAGTTTAAAATAAGAAATAGACATATCGAGGTCGATTTGTTTTGCAGGTCGGCCGAGGTTGTAAGGTATAAATACATAGACCTTAAAAATAATGGGTGATGAGCAAACGCCATCTGCCGAAGAATAGAAAGAAAGAAAGAATGAAATATAGAAATGGCCGAACTTCACTTCCGCTTTGAAAGAAATCGAGACCGAACGTTTACAACACAAAACAAAACTGGAAAATGACATGTTGTAAATGTTTTAGTACTTTTTTTTAGTACTTTTTTTTTTTTTAGTAATTTAGAACACAGTTTGAGAACTACTTTTCATTTTAAGATCGGAAATCGCTTAGAATAGGTTCGTGAAGTGATAGAATGAAAAAACTGTGTGAAAACTGAAATAATATTTTTCTTATCACTTCACAGCTTCACAGATCGAGAATTGACCCCCTATTATAGCTATCATTTGTTTTCGTCTTTAAAACAAATCAGTGGAATTTTTTCGACAAGTTGGTTTTAGCTAGCATTTAAAATTATCTTTCAATGAAAACATCTATCATTATCATTGCATGAAAATGAGAGCACTGTGTATGGCATTATCAGTTACAGTAGCGGGGACAGAAAGCCATTTATATCTATGCAACCGTACTAATATTTACCTGTAATTGTTAGTACGGCGGCGAAAATATAGATGGCTTTCTAGCAACTCCACCGTTATTGGTAATGCTATAATTTCCAAACAAATATCATGATGAGAGTGACTTTTTTTAAATTCTATTGCGTTGAAAGAATTTAAAATATTATAAACTGTGCACAATAAATTAAAAAGTAAAAAAAAACGAGTTTTGTCAACAGAAGAAAACTATTATTGCAAAAGCAAGTGAACAGGATATTTTCAAAAAGCAACATCTGAATAATTTTTACAATCACAGACAAGAAAAAAAATTATATTTCAAGTTATTTTAGGATTAGTTTTCGGAGGGTATATGTACTTGTTCTTCTGTAACTTTTACATAAGGTATTAAAGAATTTAACGACTCAAAGTGTAACCACTTCTGTTTTCGTGTTGACGCGGAACCACTTGGGGCATTACAATGTTCTTGCAAATGATTTCGCATTTCGGAAGCTGTTGTGGTGTGGGCTCCACTTCTTTTAACGTTCATCAACTAAAAACAGTTTTATTGTTGGGGAAAACTCAAAATGAACAAATAAAAACACCAACCTCTTCTTTGCAGAACCAGTGCAATATCAATCCAAGCATTTACTCTACACTAGCCGTTTCTGTACTCTTTGCAATCTTTCGCATAAATGCACACATAACTTTTCAGTTTCGAGAATCAATTTTTTTTCTTAGTCTTTCCTTTCGATTTTCTGTTGATTTTTAAAAACTTTTATTAATTTTGGATCCATAATTCTATGCAAATACATTGAGCGAGGCACGACACACGACTAAAAACCAAATTCATAGTACAGATCGAAAGAAAAAACAAACAATCTAAAAAGATTTGATGTTAAAGTTGTTCATTGAACGAAAAATTAACAGGTGGAAACACAACGAAAATGGAATCCATCAAGCGGAACGGTGGGTTTTGCCGCGAGCAATTGATAGGAGTGAACCAATGAATGCGGCGCGGTGTTTTGGCGGTTGTGTAGGTATTTGCTAAAATTAACGTCCGGCTCATAGAATCCGCTGCGTCCGTTCGCTGCGTTCAGCTGACAGCAGTGAGTTTTACCGGACACAACGGATTGGGGTGACCCATAGAATCCGTTGCGGTGTTTTGACAGATATAAATTCGTCAAAATTATTAAGAGAAACTAGAGATGAGTCGATGAGTCAATTGCTACAAGAGATGAGTGAGCTCTTCAAGAAGTTTTTCGCAGTTAGCGTTTCTTAAAAGTGGTGTATGTAGAAGTTTGTAAGGTTTTCATAAAAATAACTTCCGAAGAACAGCGGATTAAGGAATTTTGAGTAGGAATTATGAGTACAGAGAATAAAAGGGAGGACTTTCATTATAAAGAGTATATTTCGGAGATACTCTCCTTCAGATCATAACGAGTTTTCGAGAAAAATCGCTTTTATTAGTAAAAACAAAATAAATAAAAGCAAATATAAATGTCATTTTATACATTTTGTAAATTTATATTTATATTTTTATTTGGAAATGTGACTGCGGACAAAATCGAATGTCACATTTTTCCAATAAACACTCAAATTGTGATGTGGTTCTCAGCAGGTCACAACGTTGTGAGTTGTGACATTTTTGCCAGAATCGGGCTGGTAGAATCGTATGCAGTTATATGTGAATTTCTCTTCATCTTTTACTAATACAATAAGTTGGACCATGTATATAATTTGTCGAAATTTTGCTTAACCTCAATTTTAAAATGTAACATTCTTGTGGACATTATACTCAGCTAAGAGAGCCTCCATTCATTCATCCCAGTGAGAAAAAGATAAACTGAATCAATTGGCAATTTGTTACTTATTGTGATACTGAGATGAATGAAAGGTATCCGAACTCAGCATAATGTCGACAAGAATGTTTCATTTCAAAAATTATCTACATAGTTTAATGGCCACCTTCAATTATATTATTTTCAAGAAAAAACCAATTAATTAACTGCTTAAATGTTGAATTGATTTCTGACCGAATAGAAAAGCTTAAAATTAAATTCAGGAACAGTTGTGATTGCATTGATAATCCGTTGATAAATCAACTATATTCTAATCTGTGATAAGCGCACACATCTTTTTATGTTTCTGGCGATTATGCAAATAATATGTGAATTTCTGTGATATACAAATGTTGTTAAAATTATTTATTGAATCAAATATAAGACTGTTTAGGTATTTATTCAATTATAATTAATTGTTTATTTATTATTGATTATTTTATGTATTTATTTATTTATTTATTTACTAATTTACTTTTCCTATTTTGATAACTTATTTATTTATGTTTATGTTTACTTATCTGTTTATATTGTTTATTACTTACTTACTTATTTATTTATTTATTTATTTATTTACTTATATATTTATTTATTTATTAATTTATTTATCTATTTATTTATTTATTAATTTTTTTTTATAATTTATTAATTTACATTTTTTCTATTTATTTATTTATTTATTTATTTATTTATTTATTTATTTATTTATTTATTTAATTATTGCATATTCAATGCTAATAAAAATAAAAATTATATGCATATATACAAAATATATGTAAATATTCAAAAATTTAAACAAATACATGTTACACACTATTTCATTTTTAAATATTATGTTAAACGGCTTACTATTGCCATAACATGCGTATACGCAACGCTATATGCTTTTTTATCAGATAGGTGGGTTTTACTCGTCTTTCCTCCAAATTTAAACTAGTGTATTAAATAATAATTCCTAAAAAAAAATTAAATAATGTTATAGCTGAAAGGTATATTATACCAAATCTCTGAAAATGTAAAATGTGCGATGACAAACTATTATGAAAATATTTGACGAAATAAAAATAACTATAACTATGAATGATGAAAGTTTAATCAAAATCGTTGGACCAGTTTTTTAAAAAAAACGGTTTTTTATTTTTCACTTTTTTTGAAAAACTGTTTTTTAAAAGTCAAGTATGCAAAATTTTAGACCTTGTTAGAAGTTATTTTGAGATAAAATTAAAAAAAACACAAAGCTATAGTTTTGAAGTTATTTTTAAAAATCAATATTTTTTCAAAAAATTTATAAAAACTTCCAAAACTAATTTTTTTTAAATATTGATATGCAGTCTTTCTAAAATGGATTACTACTTTTTAAATCCAAAATTTCGTCAAGATCGTGTCAGCCATTAATGAGAAAGTCGGCTTTCAAAAAAACGGTACTATGCGAGGTTTTTAGGCTTTTTCGAAAAAATTTTTTTACATCATAAAAAAATCAATCCAAAATTAATCTTTCACGCAAAATTTTATCGAAATCGTTGGAGCCATTTTCGAGAAAAATAAGTATTATCATATCGGTTGTATGGCAGGTACCGTTATTTCAATACCTAGAGACTAAATTCCAAAAACCTCTCTGTCGGATGCCAAATAGACCCTAACTACAAATTTTGAAGCGAATCGGTCCATTGGTTCAGGCTGTAGATCCGACACACAGATACACAGACAGACAAACAGAAATGCAGGACCCACTTTTTTCGTATTATCTATCATCGAAATGTCATGTTTAATTGTTATCTGAAATTTTTTTTTCTGCACGATTGCAAGACTTGCCTTATAGTATACCTATAATCGTAAGTAAAAACAATGTGTTCCATTCAAGAAATACTTACATATGTATTGGGATGATATCATAGACTTATTCAACTGTATACATACCTACAAAACGTATAAACACAAAACCACACTCATTGAGTTTTCACATCAAAATTGGTGCCTGGAAATAAATTGATCAAAATTTCACAGTTTCGTTTTTATTACTGTGCCGAACATTTTGTAGCTTTAATCTGCCTCCCCTTTGATATAAGACGAACGTTAATTCCATGAATGATGCAATTCTTGCAAGGATTTGGTGAGCAGCCAGACAAACTGTTAAACTTTACCAAACAATGTAAAATAGGCAAATAAAATATATAAACACATAATACAGGGTAGAGCCTAGACTCTAGAGCAGGGTTTCCCAAACTATTTTGAGCCACAGACCCCTTTTCCAAAATGAACTGACACCGTAGACCCCCAAAGCAAAATCACTTTAAAAATCCTGTCTCAAGTTTTTAAGTTACTTTTATAGGTACCTAGTACCTAAGCAAGTTTTGCAGTAGTGCAGAAAGAAAAGTTTTTGAGATAACAATAAAACATGACATTACGATGATAGCAGGTATGAAATTCAATAAATATGAAGTGTAGTTCAAAGTTTATTAATGCAAGTTTTCAAAAATCATGCTATTAATTGAGAATAAATTATTATTTCTTGATTTTAAGAATTAATGCGATGGATGAATTTGGTGACTTTCTACCAATCTAGCTAGATCTGATTTAATATTGGTAAGTTGCAGCCTCAAGTCTCCGCGTTCGTTGACTTTCAAACGGTTTCTTTTTTTCGTCAAAATGTTTGCAACCACACTGAAGCCTTTTTCAACTAAATATGATGATGGAAAAGCGATGCGATATTTTTCAGCAATGTTCCACAATGCAGTATATTGAGTTTCAATGCTGCGCTGCAACCAGAACTTCTGGTAGCTTTCGTTGAACTTTAGCTTAAGCTCTTCGTCAGTTTGGATGGTGATCAACATTGTCACATTGGCTTCTTCCATGGCTGTTATGCTGTACGGATTTATTATCTACTCAGGAATTTGTAAGTTCTAAAGATCCTCAAAACTTTTTGAAAAATCTTTATGAAGCGCGGCCAAGTGAGTGACATATGATAAAATAACATCGTCTTGAAGGATTTCTGTTGACTTCGACAAATACGGAAACTGTGAGTATTCTTTTCTGTTTAAATTTTGTATAGAAAGAATAAGTTTCCCCACAAAAGCCGCTTTAATGGATTTTGTTTTGATCAAGTTGAGATCGTCACCCTGCAGCTGCAACTTGACTTTGTTGAACATGTCGAAGATATCAGTCATGTTATAAGTATCCGTCATAGAATTTTTCAGAAACTCCAACACAGACCCGAAAATAGCTGAAAATCTTGCTAAGCAAAAGTAAGCTAGTAAAGACTTCGTCGTTATCCTCACAAAGCTTAGCAAATAACCGAGAGTTCAATGAATTGCTTCGAATCTTGTTGACAGCATTTATAACGTATTGCAAAGACTGGTGCAATCTAGGACTCAGATTTTTTGCTACTAAATGTTGTCTGTGAATCACGCAATAAATCACCAGTACATCAGGCGATTGCCGCTTTGAGTGAGCTGTAAAGCCACGATGACGACCAACCATAGATGGTGCTCCAGCGGTCGCAACAGAAATAATGTTTCTCCATGGAATAGCTTTTTCGGTAAAAAAAAAACGTTCCACTGCCTGAAAAATGGATTCTCCTCTGGTATCAGTTTCCAGATAAATGGCAAAAAGCAGCTCTTAGCCATCTCAAGCCATCACCGTCTTGCACAGAAGATGATGCAAACATCGATGTTATGGATGTCCTTTTCTCCAGTTTTTCCTTAAGTGCTTGGAAAAATGATAATGGTTTACTTTTTTTGTCAACATGAACTCTTGATAAGTGGTCCTTCATTTTTGAAGGCTTCATGGCATCGTTACTAAATATTTTTTCAAATATTAGACACATCGGCAAGTGTTGATTTGATGGAGACGAAATAAATCCAAACTGTATTGTCCACATTTTTTTTTCGTGTCTGCAATCACACCGCCAATCTTAAGCAAAAAATGTTTAAAACTATTACTTATAATATCACATTTATATAACAGTTTATATGTTATACATGTTTAAAATGTTAAAAAGTTTTTTGGCACTTACCCTGATATTTTTTTAATAAAGAAATGCATGGTAACGCAATTTAGGTAACTACTTAGGTAACTATACACTTTGTTAATTCTATTTTAATCACTTTGATTTATTCAATTTATTTAACTGTATATTATCACTTTAAAATCTTCCAATTTCAAAATCCAAATGAACTCTCACCCTAGGTACCAGCTTCTTATATAGTGAAATATCAGGAGCATGTTTGAACCGAAGTTTATCTTATACTTAATAGCCTACTATTTTATTTAATAATGGACAGCAAAAAATAAAAAAATAAAACCACAATCAGTGAAAACAGGTCAACATTATTAATAACAATAATAATAATCTTTATTAAATTACCTACCAACTGTTGTTTCCGGTAAAAAAGAGTTAGGACTGGAAAACCGAATGTACCTCAATAAAAGTGTAATTACATAACTACCGATTTGTCGAAACAGTGCACAGGTACGAAAAGGAATTTTCTTTTATTTAAAGAATTGCAAAAGTAACGCAACACAATCTTTAAAGTTTAAAATAAGAAAATGTGTAAGGGGGTCGATTCCAAATCTTGTCGACCCCCAAATTCAGATTTCGTTTTTGTCGACCCCCGAGAAGCTGATATCGACCCCAAGGGGTCGATATCGACCACTTTGGGAATCACTGCTCTAGAGCGTACATGTGACACTATACAACCAATAGTTGGTTTTATTGAGTGTGCGTTGAATTGAACTGACTGGCGCCATTATTTATGTTTGTCTTTTTTGTTTTCTTACTCATTCTTTATTTTACAGGAAAAGTATAGCGTATACTGTTGATGATGACTGTTCAATGTTCATAAAATGAATTTATAAAGGAGTCTACTTTCTTACTTCAGTTGAATTATCCTTCAATATAAAAATATGGAGTTGCTTTTCAAAAAAAAGTGAAACTGTGGCGAAGCTTTTAACGCAAACCTAAAACCATTTCCAAAAACAAGAAAACAATGTATAGTTGTGCAAATTGAAGATTGTCGATATCTCTAAGAGCTACCAGTAGTGTCCGACCGAAGGACGAGTTCTAGCCGAAGCCGAAGCCGATTATTCGGCTTGACACTTACATACATACACACACACACTTAATTATTGGCACATTTAACTTTTTTGAAAAGTAATGCTGCTTTCAAGCCTTTGCAAACATGCTATACAAACCATTATTTTTTTATTTTGAGGTGGTACTTATTTACTATTAAATACAGTAAAAATTAATTTGAAACATTTTAATAGGTTTCCAAAAATTAACATAATTCACAAACATTGGTATATTTGCCGCACAAAATTATTGGCACAGTGCATGGAAAGTTGAAAAAAAAAAGACACAGTTAAAACTGTTAGTATTTCGTATGCAATCCTTTTTGCTTTATTACTTCAGCTAATCTATTTGGCATGGAACGCACCAGTTTTCTTGTCGTTTCTTCTCCAATATTTTGCCATTCTTCGATTAGCGCCTGTTTCAGTTCTGTTTTTGTGGTAATAGCGCGTTTTTTAACCCTTCTATCCAATTCTTCCCACAAATCTTCAATCGGATTTAAGTCCGGAGATTGTGGCGGGTGTGAAACCACATGCGCAGTATTATATGCTAACCGCATACGCACATCATGAGCCGTGTGCTTAGGGTCGTTGTCGTGCTGGAATGTAAACGAGCGTGTTAAATTCAACTTAATGGCACTTTTTTCAAGTTTTTTTTTTTAAATATCTGGATAAATTTTTTTATGATGAAAACAAGCTCGCCAACACCCGCAGCAGACATGCAACCCCACACCATAACTCCTCCACCACCATGTTTCACTGTAAGTGCTAAGTTTTTTTTTCCAGAGCGGTATTCGGTTTTCTCCACACGGAAATGCGGCCATCGGATCGAAAAATATTGAATTTGCTTTCATCTGTAAACAGGCACATCATCCCAGAAACTGTTTAATTTGCTCCGATATTCGAGAGCGTAGTCCAAGCGCTTTCTTTGGTTGACTTTTGAAATCATTGCTTACGTCTACACGGTTAAAAATCCTGGCGTTAAATTTAATATTTTTGAGGTTGCATATATGACCAGTCCAAAATCGTATTTAAATGTAATACTTTGAAAATATTTAATTTTCAAATTCAATAGAAGACATATTGGAATTCAATACTGTCTTATATTAAAAAACAAGTTCGTATTATTTAATAGTAACACAGATGAGTATTAGTATTTAAACCAAAATATTACAGTTCATTACTTCATGTATTGATTTTAAGGTAATTTATATTAGAACCAATTACGCTGGGTATTGAAAACATGTCTTTATTTATTCAATTTCAATATTTTCTTACTTGTTTTAAACCCAAAGCGGGTTTAAATTTAATGCAAGTTTATTAAATCTTAATACTACTTAAGGTTTGATTGGATAACTTTTTAACCCACTTGGTATTGAAAACTAATACTTATTTATTAAATTTCAATACTATTGAAGATTTGATAGGATTACTTTTAAATCCACATAGTATTAAAAAGTAATACTTTTTTATTGAATTTCAAAACAAAACCTTAGATCCTGTGAATATCAAACTGTTAATCTTGAACTTTCAAAGTAAACAAAGAAACAATTTTTTTTTTTTTAAATGTTATTTTATTAAAAACGAGAACAAAGAAATCTTATAACAATGTAATAGCTTAAGCTTTTGAACACAAATATTATTCACAAAAAAAGACTTCAATATGCAAACTTTTAATGGATTTTTAAGCATAATAAATACTATTGAACTTTAAAAAAACTATCTGGTTCCCACTTACTAACCGTAGGTACTCAGCTCGCGCCGTCACTAACGCTCTTCGAGAAGAGTCCTTGAGCTTATTTGTTCGTCTGTACTCATCTAAAATGTACGCTGCTGGGCTTGTTTTTATAAATGCTTTTAATCCCTGTAACATTAGGAAAATTTTATTTATACAATTACAGTAAATTCAATATTGAAAAAACTACTTACTTCTTTGTATAAAAGAAGACTGCTTCCAATTGCTGCTCCTTGTTTTGTTCAAATTTTCAGATATTTCATTAGAAGACTCTTCATCAACAGTGTCAAGAACCAAAAGGAAGCAGGCACAGCCTGAACAGTACCGCATTATATCGATCTTTCAAAGTAAATCTGTTTACTAGTTCTTCGTTTTCTTAGACTAAAACAAAAACAAATTTTAAATTAGCACGGTTTGCACTCACCAGGAAATAAATATATATTACACTTAAACTTGCTGTTTATTACTTACTTGTAAGGAGGATATCTTCATTTTAAACGCCAAAAGATTCAGATGATTCATTCGTCTGATTTTTAGTTTTTTTTAAAAGTTTTTTTCCACGTTTTTCACTTTAGTGTAACTAAATTTTCCATTTGGAACTCCATGTTGAACGACCGACGCGACATGTTGAAACAAACTAAAGGAGTTTTCTTTCGACAAAGCTATATTCGATATTAAAATGTAGATAATACTGAAGGGCTAAGAATCCATACCAAAATATTAAAATCTAAGGCTGAAGGGTTAAAAATCAATACCTAGGTCTTAAAAATTAATACCTGGTGGGTATTAAAATCTTACATTAATGTGTTCAAAATAAATACCTTTAGAGATTTGTAATACAATCAAATATTAAATTCCAATACTTTGTTTTACTATGCAGTTTCTACTTGAATGTAATACTGAAATACTAAAAATAAATATTATTGTGTATTAGATTGCACTGTTCCATAAGTGAAATACAGTACAGTTTCGCGTTAAATAGAAAATTTAATTACAATCGAATATTAAATTTCAATACATTATTTTTTAACATTATATTATGGTCACTTTTATCTAAATCCTCTACTAAAATCAAATAATAAATTATTGGATTTTAATATTTGAAGGTTAAATTTCAGTGGAAAAGTATTAAAAAGGGCATTTTAGTGGGAGATGTATTGAATTTTAATACCAAATTATTTAAAAAAATGTTTAATAAAGTTGGAATATTAAAAACAAATTATTCCTGTATTGCATACGGCTGTAATACGAGGGCCGTATTAAAAAACACCCCAGGATTTTTAACCGTGTAGCAACTCGAGAATTGTAACCGGCCTCGTGAAGCAATCTTCTTACCGTCATGGGATGAACAGTTTCCCCAAACTCTTCTCTAACTTCAACAGCTATTTGGGTTGATGTTATTTTCGGATCAGCTTTTACTATCCGGACAATCTTGGTCCGTTCACGGTCATCCAAAATCCGAGGACGACCGGTATGTTTGGAACTTTTAAAATTAGATTCACCCTTAAAGCGATGAACGATGCTACGAATAGTGTATCGGCTTCTATTCATTACTTGTCCACTCTCTGCATATAATTTGCCTTGGTTATGCAAATTTACCACTATTTTTCGTTCGGATTCGGTGGTTTCTTTTTGTTTTGGGCTCATTTTGTTTGAATGAAACTTCTTGACTCCTAACTTATTTTTCTTGTGAGAAACCGTGACTTTATTTGACAAACTAAATAACTGTTACTTTGATTATTGACTTTTTTGACGGTACGGCCACGAGAGTACAAATTTATTGCACAAAACGCTGAGTGTGCCAGTAATTTTGTGCGAGTAATTGAGTAGTTCCACGCTAGTTATTTTGTTTCTTTGAATGTGGACAGATATTATACTGTCAAATTTATTGCATTTGATACAAAATAAGATAACCATTGAAGTAAAAAAATATTTGTTCAATTGCATGTTGGTAAAGGTTAAAAAGTATGGCTTAAAGTTTAAAAAGCTTTGTGTGCCAATAATTATGTGCGGTACTGTACCTTCGGCCGAAGCTTCAACAACTTAAAGAATTTTCGACTAAAAATGATTTTTTTAAATAAACTTTTAAATAATAATAACAAATCAACTAGGAACATTATCCATATTTTATTGAAATTGAGTAAAAAAAGAACAAATAACTCTTAAATAGGAAAAAAGAAAAAAGTAATTCAATAGAAATAATTAAAAATTTAAAAAATTTATGAAATCAATATAATCAAAATTGAAAAGTCTGATATTGTAAGCTAAAAATAGTAACTTCTCATTAAATTGGATCGCCTGTCCGCATAGATCTGTCCCGCTTCCCGCAGCACTAAAAAATTGTTCACGAGGAACACTAGTTCTACATTCCACGAAAAACGAAATTGTTTTTTTTTTTTTTTTAATACCTACCACGACCATTGTAGTTATATGGAATCAATAGTACTTTCGAAAACAAAAAAGGTCCCTGAAAGCCATCTATCTATCCGCCAGCGTACTTGCATTTCCCTGAAATTTTTACAGCGCCGGTGGATTGGATACATAGATGGTTTTAAGCGACCGTTTTTGTTTTCGATATAGATTTCATATATGTACAACCACAACGCACGACAACCATACACTTAAACTATTGTTGGCCTTGTTTTGCACTAATAATGTGACTGCCCCGTTCTTGTGCACTCACAATAGTTTTATGTTCTACGAAAAACGAAATTGATTTTCAGCGCCTACCAACACGCACGAGCGACAACCAAAAACTAAACCTTCGGCTTCGGCCAAAACTTCGGCCGATTTTGGATAGATATAAGATATCTTTTTGAACGATTCAGATATCTATGTATTTCCAGATTGCTGCAGACAACAGCTGTGAAATAATGAAATTCGACTTTTGAAAACAGCAAAAAAATTAAAATCTCGTTGCTAAACGAATAAATTTAAAATTTTTCGATTTCCCATGCATTTTAAGAGAATCTTATACAGAAATATTTGAATGCAAAACAAACCAAAAAACCAACGTTTATGTATTTATTTATTTCACCTACGAGCAATGAGCTTAACAGATTATAAATTAAAACGAAAGAAAATAATAAAATTAATTTTAAATTAAATAAAAACAAGTTTTCAATTTCTTAAAAATAAGTAGGTGATACAATTATTCATTTTGGAATTTGTCTCTGGAGAAGGCCATTTCAATATGACCACAAAATTCATTACATCAGAGTCGGAGTACAAAAATACTATATTAATGGGGTCCTTTACAATAAGACTTAATAAAATAAACAGAATCGACAACTTCATTATAAAACTGACTAGAGGTCACACTACAAGAGTGATGACCTCAATCAATGAATGGCCTGATATTTGAAGCTTATTGCTCCAATATTGAATATATGGAGAAAACACGTCTGAGTCAATTTGTCCCAGTGGAAGCTTCTCTTTATTTCGATATGGAACAGTAGATACTGGAAAGATTGGCGGTTCCGTTGATCTTCCGCCGGCTCCTTTATAACCGGGGAGAGCAGTTTAGATCGCGATAGTCGAGATGTTTTTAAAATGCAAATGAGGTTTGGTGAGTTTTGGTTTGGCTTACAGCTCCGAAAAAGAAAATAATGATATTGATTGCCAGTTGCCAATATTTGGTTTCTAGAAAACAGTGGCAAACTAAAATCCTTTTAATCTCCACCCTTATGAAAATCGTATTCGTCTTTTGAATCTTCAACCACTCTCACAAAGACGGGTCAAAAATGATTTAGTATTTTTCCATCAACTTATAACAGGTTCGATTGATGATGATGAAGGATTAACCGTTTTATGAGTGGAAAAGTGTGCGTTTTGGGTGTTGCACCATGGAATGACCCTTTGGCTACTCAGTTTAAAGAAGTTTTAGGTAGTTTAAATTAGTTTTAAGTAATTTTAAGAACAAAAAAAAAAGCCGATCAACAAAACTATTTTCAAAAATGATTCTTACTTAAATTCTAGCTTGAGTGTGGCAATTCATTAGTTATCCTAAAGCAAAAAATCATTAGCGTTTCGATATTGCTTAATTTAGAGTGCCCACTTAGGGCCAGTAAGTTTAATAAGTGATTTCTTAAAGCTAGTTCAACACATTTTTTTTAGCATGTTAGTGGATTTGAAAATAAATAAAGCACGAATAGGGTGACTTGGGGCAATAGAGCGAGGAGCCCGAGGGCCTAGCGCATTTCTCACAACCATACCTTGTGAGGGAATGGAGGGTTCCTACAAATTTTTTGCGGTTCCGAAAGGCTAATCGAGAAGAAATCTACTAACGGAGGACTAGCCGATTCCTCGCGAAAGTCGATACCCGTAGAAAACATTTTTGGCTCTGTTGGGATTCGAACTATGTACGAACCTCTGGGTTAACAGCAGACATGCTAACCATCACGCCACGGGTACCACAAGTGGATCCAAGTCAAATGAAAAAAAAAATTAAATTTACAGCAAAAGAAACAAACCAAAGAAGAATAGATATTAAAGCATTTCATCTTCTACTTTTATGTGAAATGTGCCTACCAATGAGGCACATTTTTTTGTATGAAAAACAAAAAAAGAGAAAATGGTAAAAAATATTTTTTGATAGAAGTAGAAAGATGTTTCAATGCGAAAATTTAAATTTTTTTTGTTGTTTTTTTTCAGCTCTATTTGTTTTAAAAGAGAGGAATAAAATAAAAGTATTTATTTTAATATTAAATTTTTTTAAATTTATGATTTTTTGGAATATTTTTAAAACTTTGTCTTTGGTTTGTTCAATTTTTTGTTAAAAAAATTAAAACCCGGACTCGAAAATAATGGCGTTTCCACATGTTTTCAAAAAACCTTTAGAACACTAATTTTTTTAGTTTTTCATGTAATTTTATTCAATTTTTTTATCAGTTTGCAGTTCTCAACGATCCATCACAAAATTTATTGTGAAGAGCGTAGTATTCGCTCAATTTGAACAAAGCCAAAGGCTACAAAAAATAAGCAATTTGTATTAAATCTTAAAAACGATAGATAGCAGAAGGTTCTGCTTTACCTCGAGACTTTGAAATTATACTAAGCACACAATCTTATTCTTAATATATAATAATAATTATTGTTAATTGCAGTTATGGCCTTATGGGGTACAGTAGAAGTCTTTCCCAGGGCGCTGCTTGTACAAAAATCTACACTGCCTAAGCTGTATAATATCGTTATCTATTTCATTGTTAAGGTAGGTTCGTATGCATATCATATTGTACAAATTTTTATCATTTACCACAGCAATGCTCTGACAGGGTCTTAACATGCAATTATGTTTCTTTATCACACAATCATCTGTAATTGAAATTGGTTTTCCATCCACAATACATATAATATTCGGGATAACATTACATATAAAAACAAAATATGTATATTTGCGCTTTGGTATATGAGATATATAAAACTCTCACGAGTCACGACCAAAGAATTGGTAAAATGAATGCTACACAGTATACCCTATAGTTAACCATTTAGTTCAATTTAAAAAGGGCACTTATTACATTTCCATTATCAGCATAACTCGCATGAAATACGCGTCATTCAATGAAGAGCTGAGGTTATGATATGTCTGATTAATTTAATTGCTCTTAATTGGGTGCACTGTATACGTGTGTTAATGGCATAAAGTTCGAAACTTGTTGAGGAGAACCAAATTGATGTAATTTAAACATGGGTATAGTTATTTATATTTTGGAGATCACCAGAGGGCTGTGAAAGAGACATGGGCCGTCTGATTTTCACTGTGTTCCGGCTAGAGCCTCTAATGCACCTATGCACGTATACGCGTGTGACGTGACACGTGTAAAAGAACTATCCGTAAATGAAATTTCATTTCAGTTCAGTTCAGTTTATTATATTGAGTCTTAAATTCACTAGATTACAATTGTTTTTTTTTTTTAGTAACAATAATTGCTACCATATTTTCCACAATTTTATTTAAGTTTACTTTATATTTTTGTATAAATTTGACTAAGGAATTCTCTACCAAAAAATGTTAAATTTTCACGTATAAATCACACTGAGTTTGACCAATATCATGTTATGTTGGCTTTGATCAAAAGGAATTAGTAACTAGTGGCAGATGAAGAGGCGCTTAGCGCCAAAACGGCCTGAGCCCAAACAAATCGTACAAAAAAAAAACAGGAATTAAAAAAAACATGTTTTTAAAATATTCTTTTTATTAATCTTTTTTTTTGTTTGTTTGTGGTTAATAGGAAGGGGTTTATTTACGAACAAAAAAAGCGTTTTAAACAATAAATAAGAAAAAAAAACGTTGCTTTGGCCATTTTGGAATTCATTTAAAAATTTTTTATTGATGCCAAATGAGGGTTAGGCCATTTATATAATACCAATTATTATAAAAAGCATTTTGAAAACTTATATAAACAAATTCAAAACTTTCATTCTTCTTCATCTTCGGCTCTTGTATTTGTTTTTAAATTATTATAAAACGAGTGCATTATAGGTGGTATGAATTCCTTGAGTTCTTGAAGGTCCTTAAACTTTGCAGCTTCAATGAATCTTCCTCAAGGATAAAGTGGCTCCAATTACACATCTACGAATTTACTTGAGTTCCGCTCTGAAATGTCAACTTCTTGAAATAAAACCTCTTCATTATTTGAGTATTTATATTGAATTATAAACGACTTCTAATTTTGGAATCGAAGCTACTGAATTTTAAGAAATTCAAGTTTCGAGTTCTTGTCCGTGGATACTTTTCTGTTTGTCACTAGTTTCTCAATGAAAGATATGCTTTTTAAGTCATCTGCTGTCTGATTTTTTTTTTTTTGCTGTGATGATTACACGATCCCACTCATCAGGTGTAAAAATGTCCTTATAATATCTCTTTTCCTTTTCAATGAGTGCCCAGATACTATGAACTTATGGTCTATCTGATCAACTTCAAAGGTAGAGTTGTAAACCATGTATGTGCAAATAGTGGTCATTCTTATGTTCCGGTTTTGAAAACCACATTGATCACTATATATAATTAAGTGTTTACACTTGACATTCGCTTTCACGTAGGTAATGCATAATGCAAGACCCTATTTCCTGTGGACCACGTGAAAGCATTCCAGGTGCACATAAACGATTTGTTTGTAATAAGGTCATGAATACCAAGGCAATAGGTCCATACTCCATAGCTGCCTCTTGTAGTAAGCTACCCCTGTGGAAGTAACTGGCGTCGGCAGGGTTTTCATTAAATCGAAAGCTATAACTGCATATTCATCCTTGTTAAGTTTCGACTCCAACTGCATCCCACTTCTAGCTGATTCAGCTTTTCGGTGGTGTAAATTTCTTTCGCTCGTTATTCTCTGTTTTTCAGAAGGATCATCTGCAGCCTCGATTTTTATATTAAAAGAATCGCATTTCTTGCAACTGGAACTCGAAAATGCAAATTAAAATTTTGTGAAAAGATTTTCGTAAACACGAATTTTGAAACAACCTTGTCCTTTTCTGCAGATCCACGATACAGCTCGTACATTAAAGAAATGTGCAAGAAATTCTCTTTGGATATTCCTTTGCCTGGAATAATGAGAGCTATACCTTGAAAATTTGTAAATAAAGTCTTTCACGAGTTCTGTAGCTTCAACGGTCGCCTTATTATGAGGTGTATGCCTTCCTCTTTGGTCCGAAATTGGTGTTGTTGATCCACTTCCAGGTGTTCTATGCTCAAGTGCACTAGTAATACGCCCATCAGTTACCTGTAGAATCTTTTTAAAAAAACCTTTTGCAGACATTCATTCCGACATTGTTGACTCCTGGAAGTTTGTAAATTCTTGTACTAAATCTGCGGCTTTCGCCTTAAGACTTCTCATAAGATCTCTTTGTTTCAATAACTCCAATTTGTCCACATTGAAATCAATCATCCTAATCAACATAAAGCGCTTGGCTCTACAATTTAATGTAGAATACTGAATGGTTGAATTATGCATCCTGCATCCATACCATATCACCATACACCTGTGCAAGAACTCCTTCCGAATGATTTTGAAATGAGAACCTAATCGAGTCTCCACGATTTCCATACATTGGCAGCAAACCAGATTTATATCAGCAAAGATCGTTTCAGACTTTACAGATGCAGAATACAAGTGAACAAACCATGTAACGAACTACTCCCCAAGAACACGGAATAATCGTGTCTATATTTTTTGGGAACAATTTATCTGTGGTGTTTGGCGCAGTGCGAATTCCGTCACCAATACCACGACCGTCCGCGCCGACTGCGCAAACACTGCACCGTTTGGACACCAACCGTGAAGAGTATAGAACCACATGATACGTTGCCAAGAGTGCCAAGAATATCGCCACTGCGAATTAAATGAGTCGATCTTTACTTATATTTTTAAAAAAGAACTTCAATAACTCATTATCTTAAATCTACACTTAACACTACTTTACTCTGCTACTTTCTGATGACGACCGCTTCCTGACGACGACTATCTAGGACTGTGTCTTTTTTGTCTCTGTCTCTGGCTTGGACTGGAAGTTGAACACAACCCTACTAATTATGTTGACCATCTGCGATCTCGCTGTTCTAGGAAACGACTCATAACCCAACTGTTTATGTTGACCATCTAGTATCGAAGTTCTAAGAAGAAGGTGATTGAAGGTGTTAACTGTAAGTGATTATTGAACGTGTGAACTTGCATTAGAGCCGTGACACCCATTAGGACTCCAAGAACACTCAGCGAAGAGAATAGATGTGTGTTTCCTAGAATCAAAAACAACGTAGGTACATATTCCACTTTTCGATAAAATCGAGTTAACTATGCAGTTAACTATCTGTAACTGTGATTGAAGCTTTCGAAAGTGAACTTATTCCAGAGATAATTTGTTATGAATATCAGGGCTAGAATCAAAAGCAACGTATTCCTAAGGCTATTTTGAATCAAAACAAGTTTATTTCACTTAAAAATCTAAGCAGAACCACTAACACAATTTGATTTTAAGATTCTAAAAAGTCTCGCCTCTAAAAATGTTTTTTTTTTTTTAATATCTCAAAACTTAAAAAACCGAAATACATACGTTGTCTTAGAATCTAGGGGACACATACAATACATCACACAGAAGAGCAAGAAACATAGTAGAACGCACCACAGGTTTCTTAAAAAAACACAGATTTCGTTGCTTATTGCACAACATTTGTCTATTTTTTTTATGATAATTTCACTAACATTGAAACCATGGATACTTTGTAACAAGAAAAGGAAATGAAATGAAACTACTGGGGCTGAATAATTTGGAAATTTATTTTTCACAATCACAATACTAAAAGCAGTTGAAATGAGAGTATTGAACTCCAATGGACAACAAATAACAAATCTGATTTGAAAATAAGTTTTTAAGTTCTTCTTAATTAATTCCAGCTCTAGTTTATTAGTTTATAAGTTATCTTTAAGCCTAATCCTTAAAATATTGATTTATTTAGAGTAAGTTAGTATACTATCAAATAATCTAGTTTTATACATTTTGCAAGCTTGTTAGTAGATTTTAGTAAAATGAAATAAAAATGATTTAAAACGAAGCGACGCGACGCCCAAATCAAGGGGTTTTGACTTATAATGTTATGGAACACAGTTTTAGCATTTAGGAATGTAGGAGAGGATTAAGTAGGAGGCAACGCTGCACATTGCATCAACAAAATAAAAGCAAATTCTGGTAAAGCAGGAATAGATTCAGATGAAGACATTTTGGGTGATGAGACGACGACATTTTGGATGATGACCACTTTATAGTGGAAGATTCTCAAGAGAAGGTTGGTTGAGACAGCGGGTGCTGTTTTCGAGTATTCGCTTGAATTACAACCCCGAGAACAGTGGCCTATTTCACTAACTCACAAATTTGTAATTACAAGCGTTTTTTGACAAAGTTTGTGAGTTTTTGTATAAACTTTGCTTCAATATTGCAGTTGTTTTTTACAAAAGGAAATTTGTAGAAAAATTTTCTTTTCGGTTTCACCAACACAAAATTAAATTTGTACTTTACAAGTAACAAACTTGTTAATATAACACTAATTTGTGAATTTTCATTTCACTAAAGAAAATTAAGTCTATTTTATTTGTAAAATTTGTTCAATTTGTAAGAATATTCTACAAGTGAAGGTTGACGTGTAATCTTTGCTACAAATTTTTTTTCCTTTACTTTAATAACAAAATTTCTTTGCGACTAAGGCGAAGGCATAGCAGCAGCGATAGTAGCCAAAGTGATGATAGTAAAAAAAAAAAATTATCCGCCGCGTGTAAATTTTGATATAATATTTGAGTTATTTTATTTTAATGAAAAATTTCGTCTCTGATGATGCAAGGCACAGGAAATAATTTCAATTTATTGGACCGCAAATAGCTCATTCGAGTGAAAAAACTGTGCTGTAACACCAAGTCAGCAGTTTCTTACAGCTTTGCGTTGGCTAGGGAATGGAGGACAATACCATGGAGTTGCCGATATTATTAATATTCTTTATTGTCTACGATTTAAAATCTGCAGACTTAAAAATACAAGAAGTACAATATTATATACACCGGATATCGAGTTAACAGTGTGCAGCTGCGTACATAGAGTTTGCACAGCAGTCGTGTAATGTTCGAAAACGTTGTATCGAACATCAATATTTCCAGTCTTTATTGATGAGAAGCGCTTGAGACTGCAAAGAATTGAGAATGTTATCCATTCTCTTACTTTGTCTGAATGTGTCAAGTAATCGGAAAACTTTCCGAACAAAGTATCTTTTTTGACTCTTATGAAAGAGGCTGCAAATATTTTATTTTAGCTGTTCATGTTGATGTTTTCGCAGCACTACGTTCAAAAATATTGTGAAAAACTGTTATATAAAACAAGTTATTTTTGATGCCGGTGAAACACGAATTTAGAACATTTGTGACCAATAATTCTATTTTCGACAATTTTATTAGGATCGATCACAAGTTTATGAACTACGATCTTGCAATTGGTGAAACTATAAACGGTTTACAAATTTGTAATTGTAAACTATAAGTACATATTTGTGGTTGTAACTTTCACTTTCACTTTTGGTGAAATAGGCCACAGAGCCTTTGTCGGACAATTCTATCTTGTAAGTTTATCTGGCAGTAGTAGAAACAAGCTGTGAAGGCAGCCCGGTCACACTAAGCGCCATCTTATATCAGCTAACCGTAAAAAAATGGTTTTTGGACTTAATTTTTAATATTTTAATAAGTTTTTTTTGAAAGAAAAGTTTACTAAATGCCACGTGTAGCAGTATTTTTTTGTTTGCCAGCCGCTGCTAAATAATTCGTGGGTCACACAAAGCTGATCAGCGTCTGGCACCAGCGGCTACTTGATTCGCCGGTGGCAAGCAAAGCAGCCGTGTGTGAAGTGTGATCCGTGCTTCAAGCTCGTTTTATGTTTACTTTACTATGGAATTCTGAAATGGAATTGAATTTTAAATTTTTTGTGACTTGCGTCACTGAGTGTTTTTTTTTACTAGTATTTATTTAATCACTTTTTGTATGAGTTCATCGAAGGTCATGGAGAGGCTTCTGTGAAGTCATATTCAAAAGAGGTCCCAGTTCGTTCTATCGAAGGTAGTTTGAAACCCTGGGGACGGTATAGTGTTAGTTTATCTTTATAATTGTACTCAAAATAGTCTCTTCTCTACCTCGAAGTGAAGTACTGTTTTGCAGCTTAAGTTATTATAGTGAGTACTGATACGGCACGAAAATATACGGAGGCTACCGAATGCGATCTGATAATCAACTACGGTGGGCGCGGCGGCTGGCGGCCGGTAGAAAGGGCGAATCAAAAATACATAACATATTAGTGTAATAATACGGTATAAAATAAGTTATGCCAAACAGAAGAAGAGGCGTTATTTTAATACCAATGATGTTGATATTCTTACTTCTCCCCCCCCCCCTTGGCTTCACTCGTGGGTAGATAAGCATGTTGCCCTCTTACGTGACGTTCAAGGTTCGATTCATAGAAAAATCAAAGAAAAAAATGTACTTTACAGGTATCGCCTTTTGCGAGGAATGGTAAAGTTCTGTGACATTAATTACACACTCCCATGAAAAACACTTTCTAACGCCCTAAATCACAATGCCAATTCGATTTTGCCTTACGTTTATGAGCTCAGCCGTAGGCCACAACATTTTATCACAGTGTCGCTTTGACTTCGATGTAACGTTAAAAAAAAGTGAAGTTTGGTTGAACGTGATGGTGATTCAGGAATATCTTAGCCGAGGGGCATCAATCGGCATATGCCGATCGGCAATACCGACTTAGTGTGGACGTCCTGATCGGCCTTCCTCCATATCGAAAGCCGAACCGAATTCGAGCCGAATAAAATGGATCCGTTTGCAGGTCGGCATAGTGTGGACGCCCCCACGAGGTCTCCATAGCAATGTAGTGCCAATCTATTTATTTTTTATTTATTTGTAATTATTGTATGTAAAGGATTTTTCAACAGGGACGCTACAAAAGTAGAGCGACAGCCGAGGGACTGCAAATGACGCCATATTTCTTGCCGCTCTTTTGACATTTCTCTTCAGTAGGTTAAGTCGAATTTATTAAAATTTACTACCGAAGTTCGGAGTCAATGGCCTCAACGTTAAGAGCGCTGCGTCCAATTTATGGTCGTCATAATTGTCCTAGCAGATCAACAAATAAGCGTGTAGTGGAAAAATTTGAATCAACAGGCACAGTACAAAATATTCCCGTGCCAGTGAGACAAAGAAGTGCCCTTTGTGTCGAGAATATTGCTGCCGCTGAGGATTCCGTTGCACAAAGCCCAAATGTATCTCTCACACGTCGTTCTTAAACGTAGGGCATCTCTGTGACGTCGTTGTGGCGAATTTTGCGAAATGATCATGGCCTACATCCTTACAAGATTAAATAAGACCACCAGAAGCGTCGTATGTTCGTGATTATCATCGAAAAATCATCTTCAGCGATGAGGCTTATTTCTGGCTGAATGGCGTCGTTAATAAACAAAATATGTAAGTATGCCAATACCGCAGCAATCTACACGTACTCTATACTATGAGTCATCACTGCATCCCGAAAAAATTACGGTTTGGTGTGGTTTATGGGCCGGTGGCGTCATTGGGCCGTACTTCTTCCGTGATGATCAAGACCGACACGTTACTGTGAATGGGGATCGCTACCGTTCAATGATAACCGAATATTTTTGGCCCCAATTGGATGATATGGACTTCGAGGACATGTGGTTCTAACAGGACGGCGCGCGCCACAAGCCACACAGCGAATGTCACAATCATTTTATTGGAAACCAAGTTTGGGGAACGTGTTATCTCACGAAATGGTCCAGTCGCTTGGCCGCGGTCAAAACCCGTTTTTGTTTTGTTTAACAAAAACTTTTGTAGCGCTCTTATTGAAAAACCCGATTCATAAGTGTAATGAGAGTATCAAAGAAAAGCATTCTTTTTTCTTGTTTCTTTCGTTTTAATTAAATAACTATTTTATTAGATTATAACTCCTACTGTCTTATTTGTAATGTATACATAGTTAAAAACACACAATTGAGCTCCTTACCTTACGTTGTTGATTGCAGATTCTTTTTTCTTAATTCAGAGGTTAAGTTCACTGTCCAATGTCCATATCCAAAACCAGATACTAACTATGAAGCATTTTAAATGGTTTTGCTCATTGTTATGAACTAAAAATTATGAAAGATGTTACACATAAACATCCGACGTTGATGCTAACCAGTGCTCACTCCACTTTCGAATAAGAGACTATCTCCCACTTACAAAACAAAAGCAAACGATGTAAGACAACACAGCGTGTAGGTACTAATTACATTAATTTTACAATGCATCATTAGCTTTCACATATCTAACAATAGACAATATTCGGCTTCTCTACGAAAATAGTCGGATCGATTGAATATCCACATGCCTAAAATAGTTTTTATTTCACCACACTATTAAGAACGACCAACAACGAAAGATCCAACATCATTTTCTAGAAGATCAAATAAATTGACATTAAAATGATGATTTCGTTGTGTGAAGAAGAGCTTTCTGTTTTTTTTTTTTATTGTTATCAATCAGTTTGAAAGACAATGGGTGATGTTTGGATGAAAGAAAATGTATGCTCATACTGCCGTTTTTTAAGTTATAAAGGTATTACATATTAGAGAGCTAATAAATTTCAATACTAAATTTATGCATAAATTAAAAATTTAATTTGTTCTATCATAAGTGCACTGAAGCAGCAATGTTTTGTTTAAAACAAAAATACAACCAAACAAAAAAGGTTCTATTTTCCTGGTTTCAAAATAAAAAAAAAGTAAGTATGGTTTGAATTAATGGAACATGCACTTTTTTTGCACATCTTTTTTTTTAATATACAGTAAAACAAAGAAAAAAAGTTATCCGCTATCTCAGAGATAATGTTGACACCTTCAAAAAGAGGCTTCTCAATTAAGAACTCTTTAGTTTATTTATCCTTTCTAAAATTTGAAAACAAATTGACAATTTTTCAATTTTTCAAACCCATTCCGTGGCATGCGACCACCGATCGGTCTAATTTTTAATCGCCTCAAATTGGTACAAAATACAAACCTAAGAATCAGTGTTGTCAGTTTATCCAAAAGCCTAATCTCTCATTGATTGTTGTCAGCAGCAACTAATTATACTCCTTATTGCTTACTCACAGCCATGTATATCATTTTAACTAAACAGTCATTTTTAACAAGATGTTTAAAAGAAAATTAAATTATTGAATGAATGTTGAATTAAGCTAAGCTCTTACTCATTATATTAACAGTATTTTTTTAAGGCGTAAGCATTTCATGAAGAAATAAACGCATATTATATAAGGTTATCGCCAAGAATGTAGCTTTATCATAAAAGTGTATTTCTGCCATTATGTTGAAAAATGATTACTGGCAAATGGTCACCGTGGGTTTTTCGACCATTTTTTGCCGAATATTCTGTTCCAAGCAGTCAATCGTCTCGGTCTCATCTGTGTAGACAAACAACTTAACATAACCCAACAGAAAATGGTCCTGCTGCTATGTAAAATCTCCTGATCTTAAAGATAACGCTAAGTTTTTAAACTCGATGTTATGTAGAAATCGGCGTCAACAGCCATTTTATTTCGAGACAATTTACCGAACGTATACAGTGATCAGCGATCGTGAGGCTTCAATTCTTTCGCTATAAAATGGCAAACTGATCAAACGGAGCATAAATCAGGTGACAGCAGTCAAAAAAATATCTTCAAAAAAGTTTTGGCAGATTGAAATCTACATATGTATCTAAAAAACACCTTTTAAGAAAAACGCGTGCATTGTCTTGTTTCAAATTATTTGTATTTATAGAAATCCATGGAACACGGATTTGCGGCTTCTAAATCGAATTTGCTGTATTTATACAAAAAATTACCTAGCGGTTTGATTGGTTACACACTTAATATAAGAAACACCATTTACGTGATCATAAAGCTTTGAACAATTTAATATTCCTTAACAACAAAAGAATTCCTTCGACCAAAATTTTTTATTTGTTTTAATTGAATTTCACTTCACTATATTTATATGCCACTAAACATTTATATTCATTTAAAAGTGAAAGACTTTCAACCGTGTGTTGAAGTTTCAGTAAATATTTTATTAAAATTCCGTTCAATCTAAACATAAAGTCTAATATCTTATGAGAAGTTGAATAATCGTTTTGTGGTGAGACAATATTGTTTTAATCGTAAATCAGCTTCGAATATACTCCAAACAAAATTATTTCAACAAAACTTCTGATAAATAATTGTCTTCGGATTTTTTTTTTTTGATTGGCATAAAAACTCTTACTTTTATTTCATATCGGGGGAAAGAACGCTTTTGGTAGCTTTTAATCTTAACTAACATAGATTATCTTAGCCCATTTCCGGCGGCTACCAGTTCCAGGTGTGCTAGGAACTTGAAATCTCACATTTTGTCTATTTTTGGGCTAATTAGAGAAAATCTAAAAAAAAAAATTGGAAAAGCTTTTAGTTTCCCGGAAAATATAAAAAAATTCGAAAATTGAGTTTTCGCAACACCCGCACGCAGCGTAGGATTTTTACCTCACCTACCAATCTTTCCCTAACAGTTTTTGAAAAAAATATTAAAACAATAAGATGTTGGTAAATTTTTTTAGTCCCTCAACAAAGACAACCTTAAAATTTCCGAAAGTACAGTTTTTGAAGTGTTCAAAAGACTACAAAATAAAGTTTTTGAAAAAAATACAAAAACAGGTCGATTAGATAATTTAATAAACTTTTAAAATCATTTGTTGGTACATTAAAATAAATGATCCTTTAAGCTGGAGACGCTCTCAAACATGACGTTGCGTTTTCACAACGCTAGCCGGAAATGGGTTAGAAGAAGAATGTAGTTATTCTTGCAGTGCAAAACTTATAGAATTGCCTAATTTTTATTAATATCTAATTTCTCCACTTACATTAATAGAAGTCTCCACAATAAACCAAACGATTGCGGTGATAATTCCTTCTTGTGATGCTATGGCTTAAAGATGTTTTTTTTTGTGTTAAGTAAACTGATGTTTCATTATTTACTTATTTTAGATCTTAAATTTGCACCATTGAATTTTATATTCAGTATTTTACTGCACTTTGAACTTATTTTTTTTTTAGTTTTTTTTATTTCTATGGATTAAAAAGCAGATATTAATTTTGTTAGAAAAAAATAATTTTTAGTATCATTCTTGGTATGATAATTTTCTTTTAACTTCTTGTAACACACTTGCATAATTTTTCAAATTATTTCTAACCGTTAGTTACACTTCTAAATCAACTCAATCTAACATTTACTATATTCGAGATCCAGTAAAAAATAATTATAGAAATTATGCTGAATAATTTTAGAAATGCAGGCTTCAACTATCTACGAAATAAGGAAGTTACGTAGATCCAAGGTTTGATGGTCTTAAAAATTTATAAAAAGGAAATAAAATAAAAATTAGAAACTATGATAACATAAAAAATAATTATAAGAAAATAAAAAAATTAAGACCGCAGCTATTTAAGACTAACCTAGGTTTTCCGATTGAGTTAATATGTTCTTAAATAATCCCGAAGAGCTAAGCAGTGAGCATTTTTGGTTTTCAAAAGTGAGAATTTTGTTTTGATTTGGCCAAAACAATGACCCGAAATAAAACCGATAATTATCACGTAAGAAGCTGTACGTCCATATATTTTTTCCTCTCGGATATAGATAAATTTGTTTCACGTTTGGAATTTTGATATATTTGTTAAGAAGCAATAAAAGCGGCAAAAATTATTTATTTTGCAGGGATGCGAAATAGCGCGACCTTTCCATACACGTAGTCGCTCGTAGACTGAATTGTTAACAATATGCCAAACTAGAGTATGTATTTTTCATAGTAGTAGTGCAATGTGCTTCCTGGCTTTAAACTTTTCTAGGATGACACAATAACATGAACCCAACTATCCCCAACGTTGAGGGAGATGGCGAGGCCAACAACGACCGTATGGGGCTTCTTGTTTGTGTGGCTGCCTTGGACCAAAAACAAAAACTAAAAAACTCCCATGCACATATTGGAGCACCAGCCAGAGCAATTACAAGTTGGGCTCTTTGTTGATGACGGTAATGGTTTGCATTCAAATGTATTGGAGCACTGATGCACTGAGCACTGACTCAGTTTGTTGAAGCCGTATGCGGTGTATCTCGTTTCCTACTTAGTTGCGGTTGAGTAAAATTCTTGTACTGACGCTCAGTTTCGAACACAAGTTCGAAAAAATTTCGCTCAGGCAGTATTTCCGGTATTAATTTCGATGAATTTGTCATGTGTGAGTGTGGTGCAAATAGGGACTAGACTATGCACTATGTTCGAATGTATATTATATATAGGTTTTGGCTTAAGAGCAGATTCTTTGTTTTAACTCTCGCGTACTCTGCTGTGTTGCTGCTGTCTACTTTCCTCTGTTTCTTTTTTCGGATTCATCTAAAGAGCAGAAGAGCTAGAGCAGACAACATTCTCTGAATGAGACTGTGTTTGTGTTGTATAACTGTATTCTGTAGTTTGTAGTTTGTGAGGTCGAGCGTTGAGGTGAGGTTATTTAGAATCTCTTGACTTAAAGTCCATGTGACATCAGCAATTCGGCATGCAGTTTTTTTGGGCAGATAAACTAATTGTTGCCTTGAAGTTTTTAAGGTGATTTGAAACTTCTTTTGTATCTGTCCCTGCTCTTATAAAATTTCACTATCGATATTTTTGTTTGCTTCTTTCTTTGAGTACGAGCATCAGGCAACAGCAATTGAACTAATTTCCATCAAATTACTTTTGTTCCAAACATCATTTTTTGTTTTATAATATTTGATTCATAATTATAGATTCTTAGATTAACATTTTTGATTTAAAATCTGCGAGCACACATTCAGAAGGGGCTCTGGGCTCTGCTTCGAAAAAGGTTGGCGGGTTTTATACATTTCAAATTATGTAGGTAACATTTTAATTGTTTCTTAAATAGATAGATAATTGACATGCTCTCGTCGGACTGAGCAGTGTTGACGCTTGTTGGCTATAGGTAATGGAAATGGTAGTGGGGAGGAAGATTAGTTCGATGGTGGTAGGTGGCTTCGATTATGGAAGCTGTTGTAAGCCGAGTTGTAGGATGGGTCTCTTGGTAACTTCAACCTCTTTTGTGCTGCATACTTCTTCCTGGATCCTGGTGTTCTTCGAAACAAGCGATGACGCGAGCAAGAGTAAAATTAAGAATAAAACAACCATAGAGAATCGATGGATGGAATCGAATCAGATGTAGTGTAAGCACACTAATATATCCGGACAGTGTTAGCAATAGTGCTGCCACCCTACTCCTATAGCAGTAGATCTACTGCGCTTAGCCTTAAATGGAAATCTACTGCGCAGCAAAACGAATCTACTCCTCTTTCACAATTTTTATCGTTGTTCAAAGTTTGCCCTAAGCGCGTCCATAAAAATTTTTTAAATGCTAAACCACGTTCACTCTGAATACTCAAACCTCGACCCTAGTTGTCATTTCTCGAAAGGTCGCTGAAATAAAGAGAGCTTATGTGTTTTGAGCGCATATTTTCGTTAACTTTTATTGTTTTTCATAAAAACTGATATAAGAAACAGTATAGGTAAGTATTTCAACTCTTCAAAATATTTTTTTAACCAAAGAGCTAACGGAGTCAAAAGAAGATTGTTGGTCTCCTTCCGATTCACCTTTATTATTTCTTTAATGAAAATTCACAAACGGTGAATTTAAAAGAAAGTACGACTAAAAATGTAATTAATGTACATATTATATTTTTTTTTTATATTTAATATTATTTTTTATATGCAATAATGAAATTAGATTTTTTATTAAATTTGTTTAAGTTTTCTTCCCTATCAAAATAAATATAAGAACAGTGGTTTTTTGTTAAGTTTTCTTTTTGTTGATGAAGTTGTTTACATTAGTAAATAAAATGATATTTTATGAGTATTTTTTTTTTTTTTTTTTTGTATATTGTAAAATCTACTGCGCTATATTGGAATCTACTGCGCTTTTTTTCTGATATATACTGCGCACCATCATCAGCGGGGTGGCAGCACTCTTAGCACCCGGACCTTTTTTTGCGATTAATAGATAAATCACACAAAAAAGTCAACTAACGTCAACAAACATGGGTCCTTCAATGTGTGCTATACATGCATGCAAAGTTTCAGGTACCTACTCGAAATGCGTATTTTAAGAACCACGCGTCATTTTATTGTTTAAGGTTTGAAGGTGTGGTCGCGTTGTCGATTTGTGTAAAAAAAAAATGCGAACAGTTTTTAGAAGTAGTAAGCAATTGAACAAGTAATAATAATTAATTTATTGTAATGGAAATTGGTTTCGTTGGAAATATGATTAACTAAAACAATTTGCAAAAAAAAATGAAATTTAATAAAATCTTTGATATTATTTGTGGTGTCCGGACACTAAAACCAAAATTGAATATAATACAAATGTGCGTTGTGCGATTATCATGTATTTTTAGTATCCGGACAGGGCTTGTCACTTAAAATGATTTTGTCTGGATACTAACAAAAGTGGAACTTTTCTGAATTGTTATTTTAATAATTTTTACAATGATTTCCTTGCAATTTACTTGAACGCTATATTATTGAGAAATGTATATATTCTTTCAATCAATATAAGTGTCCGCGACAATATTTATGGTTACAAAATGGGCCGCACTCAAAGTCTAGAAATAAGTTAAGTGTCCGAATTCTAGTGCGCGTGCGTTTACCTTATAACATGAAAGGTACACTTCAAGGAGCTCTTATCAAAGAACTCAAACAAAATCAAACTCAAATTTATTCTACTTCTTCTTCTATGGCGCAGCGCAATTCCACTAGCTTCTCGAATCTCAAAGAGATCAAAAAAGTGGTACGGCACCTATTCACGAACATCCCCAGTTTTCAAACACTTTAATCGAAAATGCTTATATTTTCGTTGTTTTTGCTGTTTCATCCTTGAAAGGACTATACATACATGTGTGCCCTCATACCTATTCCCTTTTCAATTTCCGCATATGCTCACTAATACAAATACAGCACAAGATCTTACAAAAATGCAGCACTGGCAAGCGTGCGGTTCGACGCTGGCGCTGGCGCTTGTAGCAGTAAAAAAAACTTGCAGTGCACATGTTGGAAACTTCAGTTAAAAGGCAAATAATGACGTACGTACTTGAACCTAGAGAAATTGCTTGTGATATTGAGAGAGATTTTGAAAATTAAAAGTCACGTTAGCATGTGTTTTTGCCCTGTTCGAGAACAGGCAATTCATTCTTACCTAGTTGCTTATTTTCGAACAGTTGTGTTCGGAATAGGTAAAAATGGGTTTCCTACTCTCGAACAGAGCAAAAACACATGCTAACTTAACTTTTCATTCTTAATTGAAATTGTTTTTCATCAGTTTAGTACCGGGATTTATCAGAAAATATATTTCAATCATTTGCTTATATAAAAAAACACAATTGTATTTAGCGTTCCATTTTTCAAACATCGATTTTCTTGGTGTTCGATTATAGAAAACTAGTGAATATATGGTTTCCTATTCTTTTATTATTCCTATTAATTTGGAAAAATTGGTAAAAACCGATGAAATAAATTAAGCGGTAACTATATTGGTGATCTCGCCAGTATAAAGTTTTGTTGTGCAAACGTACTTACCACTAAGGTGTTTGATTTTGAACGTTTATTCAAAATCATTCTTGATCCTCTTGAATTTGAAGATGCATTAGAATTTGAAAGGTGCCCTATAGGCGTGGAGCGAATATTAGAATATGCGGAAGTGGCGATTGCGGAAGCGGACAAATAAATGCTTGATGACGTCAACCCTATCTTACCCTTTGAAAACAATATAGAGTCGATAAAGGACAATGGCATATTGGGAGATGCCATGAACCCAATTTTATACTGTGATGATATGCGAAACTTTAGGTTTGATAAAATTCTTCTTATTCATAAATGCTAATAACTTTAAGATAATTTTTTTTTTTAATTCAAACATCCCAAACACTTCAGCAATTTAGGGAAAGCTTTCCAGTAAAATAAAAACAACGAAAATCATTCCATTTCAAATCTATATTTCTTAAATTTCCGATTCCCATACAATCTCCGTATTCGAAAATAGGAAAGTTTTCGTTCGGCTTTAGGCAACTCGTGTTCGAAAATATGAGAAAACATACATTTTTCAGTTTTTCCAATTTTTTATTTTTTTGATGATAATAGTGATCAAAATTGCTACCGGACACAAAAGTATTTGAGTTTTGCTAACAAAATAAAAATAAATAACAGTATTATTTTGAGTCAAAGGCAAATATTTTTTTATGATCATTAAATGTTTTCGCAAAAGTGTTCGAAAACTGGTGCCATGACCCTACACAGCCGGTTACAAATATCGCAAATATTTTGGGTGAATAAAAATACAAATTCACGGAACTACTTGAAATGCAGCAAGTTTTCTCTTGAAACAGTGGCGTTATGTTTCTTTATTCAAAAACATAAATTGTGTTATTATATCAGTGCATTAGGAAATTGCATTTGGAATTCTTGCAGTGATGATGAAACAGACGACAGTACCTACATTCCTACTATACGACCTACCTACAAAATGTATGAAATGGTGGACTAGGAAAAAGATATCGAAAATTTCACTTGATTTAGTTGCAAAATATCTTCGCATTACATTTTAAGGAGTGACAGGCTCTGTCATGAAATAATGCAGAGTGTTTTAGATAAGATGCGACAAAGACTCAAGACGAATCCGGTGGGTGAAGGCAAGAAAAAAATAGTATGGAAGTTTCTCTTCCTCCGCCTTGTCAGAGCAAAAGCTGAAAGAAGTTGATTTTCAAATTTCAGTCACCACAAATTCGCAATATTGCTGAATCTTATCTTACCTCTGTTTTCCGTTGTCATCTAAAAATTTACAGAATCCAGACGGTGGGCATTTAGCCATCTACCATTCTTGATCGAGGAAGGATAAAATTCTCTAATGTATACATTTTGAACATCGAAGAAGATCCTCCCTTCAGCAATATTTATCGAGAATAAACAACTCTCCTGTTTTCGGTAGATTTTTAGAGGGAAAGAGAAAATAGATAGATAGATAGATATTTATTTTTTCGTATTCACATCTACATTTGGTAAGCTACCGCACAGTATATAATACAGAGATTTGATATATTTATATCTTTCTACTGAAGTATTATCTATAATTAAGAAGAAATTTGAGAATCAATGGAAAAAATGACTTTGAAGGAAAGTACAAATAAAACCTTCAATGCAAAAAAAAAAAAAAGGAAAGAAATTACCATATTTAAATAGTAATAAATTAAGGCAGGTACATTTCTACTTAAGGACTATGATTAAACTTGAATTTAAGCTTAATCAGTATTGCACAAAATAAATATATATATAAGTTATTATTAAAATATCAAACTGACAAACAAATAACTAAATAAATAAATAAATAAATAAATAAATAAATAAATTAATTAATAAATAAGTAAATAATTCTGTAATAAATAAGTATTTGTATAAATAAATTGAATTGAATCAGATGTGTTTAAATAACTTTATGGATAGTTATTTAAAGAAGGAAATAAATAAATAAATAAATAAATAAATAAATGAATAAATAAATAAATAAATATATAAATAAAAAAATAAAAAATAAATAAATAAATAAATAAATAGCAAACAAATAAGTAAATAACAAATAAACAATAAATAAATAAATAAATTTGTAAATAAATAAAGAAACTTATAATAAGAATGTTATCCAAGAAAATACTACAATCACTAAGTAATTAATAGACATTTAATATACATAAAAGTCGATACGCAAAGACATAGGTAAATTTAGAAAAATGGTTAGGATATCAGCTGATTTATAAGTGGATTGTCACAACTATCACAGTTTTCTAAGAATTTGTTTGTAAGTTTATCAATTCTTTCAGTGATAATTTCAACATTTGCTCTTGAATGCAAATCAATCGTAGAGTGGTAGCGAGAGAGGCTAAGCATCATTTTTAGTAAATTGTTCTGCGATACTTGCAATTTATAAATATGACATTTAGCACAACTTCCCCACACCTGACATCCATACAAAAGGATAGCCTGGAAGACAACTTTATGGACAGTAATTTTGTTGGCGTTGCTCAACATTGACTTTCTATTTATAAATGGGTACAACATCCTGGTTGCAATGCTTACTTTTTGTAAAGTTTTGGCCACATGCACACTAAATGTTAATTTTTGGTCTAAGTGAATCCCCAGATACTTTACGGTCGAATCCCAGTTGACTCTAACTCCGTTTATGCAAAGCTGATTGGTTGGGAGGTAGCAAGGTTTTCTTTTTCTGCTAAAAAAGATTGCTTGCACCTTTTCAACATTAAGTTTAATTTTCCATTTATTATAATACTGGAGCATCCTTTCAAGCGCATATTGTAAATTTGTCTCAACACCGAGACCAAATTCATGAGATGAAAATATGCCAGTATCATCAGCGAAGATAGCAATTTCACATTCAGGCAATCTGGGAATATCAGATGTAAAAATGTTATACAAAAAAGGACCCAGGACTGATCCTTGTGGAACACCTTGATTGATAACATTACAGTTTGATGAACTACTATTAACAAAAACACGAAAACATCTATTGGACAGAAAACTTTGGGTAATTTTTACCAGGTACGCAGGGAACCCAAGATTTATCATTTTGTGCACAATTCCATCATGCCATACTGTGTCGAAAGCTTTTTCAATGTCAAGCAGGACTAGACCCGTTGATTTACCAAGCAGACGATTTTTTTTAATATGGTTACACAGCCTTAAAACTTGATGAGATGTGCTATCAAACTTTCTGAACCCAAATTGTTCATTTGGTATTATTTTTTTATCATCAATTATTTTTAATATCTTATTTTTGAGGACCTTTTCGAGCACTTTACTCAGACAACTGAGTAAGCTTATTGGTCGATAGCTACATGGATGTTTAGAGGGCTTTCCCGGTTTTAAAATTGGCACAACTTTAGCACATTTCCACGTAACTGGAAAGTATTGGATTTTGAGACAGGCATTTATCAAAAATGCAAGAAATTGAAGCCCTTCTTTAGGTAGTGCTCTTATATAGATATTTTTAATGCCGTCAAGCCCATCGGACTTTCTGGATTTAAGGTTGCTCACAATATCTTCCACATCTGTTCTTGAAACATACTGATTGATAGGTGTATCAACGATCTGTTCATTGAATGTAGTTACTGTGTTGTTAACGAGGTTATTTGTAATACTATCACCAAGGTTTTGGGACACAGTGTGGTTTTTCAGGAACGTTGAGGCAAAAACGTTGGCTTTACTGCTATCCTCGTAAACTAGCTCACTATTATTTTCAAGGTTTGGTATTTGTCTGTTCTTATTTTTAATTATTTTTGCGATATTCCAAAAGGGTTTAGAATTTTTATCTAATTCGCTTAGTTTTTCGTTCCACTTCCTGTTCCGATAAATACTTATCTCCTCAACAATCTTTTTATTGTAGAATTTAAGTTGAATTCTGTATTCTGGCAATCGGTAACGTTGCCATTGCCTTTTAAAGGAGTTCCTTATGCGCACATATTCCAGAATAGTTTAGTTAGTTTAGTTTATTTTTAATTCCATATAATTAAAGTGTACAATTTTCATAATATAAATAACTTTTGGCCTTGGTTTGAAACCGTCTGCCAGATGCCAACTTTTTCATAAAATTTTGTTTTAAACATATGAGTTTTTTTATTTTATCTTTAGAATAATAATGCTTTAATTTTCCATGAATAAAATGTTATTGAAAATATTTCACAACTTTTTTTTTCTTCTTTTTTTAAATTTTTAAATTATAATAATATGCAAAGTATAGATTATTTGCATAACAAAAATGGAGTTTTCGTATACGAAAGATGAGGGTGCACCTTAATGGGTTGAAATCTACTATTAATCATTAATAAATTCTTGTCGGTATTTGAGTGTTTCTATGCAATAATGAGCCAGGTTTTCCCAATTTTCACCATTTAAGATACTTATAGAATCTTCTTCACTTAAAACTGTCTTTTGAAAGTATACGAATCGAAGTTCTTTTAAAATCGGGCAGACAGATAAAAAGTGAAACGAAGTTTCTTGTTCTTGCATATTGCATAATGAACAATACGTGTTTCGGTCTTTGTGGTATGGTCTGTAATTTAGAGCTAGCAGTTCTCCCCTCAATCGAAAAATGTTGGAAATTTCACTCAAGCTTTTTGCATCAGTAAAATAATTCGCACTGTTTAAATTATACTCGAGCTTTGGATACAATGATCTCCGTGATGAGCCTTTAGCTTCCTCAATAAGATCTGATCTTATTTTTATATCCAAAACTTCTAGAAAGCTCATTAGTTTATTTCTTAGATTAACGTCTTGTGTGTCTAAGCTTGGCAGTGGAGTTCCACAGAGCACAGTAAGCCCTTCCCATTTCCTGAACCAGCTTATGTTTTTGCGTATGCTATGCTTTGCAAGTATCTTTGGTAGTCGATCGTCAGGGTATGTGAGTATTTTTAAGACATATTGAAAGTGCATTCTTAGAGTGTATAGAAAAGTTGGTGAAAGACCAGTTTCTAGAAGGAGCATGTAGTTCGGCGTTGACTGAGGTAGAGCAAATGTTTTTTTAAGGAAAAATCGTTGAAGTTTCTCTACTTCCTCATATTGTTCATACCCCCAAACTTGAGAACCATATGTCATTATAGATTTCAGAGCAGCTTCAAATACTTTAAACTTGATGCTATGCGCAACGAGTCTACTTCTAAACAGATTTTTCCATGTTGAATTTATTGCAGCTACTGCTTTTGCAAGCTTAATCTGCAGATGTTTTCTTGGATTTAGATTAGGTGTTAGTATCATACCCAGATAATTAAATTCCTCCACTACTTCAAGAGACTCCCTGTTTACAGTCCATCTTTCATTTCGGCAGTGTCTACCTCCCCCAGTTCGGAAAATCATGACTTTCGATTTTGAAGTATTTATTACCAACTTCCATGTTTTGCAGTAACTACTGAATTTGTTTATCATTAATTGAAGGCTTTCGGGAGAATCTGCGAATAATATAATATCGTCTGCGTATAAAAGACATTTTATTGTTTGCCCTGCAATATGGATTCCATTTGGTAAAAAATCAACTATGTCATTTATATACAATGCGAACAACAATGGGGACAACAAACATCCTTGGCGAACACCACTTTTTGTTTCAAACCAATCTGACATTTGTTCACCGTCCCATACAGCCGATACAGTCTCTTCATACATATTTTTAAATAATTTTAGAATTTTGGAAGACATGCCAATTGAATTGAGCTTGTATAATAACGCTCGTCGGTCAATGCTGTCAAAGGCCGCTTTAAGATCTATAAATACTGCATACAATTTTTTCCTATTTGCTAAGTAGTGATCTACAATATTTTGAACAGAAAAAAGGTGATCCACTGTTGAGTATCCTGGACGAAAGCCTGCTTGAAATTCACTGAGTAATTTGTTTTTTTCTACCCAACGTTCAAGTCTTTTCAGTAATACGCCTGCAAATATTTTAGCTACTATATTCATAAATGAAATTCCCCTATAATTTTCCACATTGTTTGTGTCGCCTTTTTTATGTATTGGAAACACTATTGACTTCTTAAAACTTTGCGGTACTTCTGCTGTGTGTAGTATTTTTGAAAATACCTTTGATAAATGACCCAGGAAGATGTTGGGAGCATTTTTAAAAAACTCATAAGGAACTCTGTCTTCTCCTGGAGCTTTGTTGTCCTTTGCTTTGTCCAAAACACAGCGAATCTCTTCAAGATCAATATCCTGCTCTATATCTACTACAGAAACTAAGTTTTCAGCGAATTGTATTGGCTCGTCATCCGATATAGGATTCAAAAGATTTTTGAAATGATCAGCTAAAATATTGGCATCTAAATTATTTCCTATTTTAAATTTGGTACCATTCAATACCTACACTATTTTCCAGAACTGTGAGGAGTCTTTTACATTACTTAAATTTTCTGCCAATTTGTTGAAAAATTCTTTCTTTTTAGATTTGCACAAATTTTTGTAAGAAGTATTAGCTTGTATGTATGCTTTTCGGAAGAATTCTCCATTCCGCTGTTTTGCTAGTTTGAGCAGTTTGAACGATTTCGCTCTTGCTTTTTCACAGTCAGTATCAAACCACTTCTGTTTTCCTGTTGCTACATACCTTCTTTCTTCAAAGGAAGTTGAGTTTTTTATAGCCTCAATGAAAAAATCAATTTCGTGGCTTGAGCTTGCTTCGCTTAGGTCAGTTTGCGCCATAAACTGACAAAGCTTGTGGTGGTACTTTTCTTTTTCATGCTCCCTCCAATAAAGTCTTGGTAAAAGCTTCATTTCACTAGCAAGCCCCAACTCTTCTGAAGACAGTGTTACGGATATGGGCATATGATCGGAAAAAGTTTGTGTACCAACATGGAGGTCAACTACTCTTTCAAACCATTTATCACCGACACCACAATAATCCACCACAGAAGAACCGGGTCCTCCAATAAAAGTTAGCTCTCCTAAAATATCACCATCAATTGACCCATTTAATACGAATATATTAAAATTCTGGAATAATTCCAAAAGTTTCTTTCCGTTCCCATTTATAGTCTTATCTTTTGAGTGTCTTACTGCTTTAAATTGTTCACCAAAAATATTAATTTCACTTTCTATCTGTTTGTCTGCCATACGCGCGTTGAAATCACCAATAAGCATTATGTTATTAACATTTATGTTATTAAGTAAGTTTTCAAAATTGAAAAAATCTTGCTCCCAATTATTGCAATTAAGATAGATTGGCAAAACATAGTACCATTCGAACAATATTTTTATTTTTAAGGCAGTAAAGCCTTCGATAGTAAGAAAACTACAGTTCTTAAAAGTAGATCTATACCCAAAGAGGTATCCTCCAATTGCCCGCCCACGAGAATGTACCCGTGTAGCAGGAATCCAACATAATTTGTAACCAATAAAAAACTTTTCAAAATCTCCATAATTATCCTGCATTACATGTGTTTCAAAAAGAAAAAAATAATCAAAACTATTCACATATTCAAAAAAGGATGGAAAAAGTAATTTGTTTTTTAATCCTCCTACATTATACGATAATAAATTTAAAATACTTACAGGTGCTTCTTTAATAACTTTATTTGTTTTACTAAAATTCTGGCAGACGGTACTGTCTCATGCTCGTGCTAAATAGTTTTTTTGTTGCATACGTTCAGGCAGTTGGTTATTCGTTGTTATGTTCCCATGGTTGTTGCTTCTGCTGATATTGGATGCATTTGCTGATCGTAAAAGCTCTTCGTTTGACAAGTTGAACCCCGCATACAAATGTTTGAGAGTTTCGCAGCCGTCGACTCCGTCATTTGACTGCAATAACCCCCTCTCTCTGCACCAGTTGAAGATTTTCCCCTCAGCCACCAATGTCTCACCTTTGATTTTGATGTCAACATTCGGTTTGCAAATCTTTATGGACTTCCTCACACGCAGCAGCAATTGTCGTATTTTTCGTTGTTCTAATGGCAGATCCCTATGGATGAACATACCAGTGCCTTTGAGTTGGATTGTTTTATTGATTATTTTATCCACATAATCCTTAGAATTTGTTTCAACAACAATATTGCTAGTTTTGAAGTTCGAAGGTAGCGAACGAATTGAGCTTATAGGTGCCGGCTCATCTGGAACAAGTGAAATAATAAGTTTTTTTGCTTCTTCGATAGGATCGGTGTTTGGTTGTTTGGCGAGGCGTACAATAAAATTTTTTTCACATGATTTTTTTGTGATGAAATTAACTTCTCTCCTGAGATACTCGCATTGTTGTTGAACTTTCTCCAGTGCTTGTGTGAGTTCTTGGTTTTTGGTTCGGAGTTTTTGAATCTCTTCATGAATGGTTGCAACGTCTTCTTTAGTTGCTAAATTTGCATTTTTTGCGTCCAGAAGATCGCCCATGAAACTTTTTAGATCATCGATTGACATTTGCCCCACTGCCATTGTTTTAGTTGTTGTTAGTTTTTGTTGTCTTTTATTCTTTGTAAATTGATCTGGTGAAGTGACAGCCAGAGATCTTTTTGCACTCATTTACACTTAGTGTTTATAGTTTTTTAGGTAAAATTTAATGATTTTCAAATGCACGACACTTTAAATAATAGTAATGTAACTTTTCAATAATTTTTAGCTTGTTTATTTTAAAGATAAAAACACTTTAATATAGAACTTTTTAACAAAGATGTTTCTCAAATAATAGCCAGAGTTGCCATCAATATTATTATATATTCCAGAATATACTCCGGCATTTTGTTGAAAAATGGTTTTTTTGGCACGCATGACTCTATTGATTCAGTTATATGACTAGAAAAGGAATCGACAAGTAAATCAACATCTTCCCTAGAACTTATTCTATTCATATCAGCAGGAGATGACCTTAGCTTGGATTTCATCTCAGATCGAAAACGTTGCCAATTGGCATTCTTTAGGTCTAAAAAGTACTGCTCGCGTGACTCTACAGATTCATTCATTTTGCAAAGGACTGGAATATGGTCCGAACTTAATTCATTTACTGTTATTGGCTGTGTAAAAAACCTTGCAACATTTGTTATATAGAAGTCAAGAACTGAAGGACTACCTCTTGACCCTGCTGGAAAATATGTTGGACTAAACGGAAACAACAATGAATATGGAAACACACTAGACAAACCAGCAAGAACATTACCCCATGAGTTTGCACGATTACATCCCCAATCTCTATGCCTACAGTTGAGGTCACCCCCTACTATATAACTTTCGTTACGTATCAATAATTTTCTCAAGTCATTTCTAAAATATCTTCTTTTTTCATCAGATGAATTTTTACCTGGAAAGTAAACACAGAACATTTTTATAGTAGTACGATTTCTTAATTTCACCTCTACACCGACATTCTCGATGCATCGAGTACGAACGACTGGCAAAAGAACATGTTGAATGGATCTTTTAATGAAAATTGCAACACCTCCACCTCTATCATCATTCCTGTCTACGCGATAGCATTTATAACCCGGGGTGGAAATAGATATTTCAGAATTTAACCATGTCTCTGTTACAAAAGCAATATCAATTGAATGATCATTCAAGAATTGAACAAATTCTACATGTTTATTACGGATGCTCTTGGCATTCCATGTTATAATATTTAAGTCTAACATATTACTTGACATTGGAATAAAGAAACTTAGTTGCTAACTGTGCGATAGCTTGAAATTGATCAAATTTTGTTTTACAAGAACCTAATTTATTAATCATCTCCATTACAAGAATATTCAATTCTTCCATGTGTAACGTGCGCTTAGTTCGCAAAAATAAAACTCTACTTTTTAATTTAATTCTACCACTTTATTCAGTATCTACTTTCGATATACACTTATTGAACTCAACTCGACTTTTGGACTATCACTTGTATTTACTCTTAACTATATCACTCTATAAACAAGACTGCCCTCTGGTTGCCTCGGGCGGGCTATTTATATCGAATGACATGCCATCTAGAACTCTCCCGTAACTTCTACATTGTCTCCACATTTGCTGTCTACTCTCTGTCTGTCTGTCTCTCTATACACTCACACACACTGGCTTACAAGCAACGCCTGTCATTTATACCATTCCATTAAAGTGTTGCCAGTTGTGTTTTCGGTTGAACGTTTTTCGATTAGGAAATTGGTATAAAATGTTGGGTTCACGTTACACTGCCCCCTCCTTAGGATTGTTCGTCCCGAATAATTCCATCTGCAGCCTCGCCACTATATCGATGCAGCCTGTCACAATGAACTACTTTTAACTTGCCTCTTAGTCCTCTTTGGATGCGGTAAACCACGTCGTTAATCCTCGTGACTACAGTATAAGGACCTTCCCAGTTTTGCTGAAGTTTCGGTGACAATCCCTTTTGACGATGAGGATTATAAAGCCACACACGATCTCCTGCTTGGAATCCTGACGTTGTCGCTTTTGTGTCGTACCGTGTCTTCATCCGGTCGCTGTAGGTTTTCATCCGTTCCCTTGTTCTTTTATGGATGTCAGCGAGTCTCTCCTTGAGGTCGTCCACATACTCGTTCGTGTCCTGTGGCTCCTCTGTGGGGCATCCAAATTTAAGTTCGCTGGGCAGCCGCATGGTTTTCCCGAACAGGATGTCAGATGGTGTTTGTCCCGTCGAGCTATGTACTGCACTTCTATAGGCCATCAGGAATAGCGGTACATGCCTATCCCAGTCTCTTTGGTAGTCGCCTACGACCTTGGTGAGGTGTTCTTTCAAGGTCCGGTTGAATCTTTCAACCATCCCATCAGACTGTGGATGAAGCGGTGTGGTTCTAGTCTTCTTAATGCCAAGTAGTCCGCACACTCCTTGAAAGATGTTCGACTCAAAGTTCCTCCCTTGGTCGGAATGGAGTTCCATAGGCACGCCAAACCTACTCACCCAGTTAAACACAATCTGGTCGACCACCGTTTTGGCTTCTTGATTTGGGATGGCATACGCCTCAGGCCACTTGCTAAAATAGTCCATTACAACCAGAATGTATTTGTTTCCAGCGTTGGTCTCTGGAAAAGGCCCAGCCACATCTACTGCAATCCTCTCAAAAGGCGATCCAACGTTGTACTGATGCATCTTACCTTGAATCTTCCTACCAGGTCCTTTGGTTGCAGCACACTTGTCACATGTTCGGCACCACTTCTCCACGTCATCTCGAGCATGTAACCAGTAGAACCGATGTCGCACCTTCTCCAGTGTTTTGTTTACCCCCAGGTGGCCTCCAGAAGGTCCGTCGTGCATCTCCTGAAGAACTTCACTGACTTTCGATTGCGGTACGATCAGCTGCATCACATACGACTTACCGTCAGCGGATTCCCATCTTCGCCTGAGGACACCTTCTTGCACATATAGTGAGTCCCACTGTGCCCAATAGGCTTTGAGAACTGGACTCCTGTCAGAAATGTCTCCCCATTCCGGTTTCTCTTCATTTTCTTTCCATGCGAGAATGGGTTCGATATCTGGATCTTCCTGTTGAGCAGTCCTCACTTCCTCATTGCTCCATCCGCTTATGGGGTCAGCTCTTAGTCGCTGAGCGGTAATGATTTCTTTGTCTTCTTGCCGCTTGCAATGCTTGCAATCCACTTTGCAAGGTCTTCGTGATAATGCATCGGCGTTTGAGTGCAGCTTTCCTCTGCGGTGTTGGATCTGGTAGTCATAGGTCTGCAATCTTTCTATCCACCTTGCGACTTGACCTTCTGGATTTTTGAAGTTCAACAGCCAGCTCAGAGCACCGTGGTCTGTCCGCAGAAGGAATTTCTGTCCAAAGATGTACTTATGGAAGTGCTTTGTTGCCAAGATAAGAGCTAGCAGTTCCCTTCTGGTCACGCAGTAGTTCCTTTCGGGTTTCGATAGGACCTTGCTGTAGTATGCCACCACTTTCTCTTCGCCATCATGCACTTGGGATAGTACCGCCCCGATTCCAACGTTGCTTGCATCTGCGTCGACGATGAATGTTTTGCCAGGTGTTGGATGTGCCAGCACTGGAGCGTTACAGAGGCGGTATTTGAGTTCCTGGAAAGATTTCTCACACTCACCTGACCATTTAAACTGCTTCCCCTTTTCGGTGAGCTGATGCAAACTCTTTGCAACTCCAGCGAAGTTCTTAACGAAACGTCGGTAATATGTGGCAAGTCCCAGAAAGCTTCGGAGTTGATGTTTGTCCTGTGGTGTTGGCCAATTTTTGACGGAGTCAACTTTTTCAGGATCAGTCTTTACTCCTTGGGATGAGATGATGTGTCCCAAATACTTGACTTCGGTTTTGAAAAGTGCACATTTTTCTGGATTCAGTTTAAGGTTAGCCTCTCGAAGTCTCTGAAACACGGCTTTAAGGTTCTTACAATGTTGGTCAAATGTTTTCCCGTAAACAATGACATCGTCCAAGTAGACTAGGCAAGCTTTCCACGTCAGTCCTTGAAGAACGCACTCCATCAAACGCTCGAATGTTGCCGGAGCGTTGCATAGCCCAAACGGCATAACCTTAAACTGCCAGAGCCCATTACCTGTAGAAAATGCCGTCTTTTCCCGATCATCAGGGTGGATGTCAACTTGCCAATATCCACTCTTCAAGTCCAGCGTCGAGAACCACTGGGCTCCCTCCATGGCATCCAGGGTATCACTGATTCTGGGCAGGGGATAGCTGTCCTTCTTAGTCACATCATTCAGCCTTCGGTAGTCCACACAAAAACGAGTGCTTCCATCTTTCTTTTTCACTAGCACCACTGGTGACGCCCAAGGACTTTTGGAATTTTCGATAAGACCATCCTTCTTCATTGCTGTTATCATGTCCTCAACCTCACCTTGTTTGGCCAGTGGAAGGCGTCTTGCGGGTTGACGAATCGGTCTTGCATCTCCTGTGTTGATGCGATGCTGCACCAACTGTGTCCTACCATATTGCCCCTTTTGCGATGCGAAGATATCAGTGTACTCTTGTAGGAGACTTTCAGCCATCCTTGTTTGTTGGTGATCAAGGTTGGATGAATTCAGTATTTTAGCTCTGATGGTTTCGAGCTCCTCCGGAGTTATAGTTTTTCTCGGAGCTTCGTCTGTGATCTTCGTAATTGCTGCAACCGATTCGCAACGTCCAACGACTTCTCCTTTCTTCAACTTTACATCGTACGGTCTGGTGTTTAGTAATCGTACGGGGACCATTTTGTTTTTCGGTGCTACCAGTGTTTTCCCAATGATGACGCTTTGGGAGGAACACTCTGGGTCTGGTTCCACCATGAGGTATCGAAGGCTTCCAAACTCACCCTCCAGTTTCGTCCAAACGAACACTTCAGAAGAAGGAGGCAGAATCAGATCTTCCCTGATGACAGTTCTCAGTGTCGACGTACTTTCGTTCGAATAGGTCATTGGAAGTTCCTTATTTTGGTACTTCAAAACCTGATTACCGATGTCCAAAATAACTCCGTGCTGTTTCATAAAGTCGATTCCAATGATGCACTCGTCACATATATCTGCCACCAGGAATTGATGAGTAAACACTAGGTCGGCCAGTCGGATCTTAAGACACACTTCTCCATATACTCTTGCTGCTTCTCCCGTTGCGGTTCTTAGACGGTAGCTATTGGTGTTATGAAGCCACGTCGTCTTTACCAGGTCTCGACGTACTATGGAGGCTGTGGCACCGGTGTCGATGGTAGCCACATGTTTGTTCCCGTTAATAGTAGTCTCCACAGTCAGACTTTTGTTGTCTCGTTTGGTCTGAGAGACCTGGATGGTGGTTCTGGGGCCATCGATACAAGAAACCAGCCTCTGCCCCTCGAAGTTGGTTCTTACTCGTTTCCCTGATGGGAAACGGGCTGATAGGCAACGCTGGTGTTGTTGTTACCTTGCTCTGGGTTGGATCTCTTGCTTCCACAATGTTGACAACTGGCTTTGTTTGGTGGTAGTCGGCATTGACGCTGTAAGTGCCCGGTCTTGTTGCAGTTCCAACATCTTGCTAGTCCGCTCCGGTTCTTTTGTATTTCAGCTCTTTGGCACGAGCATTCTTCGACTATGGCCTCTCTAAGTCGATGTACTCCCTGAGAAGCCTGTTCTGCTGCTTCAATTGTCAATGCGAATGCTAAAGTTTCAGAAAGAGTACGTGTTCTAGCAGTTCGCACAGACCTCTGAAGATGTATATCAGCAATGGCACGAACAAAGGACTCAACAGCAAGCTGGTTGATGATTTCTTCTCCAGCATCCGGATATGCCAGGTGAACCAGTCTTTCGACGTCTGCTTGGAGCTGCTGTAGACTTTCACCCCTTTTCTGGACTCTGTTATTGAGTTGGACTCGGAAGACTTCTTTCAAGTGGCTATCTCCAAAGCGTTTATCTATAGCTGCCACGAGAGAACTGAAATCGCCACTCTTACCAGCTGGAACTGTTTGAAGTAATTCAGCTGCTGGTCCTCTAAGAGCAAGAGTCAGTGCAATGTACTTGTCTTCGTCATCCCAGCCATTTGTTGTCGCGGCTGCCTCAAATTGTCTCTTGTAGACTGGCCAAGAAGACTGTCCATCAAATGTTGGGGGTTTCATCTCCTTTTTCTTTACAAACTCCCCAGCAGACTCTCGAATTTTGATTTTCCGGATCTGGTCCAATTCCTTGGTCAGAACAGAAAACTGTTTATCACATCGGGTTTCTACGATTTCGAAACGATTCTCTACAACAGAAAGCTGTTTCTCCACACCTTCAACGCGTTCGTCTAGGGCACAAACATTTTTCTCAATGTTACCCAATTTACCTTCTAGAATGTTTTTCTGACCTTCCAAAACATTTTGTTGCGCCTCAAGTCTTTCGAGAATATTCTGTTGTTCCTTCTTTTGTTCGTTTCGTTGTGCTTCCAGTTGTTCGAGAACATTCTGCTGTTCCTTCTTTTGTTCGTTTCGTTGTTCTTCAATCAGCTTCTTTTGCTCGTTTCGTTGTGCTTCAAGTTGTTCGAGAACATTCAGCTGTTCCTTCTTTTGATCGTTTCGTTGCTCTTCCAGACGTTCTGCTGTTGCTCTTCAATCAGCTTCTTTTGTTGTTCTAATAAAAGCTTCATCATACTAGAAAAATCTACACTTTCACTTACTTCCTCTTTTTCCACTTCTGTTTCAAAAACAAAAGTGCTTACGTCTTCCCCTTGCTGTTCCAAATAGGTGCGCAAGCGCAGGACGAGCTCATTTTTCGATCCCGCTCTAGAAAGATTTCGCTTACCTAACTCACTTTTAAGCTCAGTGCAGTTGAGCTCTTCCAACAACTTACCCATTTTCACTGTATATAATTACTATTTTCTTTTTACTTTTTTTTTTTTTTTTTTACACTTTACTAGTCAAATAAGTTTTATTTACACTTCTGACACCAATGTAACGTGCGCTTAGTTCGCAAAAATAAAACTCTACTTTTTAATTTAATTCTACCACTTTATTCAGTATCTACTTTCGATATACACTTATTGAACTCAACTCGACTTTTGGACTATCACTTGTATTTACTCTTAACTATATCACTCTATAAACAAGACTGCCCTCTGGTTGCCTCGGGCGGGCTATTTATATCGAATGACATGCCATCTAGAACTCTCCCGTAACTTCTACATTGTCTCCACATTTGCTGTCTACTCTCTGTCTGTCTGTCTCTCTATACACTCACACACACTGGCTTACAAGCAACGCCTGTCATTTATACCATTCCATTAAAGTGTTGCCAGTTGTGTTTTCGGTTGAACGTTTTTCGATTAGGAAATTGGTATAAAATGTTGGGTTCACGTTACACATGGAAAACAACTCACCACCGGCAGTTGACGTAGGTGTGTTGATGTTGTTGCTTACGCTGGGTTGCACTTGCACATCATTTTGTGGTGGGGTTTTAGTCCATGTACTTGGAGTTGGACTCGTGACACTGACGCTTTGCATATTCACCTGCCTGCCGTGAGCGTGTTGATGTAAAGGTGGAAAGTCGCTCATTGAGAGATAGGATGAGTTGAATTTCGGGATGTTGACGTGATGGTTGGTTTTTGTCTGGACCTGGGCACGTTGACTTGTTTTGTTTGAAAGCTTTTCTCTTATCTCTAAATATTTTTTTCTGATTACGCAGTTGCTGTCAGTAGATTTATGTTGCTCTCTGCAGTTTGCACATTTGTGCATTTCGGTGTTGTTGCATTCTTCGGTTTTATGGGAAGCCGCACATATAGAGCAATAAGTTTTTACATGGCAATTTCTCTCACCATGACCAAACATTTGACAATTTCTGCATTGAGTTAGATGATTTCTCTGTTTTCGTTGGAATGACCAGTTGACTTGGGTGTGAAATATAGAGCGATATTTTTTTCTAAGTTCAAACATTTTTATAGACCCACTTTCTAGAGAAACTAAGTAAATAGTATCAGTGTATTGTTCATATTGTCTTTTGATCAATTTGATTTCTTTACACAACAATCCAAGATTATTCAATTCATTTTTTAGCACTGTGGTATCAATTTCATTTAACCCGTACAGTATGACTTTAAAAGCTTTTTCATTTTTTAGTTCATGACTGAAGAACTGACAGTTCTCTTGATTCAATTTAGCAATAACAAGGTTATATGAATCCATTGATTCGCACATAATTTTAATGCCAATTGACATTTTCTTTATACAATAATCCGAAACCTTAATGGATTTTATTAGGGTATGCACATAATCGCACGTTTTTTGAAGAAGTTTAATGGGTGGGATATGCACTTTTTTAACAGAAACAGAAACGTTTGGCGAAACAGAATCGTCCATAGGCTCAGCATCGTTGTCTGTGTCACTATCCGGCAAACACTGTAAAGGACTCCAATAGTTTCCTCTGGAGTCCTTCGCGGTCACATTCATCGTTTTTGTTTTCCGAAATTTACTATCCGAGGACATTATTTTGTCCTCGGAATTGGGCGATCTCGCGCGTTTATTAATTTTGGTAGAAGAAATCACAATTGAATTTAAAGACTGGCTCCACTTGACGTTTTGCTCTCTCAAAAGCTTTGTGATGATTTATATTCCATTGTATTAATACGGAAGTTGTAAAAGAATCAAACAAAAGTTGGGTTGTTTGCACTTGCTCATCGTTTCTTTTCTATTTTACGATTTTGATAGGGTGTGCGAAAACCCAGAGTCTTTTTGGCTCGACACGCAGTAATCAGTTCAGCTCGTCCGATCACTTTGCTAAGAGTAAACAAGAGAGTAATGGTGGGCGAAGAAAGGAAATGAAGAGTTCGAACGGAAAAGAGAAAAGTAACAACATAAACATAGTCCAGTGATAAGAACGGTTGGACTTACTACTGCAATTTTGGAACCAAATGCTACGTACCTTTAAGAAAACACTTTGGGTTGACAATTCTTGCAGAAAAACAAACTGGAATTAATTTTCTAGGGTCAGGAAGCCAGCCTCACATAAAGGTGCGCTCACAGTCAAAACTACTGAACCGTGACATTTCTCCACAATTCTGAAAAGTAAGTGAGGCTTATCGTTTAAGACCAAGCTTCTTCCAGGAGTACTAAAAAAGAAAAGACAAGAGACTGTGAGTGAAACTGTCGGTCAATTCACTGTTATCAGTAAAGGTCTTAATCAGACGGAAAAGCTTAAAATCGACTGCAATGAAGCGTGAGTAAGTTTTAACATTAGGGTTCAACTTTCAAGAGTTATTCGAGTATTTTAGTTTTGGGTCTTAAGGAGTTTTCGAGTGATTTGTAAAAAAACTGAAAAGGAAACCTTAAGAGAGCATATCCTTTCCTTTAACTCAACCGTGGGCGCTCGCTGCCATCCACAATATTCGTATGTTGCAGAGGCAACTTATTATTTCCGACATTTTTCTTTCATTGCCTGGACGAAAAGCGCTTTGCCTATTGAGAAAGCTTTTTTTTAAGTGAAAAGGTTCATATACTATACGCAAGACGTTTTTAGCCACAAAATTTCGGTTAGGACAAATTCTCATATTAAAATATATGTATTTGTATATATGCTTCAACTCTACCAAATTAAAAGTTATTTATCACGTGCACAATTATCTGTTTTTTGAGACTCTGTTGTCTACTTATCGCCTTCTTTTCTTTTTTCTGTCCTATGAAAGGGTCGCTAGTCCTTGGCATACCCACCAAGCGTTTTAACAACTAATGTTTGCTACTTATGATGCTGTTCTTGCAGCTCTAATATCCTTAATAGTTATTGATTGTCAGCGAACATGTTGAGAATTTTAAAATATATTTTACTCTTTCCTCTGTCTTTCAGTTTGTGTTTTGTTGCACTGTGGAATGATGGCATTACCCACCATTGCTGCTTACACATCCACATCTATCTACAGCTGCTGCCAGCAGGGTGTTCCATCGTTTTGGAGATATTTCCATACGCCCACATTGTAAGGAGCTTTATGCAGTTGTATGTAAAACGTTTAGTTTGAAAAATTCAGTTCATCAGAAGCTATCATTACCTTATTTTGGGCACTTTGAGCCGTAGGTTGTAGCTCCATCACATTCTCATTCTCATCTCATTTCTGTTCTTTTAACAAATGGAATTGGTGGAAGAGAATATTATTTATCAAATTCGATTCGCGTGGCTCAATGTTGTGTGTACACTAGAGTGTTCTGTACGCCGCGCCGCCGTTATTGGTGTTATTCCACAAAAGCATATTGACTTATAAACGCTGTTTAATGTGCTTAGCTCAACATTGTTGATGAGGGGTGGTACAATTCGTGCTATTGTTGTACGTGTGCTTCCAACTCAAAATGGGGAATTTAATAAAGTTGTTCTCATCAAGAGTTTACAACTTGTCAATTTCGAAGTGTCGGGATGTCGAGGGAAAGGACTTCATAGTCAGTGCAAAATATCATCAAATTAGGATTAATGGTGTGAAAATGATTAAGGCTGTTGTTTTAGTAGACTACGAATTTAGTTGAAAGTAAAGAGAAATGCTTCGGCATATCAATATATATCTCAAAAGATTGAGTTCATTATAGGATCTTACTTCCCATCAAAAAGTTAATTTTTAATTTTTAAATATATAAAACTAACTGACCCACCTGTCAGCGGCGTAGCTCGGGTCTTACGTCGAACTAGTGTACAGCATCGGTTCTCTCTAATGTCAAAAGATTTAAGGATATCAGTTTACCCGTTTTCAACTTACGTTCCCGTTTCTGCAGGAATAAGGGGATGAAATATAGTTTATGTTACTCATGAATAAATGAATAGTGAAAGAGTATTTCAAATATGTTCAGTGGTATATTTGCAATCCCAGATATACCTGGGGTACAACGTTTTATAAGTGAGAAACTTGTTAAAATCGTTACTGAGCTACAGAACTGCTCATTTAATGCAAACAAGAAAAGGTAAAAAGAAACGCTCTAAAAACACAGAATTTATTTATTTTATTTTATTTATCTATTTCTTATTCTTACTTAACAAATATGATATTACTTTTGAGTACTGTCAATTAGTGTGTAATAAGAATAAAAGTGACATTTTTATTTAAATTTTTAAAATAGTATTAATGTCACTTCAAAGTGTTAGAAACAAAACAAAAAACATTGCTTTATAAGAGATAAAACTGCATATAAGAACATAGTACAATATTGTGGGGTGAATCTTGCGGCCAATTTCTTCACACAGAACTAACGATGGATTTGGTACTAGTCCTAAAAATAACAAACAAATCGGTACCAACTCATTTCTTCACATCAGAAATTAAAATAAGTTCTGTCAGTTTGCGACCGAGTACTACTTAGAACCTGGTATTAGCTAGCTCTTCAAAAACAACAAAAATTACTATACCAGTCATTAGTATTCAAATGAGTATCAACTCATTTCTTGACAAAACATAAGCATACACTAGTTCTGTCAAATTGATACGATAAATTAAATAGGACCCCACCAAAATTAGAACCAAAAAGTTGGGGGTCTAGCATACAAAATCGAGTCGTATCGTTAGAGAAAAATTTTAAAGTTTTTTGCTTTGAATCGACTTGGTATAATTTTTTGAATATGTTTCCTTTTATTGGAATTGATTTATACTTTTAGTATTGTACACTTTTTTGTGGTTTTTTAGATTAACAAAACCAACATTTTAATTTGTTCTTCAATTAACTACAGAAGAATTAGCACACATGCAAAAACGGTATTGTAAATATTATTTGTAGAACATTAAAGCTAATTTTGAACTGGATTTTACAAAGATCTCGTTTTACAGTAATCCCCGGATAAATACCCCCCGCTTAGTTGCGTTACCCGTTTAATTGACCTGAATCCTAGGCAAAAAAAGATCACATAAGAAATATACATAAAATTTCCCGTTTAAATGCATTCCGCTTAATTGCGTTTCCCGGTTAAATGGTCCAAAAATCAAAACTCTTTTTTCAATTTGAAGCAAAATTGCCCGGTTAATTGAACGAAAAAAACCAAATCATTGAAGTCACTTTTTGCTTACACCTTAAATGATTGATGATGAATTGGTCGCATTGTTTTTTTTTTTTTTTTTTTTTATTTAGATCATTATTTCAATGAAAAGTTTCATACATAAGTACATAATAGTTGTTATAAGACAATAAAAGAAAACTTCTGATTGAAATAGTAGAGAATCACTCAGTTGTTATATAACAAGTGTCGAGTGAAACTATAAGATAGGAAATAATTAAGAATAAAACAGATGGGGAAAACTTGATGGAATATAATATAATAAGTAGTATGAAAAAAGAAAGAAAAATAACAGAAATAAGCAAAGCAGAAGATCCAAGCAAGGAATAAAAAAGTCCACTAAGAAATAGGAACAAAAAATGACTCTACAGAAGAATAGTTGCAAGAGAAAAGCCACATTTTTATGTTGCGCAAGAATACTTTTTCCACTCTTTCACATCTAAGGTTTACAGGCAGTAAGTTAAACAGTCGAGGAGCAGTGACTAAATAGAACCGAGAAAAGTGTGTTTTGTTAATTGTAGGCAGCATTACAAAATGTCTGGTGTTGACCCGTAGATTGTGATTAACATCAACTCTAACCGCATAGAAACCAGAAGTTTGAAAAAATATTTTCAAAACCTTGTAACAGTAAAGGTGCCTTAATGGTAGAATTTCCAGGGTCTTAAACAAATCAAAACTGGGAGTAAAGCGATTCGCTTTACACATAATACGTACTGCATGTTTTTGTTTTATTAATAGAGGCTTTATATTAATGGAGTAGGAACCTCCCCAACATGATAAACCATACTGTAGCTTAGAGTTCATTAAACCATTGTATACCAATTTTAATATAGGAGCACCACAGTATAAGCTTAAATGATAAAGCTGTCCAACCACTCTATTGAGGTAATTCTTAAGTTGGAAAGTGTGTTCTTTCCAGCTTAGCTTACAGTCCAATGTTATTCCTAGATATTTAAAACTGTCGACACGCTCAATTTCAAAGCATGCATCACTGCAGCTTTCAATAACATTAAAAGTCAGAGGATTATGATGGCAACCATACAAACTAAATCGTAAACAGTGTGGAGAGTGATAAAACAAAGGGAAATCTTCACAGGTTGTGTTTTTAATACTGAAAAACATAAACTTTGTTTTTGAACTTATCACTAATCTATGCTGTTTAAACCAATTTCGCAATATATCTAAGTCATAATTCATATCCAAAAAAAGATTAAAATTATTTGTATTAGAATACGAAAGTGCAGTATCGTCAGCAAAAGCAGTAAGATTACCTCTAAACGGTTGTAAGAAAAGTGAGTTAACATAAACTAAAAACAGAACCGGACCCAAAACAGATCCCTGTGGAACACCCAAATTAATTACTTGCCGCGAGCTATGGTTATTTTTGATTTTTACAGTTTGCTGCCTGTTTATTAAATACGAAGCAAACCACTCATGAGTGAAACCTCTGAAACCTGCATTATAAAGCTTACCTAAAAGAATATTATGATCAACCATATCGAAAGCTTTAGTAATATCTACGAATAAAGCAGCTGAGACTTTAGAATTATTCACCGCATTAAAAAGTTCACTAGTGAGTTTCAGCAAAGCACTTTCAGTTGATCTTCCGTTTCTAAAACCGTATTGGCAGTCACTGAAAAAATGTGTTCTATCCAAAAAAGATAGTATTCTGGATTTCATGCCTCGTTCGAAAACTTTTGAAAAAACAGACAGAAGAGAAATAGGACGATAGTTGTTCAAAGCTGTAGGATCACCTTTTTTATAGAGCGGCAACACAACTGCTGTTTTAAGAGCTTCTGGAAAAACACCTTGCTTAACACAAAGATTGATAGTTATTGATTGAAATTGATTGATTGAAAGTTAATAGTCAAATTGAAATGACTTAAATCGTTGTGAGATTTTTTACTCTCTCGTGAGCACTCTTTTTTGTGCACTGCTACGAAAAATCGCTGTGCTGGAACAGGATTAGACTGACTTTCACCGAATTTCGGTGCATTTCGTGCGAATTTTCAGTAAAGAAACACACCTATTTATTATTAGGTTTGTTCGTTAAAACCCTGGGGTCGCCACAAAGCGTTTTTTTTTGAGAAACCTAAGGTCGCCCTGAATGTCAAATTGAGTGTTTTTTAGCCCTGGGGTTGACCTGGGTTTTCCCTCAACTCACCCTAGGTTTTTGCTGTGGCGAGTTGAGGGCTGTCATATGGCATGTATTTTTATTCAAATGACAGGGATGTGTGGTGATTTTGTGGCTTTGCGTTTTTTGAGAATTGGAAAACCCAGGTTTTTTTGACAACTCATAAGATTGTCAAGAAAACTTGGGTAAACCCTGGGTAAAGTTCAACGAACGAGCCTATTGTTTGCTGAAACATCAGAGTTTAGCGACTGCAAATTAAAATCTTGAAAATGTGTAAGGAAACAATGCAGGTGAAAATTACAGATTCTTACCATGATATAATGTTCTAGCCAAATAAAAAGCAAATCTGACTAATTCCCTCTTGTACGCTTGCTAAAGATATACGCACGGATTATGTACCAATTCATAATTTATGTGTTGTGTACATTATGAAAAATTGTTCCTTTTCAATCATTCCTAGGCTGAAATTGTTTTGTTCTTTTTTTATGTCTTACCATTATATGTTAATTTTCCGTTCAATAAAATTTTGATTTTCATTAAAAAGGTTCTTCTTGACTTTCTTGCCAAAGTCGTAAAAAAATCGATTTATTGCGTTTTCATTTCAATTAAGGGGGGTTTTTCTAAATGGGACAGCAGATCAATTAAGCGGGATTCTTTTAATTGCGTTCCCCTGTTAAATGCGTCTAAAGTTGTGCATTTAAGGTGACGCAATTAACCGGGGAGCACTGTATATCACCGGAACAGCACCTTCTCGTTACTTTGCGTTTCATTGCATGGGGATCAATCAGTTAGCAGTTGCCAGTTACTGATTTCATGCATGTGCCGACCTCTTGCGTCTGTCGCATATTACCAAAAGTCTGTATGGCATTAATATGACATTTGAACTAGTTTGTGAAAATGCCCGCAACATTCACAAAACAACATAGAGCCTCATCTGAATTCAGCAGGATTGCCCAGTTCCCACGAACAATTTGGGCCATTGACTGCACAGATGTTATAGTTATAATTAGTTAAGGCCTCGGCCCATAGAACGCGTTGCGTGCGTGCGGATCCGCTTCCAACTGACAGCTCGATTGAAGCACCGCGAGCAACGCGCCGAGTAGCCGTGACGAACTTCTATTTTGCCGCGCCGCTCACGCGGTGACATTTGCTCTCAAAACCAAATTGAAGTTCTCTTTTGTTGCTGGTGATGAGATAGGACAAACTGATACCTCAGAGATGTGACTCAACTGTGGTTGCTACTGCTACTAAAATAGCAGTTAAAGTAGCATTTTCAATTAGATTTTATTGTTAAATTATTTTAAATGTTGAAAATATGATAGTTAAGCTATAAATATCAATTTTCTTTTTGAAAATAATAAAACAAAAGCATTTTAAAGTTTGACAACAGCAAAAAAAAAGTATAAAAAAACGAATTTTTTGTTATATTTTGCTAATGTCACAATTTAAAAAGCTTAATATATGAACTCCGACGTGCACTTGTTAGGCTAATAGTCTATTCCCACTGGGACGAAAACGTGGTATTCGTAACATTTCCTAAGTACTAACAAATTTTCACATTAATTTTTCCAGAACCTCATGTTTTCATTAGCGAGATGTTTTCAAGTCGCTTATGATAAGACCCATAGCAAATAAGTGACGGAATAGAAGCTATTTTATGTTCTAAATTTGTTCAACATGAGCAAATGTTATAACAAATATTATCTCTTCACTTCGAACACATAATTTTTTAAGTGTTTTATGATATAATTTAATTTGTGTCTGATTCAATCTTTCCATTCTACAATAAATGAGTGTAATAAAACAATAACATTAATAAAAGTGATTTTTCTAAAAACAAAAGGTGCAAAAATGGAGAGGCGTCAAACAAAAACTTTTAGGAACGGTTCACTCGTTTTCGTAAAAGAATTGCGTTTTTGTCCCAGTGAGAGTAGGCTATTTAGAGATTTCCTAAACCGAAGCGATTTTGTTGTTGTGACGGCAACAGTTTCACATACAAAATTCAACTTTTATCAACTGTACGTAAGTAACCACACAAACATGACGAAATATTGTGACAACAGCAAAAAAAAAAACTATACTGTTTTCAACACTATAAATTATTTATTCAAAGCAAAAGCACCCCTGTTTTTCCTGTGATAAATAGACACAGTAAATTACTTAAGTAGTGGTTTTTTTTTCAATCCTGTTTCGAGCAAAGTATTCGAATTCAAAAAAAAAAAAACGTAGGCAAAAAGCTGGTATCGCCACCTATATTCACAGTTTCACGAACAACTTTTTCAAATCGGAAAATCCACCGCATCAGTTGCCGCAACGCTCCCACGACACGCACCGCGTTCTATGGGCCGGGGCCTTTAGTAGTAATAAAACGGCTGAGCTATTTTAAACAGAGTGAAGAGTTTCCTAGAGCAAATGTTGGTTATCTTTAAATGTGCAAACAATATCACCGGCCGATTTAAAGATATTGAATGTTGGTGCTCGTTGGGCTAGATTTGTGCATGATCAAACCATTTTTTGACATACGGAAGTGCGAGCCAAATTTGAAGCAGGTAAATCTGATCTGTATATTTTGATTTGTGACTCTAGTAATGCAAAAACGAATTATTTGGTAACAATATACACCATTAACAATCCGGATATGAGTCAAAACCTACAAATTCAAAATAACCAGAGGCGAATCATTCGTATCAAAACTGTTATTGAGAGGTAGTATGGTGTATGGAAACGCAGATTTCCTGTGCAATATTATCAATGCTAACGACCCGCAGCCACCTGAAGAGTCAACTCAACATGAAGATCGTTTACGTCGAGCTATTTTAAGTAGATCAATTGAAAGCGATTCCGCCTCAATCGGAATAAATCTAAACAACAGAAATTGTGCTGCAAGAGAAAGTATCATCCTGCAATTGCAATAATTAAACTGAAACTTAAATTTTTTAGTTGTTTTATTTAAAATAAAAAAAAAAACCAAAAATACTAGTTATATAAAAGTGCCTAACCATAATTGAAAAAGAGGATCCAACGACGTAGTTGGGCATGGTTTAAGCTATCTTCTATCAGTTCTGTTACTTGACTTGTTTCTTGTGGGATTTTTATTCTTTTCTTCCACTTCAGGGCTCTATATTTAGGTATATTTAAAATAAACTTTATGTATATGCAATTAAACGTTCTATTCCTTGTAAAAAACAAACTACATACATGAATACGACGGTACTTACCAGATCATTCACAAATGTATATATCTAATCAACTCAAAAACCAATTCAAAAAGTCAAACCAACTGTAACGACAAAATTTTCAAAACAAAAAAACTGAGAAATTTGAAGTTTAATTCTAATTTATAATTTTAATTGTCAATCAAATGTCGTAAAAAGGATTCGACCAGTTTTAGACTTATCAAGTCACTAGTACTGAAGTATGAATTTAGATCTCGTATCAATGATGTGAAGAAATGGAGTTTTATGTAGGACCAGGTATTAGAGCTAGTACCTGGTCAAGCTTGGCCGGGTACTACTTTTATTTGACAAAACGAGATTTACATGAACACAAATTAAGTAATATTTTTTTTTTGATAAATATTAAGTAGTAATTATTTTATTTATTTATTATTTATTTTTCAAACAATGTAAGAAAGCAAAACTTCAGGTTGTGTATGGTCTAAATCAAGGAGCCAAAACGTTACTTTTTTTTCAAAAACGATGACATACTTCTTAATCGTCCTATTTCTACAGGTAAACTATTAAAAAACTTGCAGGACACAATAGAGTAAAAATTTCTGTAGTGAGTTGTTCGAAAGGAAGGAGTCTTAACTAAAAACCGTTGGTTACTACCCAAAAACAAAATATCAGTTATAGGATTCTGCATGTATCTACTCTTCAAAAAGAAAGCCTTCGAAACCTTATAACAATAAATAGGTTTTATAGGAAGAATGTTCAACAGGTAAGTTATATCAGAGAACACTTGTGCACCTCCACCCTAATAAAAAACGCAATAATAAAATAACCCAAAGTCGCTTTACGACAAGTAATAAAATCTATAATTTATTGCTTAAGAAATCAAGGCCAACCATTGCATTCTTTGCCTTCAGCAAAGAATAACAAACAGAATAATATAAACAATAAGTTGGATCTCAATTAAAGAAACCAACACCTAAACAAACAATGAAATTGTGAACTCAGATTAGAAGGCCAACCATTGCATTCCTTGCCTTCAGCAAAGAATAACAAACAGAATAATATAAACAATAAATTGGATCTCAATTAAAAGAAACCAACACCTGAACAAACAATTGTGAACTCAGATTAGACTCTGAGTTAGTATAAAAGTTCAGTCCATTAGAATAAGAGTTCAGTTTCTTTGAAGACGTTAAGACAACTACATCTCTTGTGGTTCTAATAAAGTAAACATTCTTTTTAAAAACGTCTTTGATTTAATCTCAAATTTAAATGGCGCAGTCGGTAGGATTGACAAAAACAAATAGAACGAAAATCTATTAAAGTAGAAAGTCAATCCGCAATACGAACAAAACGCGAAATACTGCAATAGCGTTAAAGACATTGAAAGTGTTTTATTTGATGAACGCAAATCATCAATTTAAATAAAATCAAATTCAGTGCAAACATTAAGTGAAAAAGTGTAAAATTTTTTCGAATTGAAATCGGGAAGTTCACTTGGACTTAATTAATATATTTTGTCGAGCGCAAATCGATAAATTATAAAAAAGGAAATTATTTAGTAACCAATACCAGTGTAAATGGTTAATGTTACGAAATCCATAGAGGAAAATAATTTCAAGAGTGAAAGTTAAATTGAAGTTAAAAGAAAGAGACAAACTAAATAAAAAATAAAGAAAACATATAAATACAAAAAAGTGTTTAAGAAAAAAAAAAATTTAAGAAGGAAAGAAGTGGCCAAGCGAGAGCCCCAACGTGATCGATAAATTGATGAAAAAAATAAAAACAACCCTGAGAACATTAAGAAGAACAACCCAACAGGAAAGGTATCAACCATATACTTTAAACCCAGAAGAAGACACCGATTTAGAAGAAACCATGAACACCCAACAAAATACATCAGCAGCAGCAGCAGCAGCAGCAGCAGCAATGGCAGCAGTCCAAGGTAACCAAGACGGTAGCTTAAATAGAAATAATAATTTAATTAGTCCAAGAGTCCTAGAACTCAATCCTCTCAAATACATAGAGAGACTCGCGACATTTGATGGAAGAACAGAAGATCTTCCAATATTCATAAATAATGTAGACGATATAATTCCAACTCTTTTAACTTACAATGAACAAGGACAGAAAATGTGTATAAATCTTTTAAAGTCAAAGTTCAAAGGCCGAGCACGTCAGGCCATAGAAATTCATACGCACCTTACAAAATGGGCTGATATTAAAGCCATGTTATTAGAAAATTTTGGTGGTTTTAAAAATAGTTATCAATTGTACGATGATTTAAGAAATTCTCAATTTCATGGTGACGTTTTAAAATTTTACTCTTACGTTCAAAAAACACTTTCACTCCTTAACCAAAAATGTCTTCAGGAAGGAAATCATTTAGATATTCCTAGAAATAATGAAACGGCGTTAAAAATTTTTAAAGAGAAATTACCAATCCACATGAGAACCATTTTATTTTCCTTAAGACCTTCAAGCATGGAGTCAGCACTCCATGAACTCTCGCAGGCAGGATTTGCGAACAATAACTTTAATTCCCATACAAACGAGAAGAATGAATACAGAAATAAAAATAACAATTTCAAACAAAACAATAATATTAATCCATCTAGAAATAATAATAATAACAATAAAAACAATAACAATAATAACTGGCAACCAAAAACTTATATACCAAACAATCAAAACAATTATCACAGACAAGGTAATAATAACTATAATCGTAATAATTTTAATGGATATCATAATAATAATAATAATAGACAGTATCCTCAAAGATTTGAACCAATGGATGTAGATCCAAGTTCATCACAAATTAGACGTTTTAATACCCCAAAAAATAATTTTATTGAACAAGAACCTAACCATATTGCAAATTTTCAATATGTAGCCTCGGAGACACCAAACAAGGTTTACCCTATATCAGACTAACAAAAGAAAACATAAGCATTAGATTATTGATAGATACTGGTGCAACTAACAGTATAATAAACGAAGAAGATACACCACCACAGTATCTTAAAAATAGAATTTCCCCTTTAACAATTAAAACAGCAGGTAATCCTATTGTTATTTATAAAGACGCTTATTTTCCTAAAGAAAAATTCGTTTTACCAGTCATAGAAGACGCCGAATTTCAAATCTATACCTTCTCAAACGAATATAACGGTCTATTAGGTAATAATATATTAATTCCCAATAATGCAGCCATATTTTACAAAGAAAGATTATTAAAATTAAATGGAAAAACATTTCCAATTTTCCTTAATAAGACTGAAGAATTTGAATACGAAAATTCAATTAACCACATGAATCACATTAGAGAAGATTTTAGTATACCAAATTTTACAAACGAATTACGTACAGAACATCTGAACAACGAAGAAAAATCTGAATTATTCAAAATCTGCAACCAATTAAATCAAGCTTTTTATCATAAAGGTGATGATTTAACATTCACTAATTATGTTAAACATAGAATACCCACTGATGATAATTCACCTGTATATACTAGAATATACAGATATCCTGAGGTTCATAAAAAAGAGGTTGATCGTCAAATTAAAGAAATGTTAGAACAGAGAATAATAGAACCTTCAACATCCCCTTACAATGCTCCTATTTGGGTAGTACCAAAAAAAGAAGATTCTAATGGAAACAAAGAATGGAGAATAGTTATCGATTACCGTAAACTAAATCTCAAAACCAAAGAAGATAAATTCCCTATTCCAAATATTGATGCAATACTCGATAAACTTGGACATTGTAATTATTTTACCACTTTAGATCTTACTAAAGGATTTTATCAAATTGAAATAGAAGACGATGATAAAGAAAAAACAGCGTTTAGTACCCTCTCTGGGCATTATCAATTTTTACGGATGCCATTCGGTTTAAAAAATGCCCCTGCAACTTTCCAACGATTGATGAATGAAGTATTAAAAAATTACATAAGCAAGTTCTGTTATGTATACCTAGATGACATAATAATTTTCTCTACAAATCTACAGGAACATATTCAACATATCAAATTAATATTAAACGTTTTAAAGGAAGCAAATCTAAAAATATCTCTTAATAAATCAGAATTCATGAGACATGAAACCGAGTTTCTTGGTCATGTAGTAACCCCTAAAGGAACAAAACCTAATCCAAAGAAAATCGAAACAATACAAAATTTTCCGATACCCACTTCAGTCAAAGAAATCCAAAGTTTTCTTGGATTAACAGGATACTATCGTAAGTTCATACAGGACTATGCGAAAATTATTAAACCATTTACACTTTGTTTAAAAAAGAATGCAAAAATAGATATAAATGATAAAACTTATAAAGATGCTTTTCTGAAGCTTAAAACCATGATGACCGATGACATGATAAACAGACATCCAGACTTTTCAAAAGAATTCATTCTTACTACAGATGCATCAAATTATGCATTAGGTGCAGTTCTTAGTCAATCACACGGACCACTATCTTTCGCATCAAGAACATTAAACAAACACGAACAAAATTATTCTACAATCGAAAAAGAACTACTAGCAATTGTATATGCAACGTCTCAGTTTAGACATTACCTTTACGGTAGAAAATTCACGATTAAAACTGACCATAGACCATTAGTATGGCTACAAAATTTAAAAGAGCCAAATTCCAAATTGCAACGATGGAAAATAAAATTAGAAGAATATGATTTCAAAATAGAATTCATTCAAGGAAAAGAAAATAAGGTAGCAGATGTCCTTTCAAGAATCAAAATAGAAGTACCAAAAATAAACATATTAGAAGAAGATTTAAGAACTAATCATAGTGCGCAAGAAGATAATTCTCTTTTTATACCTATTAGCGACAAACCTCTTAATTACTTTAAGAGACAAATTGTACTTGATCCCAACTCAAATGGAGACCAAACAATTTTATTCCCGCATGTTGGTAAAAGACGAATAACTTTCAGAAACACTAATCCCAATGAGGAGTTATATTTAAAAATAATAAAAGAAATTGATATCAACATAACGAATGCTATATATACATATAGAAAATGATATGATATTTAATGAGTTCCAAAATATATGGACACGAGAAAACAAAATACGAAAAAAGAATATATTACTAAGAAGCGTAAAAATGTTAAAAGATTTAAATATAAAAGACGGATATGAAACTATAATCAAAAAACACAAAGAATTAAATCATGTTGGAATCGATAAACTTTACTTAGACCTTTCGAGGAAATATTATATCCCGAATTTCAAAGAATTGATAAATAAAATCATAAATAAATGCAACTTTTGTATGACAAAAATAGATAGAAAACCAATAAAATTACCTTACGAAAAAACAATCACGCCCAAAGGACCACATGAACACTATCATTTAGACATCTGGTTCAGAGACAAAAATAGAAAATACCTTACATGTATTGATAAATTTTCAAAGTATGTGGCTTTAGAACAAATAAAAAATAAAACTTACGTTGATGTTATGAATGCTATGACAAAAATATTCTCATATATGAATAAACCTAAACTTATTACTCTAGATAATGAAAATGCTTTTACATCAGAAACCTTAAAAAACTATTTATCAAACAATGATATAGAAGCACATCACTGTACTGCCAACAGACATACCGGTAATTCAGACATTGAAAGATTTCATAGTACCCTAAACGAACAACTTAGAATTCTATCTCAAGTAGAAAAAAGAGATGATCCATTCCCTTTAATAGACCAAGTTATTAACATTCTTTCAATTTACAATAATACCATACATTTAACAACTAAAGAGAGACCCATCGATGTTCATTTGAATAAGGTCAATAATGAAGTAGTATATAAAAACATAGAAGCAAAAAAAGAGAAAGTATTAAACAAATTAAACGAAAACAGAAAAGATGTTGACATAAACGAACAATTTATTAAAACGACAACACAAGAACGTATTAAAAATAAAACTATACCTAGATACAAGAAAGCAGAAGTTATAAATAAAATTAATAAAAAATATACAATCAAAGAAGCTAAAGCGCATACTCCATAAAGATCAATTTAGGAAAAATAAAAAATTTCAAGAAAATATATCATTCCATTCTAGATCTTCTATCGAGAGCATATCAAATAATGCAACTTTCGGTGAGAGTTCCGAAAATAATGATAATATTGATGATATTGACAACCCTCAACCAAGTACAAGCGGAGTTAGAAGTACTTGATTTAAATAAAGGTAATGGCTTTACTATCATTCAACTAGATGAATACCCACTAATAAAAAGTTATGATACAATTCTTCATATAATTAATCTAACTGAGTATGAAAAGAACATAGTAATTATGGAAAATAATGTTAAAAGAATTCCTGAAGAAAACGATAGTTTAGTTAGGAAAATGGAAAAAATTCGTAAAGAATTTGAAGTCCTTTTACCCCATCCTAAAACAAATAGACAGAAAAGAGGTTTAATTAATATTATAGGAACAGGTATGAAATTAGTATACGGAACCATGGACGATAACGATCGTCAAGATATTGAAGAACATTTAAAAATAATCGAAGCAAACGATCATAATGAAATTGAGAATCTAAACAAACAAATAATAATAAATGAAAAATTTAATAAGCAAATCAAAATACTTACTGATACTCTTAACAATGAGACTAAAGAATTAATAAAGAAAATAAATAATTTCATAGGAACTTACGATTATGAAAAGGACATAGCTAAAATCCAATATGAAATAAAATTAAGAGAAAATCTTGATTACTTACATGAAGATATTGAAAAAATTAAAGAAATAATTATGACTTCTAGATTAGGAGTACTTAGCAGAGACATTTTAACAGAAGAAGAAATAAGTAATTATGGTATTAACATAAACAACTTAGAAGAGTTAACCCTTAGTTTAGCCCTTTATAAAACCAATATTATATTCATCATTAAAGTACCAAATTTCACAAATGATACATACAAAAAATTATATGTCCAACCAATTCCAAATATAGAGAACAATACACAATTAAAAATAGATACAAAATTATATTTAACTAATGATAAAATTATATACCACAATACTAAATATATAAAAAATCTCACCCAGATAAATGATGATTGTATCGAAAATATACTTAAAAAGTCAATGAACTGTAAACTTATAAAAAATGAAAAAGAAGACATTATAGAAGTCGGAAACAATAATCTTGTATTAATTAATGTAAAATTACAAGAACTTGATCAAAATTGTAACAATCAAAAGATTGTAATTAAAGGTAACTACCTTATAAAATTTGAAAATTGTAAAATCAAAATAAACAACAGAGTATATGAAAGGAAAAACTATAAACATGAAATGATAATTCCTAATGCCATATTAGATATTAATTATACAAAAACAGAAGAACTCACATTTGAGGAAATACAATATCAAAGCATAAATAATTTGGAAGAAATCAAAGAACTTAAATATAATCATAAGAAAACAAGTTATACTATGTATTTGATAATAGTAACGATTCTAATAATTGCAATAATTTACATGTACCTAAAAATCAAAATTAGAAAAAGGAAGATAGTAAACAATGTAAATCTTCCAACGGTAACTTTGCTACCATTAGAAGACTCTAAAGGGGGAGGAGTTATATCAGAGAACACTTGTGCACCTCCACCCTAATAAAAAACGCAATAATAAAATAACCCAAAGTCGCTTTACGACAAGTAATAAAATCTATAATTTATTGCTTAAGAAATCAAGGCCAACCATTGCATTCTTTGCCTTCAGCAAAGAATAACAAACAGAATAATATAAACAATAAGTTGGATCTCAATTAAAGAAACCAACACCTAAACAAACAATGAAATTGTGAACTCAGATTAGAAGGCCAACCATTGCATTCCTTGCCTTCAGCAAAGAATAACAAACAGAATAATATAAACAATAAATTGGATCTCAATTAAAAGAAACCAACACCTGAACAAACAATTGTGAACTCAGATTAGACTCTGAGTTAGTATAAAAGTTCAGTCCATTAGAATAAGAGTTCAGTTTCTTTGAAGACGTTAAGACAACTACATCTCTTGTGGTTCTAATAAAGTAAACATTCTTTTTAAAAACGTCTTTGATTTAATCTCAAATTTAAATGGTATATATAAGAATAGGTGTAGTTCAAAAAAGCAATGTTTTTTTTAAATAAAGTTGATACGCCCGGTCAAGCTGCTTAGGTTCTTTACCCCATTTTAGTGTCGTTTCGTGTCTTTCGTCATTAGAAACCGATTGCGAATTTAGTCATTTTAAAACATCGGCATTCAACAAAAAGAAGTAAGCAACCGAGAGCTGGCAGATAGTCTAATTGCCTTCCGCATCATCATAAGTCAGAAAGTGCTAGGACTTAATTGGTTCGTAATTAGTGATGAAATGGCAAAATTCAACAAAATCGATGGAATAGTCCCTTAGTTGTGGTGGAGCCAACAAGCGGATCGTCCTGAGTACAATTGCAAGAGCTTTCGATCACTTAGGCATGTTAGATGTTAAGCCCAGTTAGTATAGAGGTAAAAATACTCTTTTGGTATAAATGGAGGAACAAACTGTCTTGGGATAAACCTTTAAGAGAACATCTGCCAATCGAGTGGGAGTGGAAGCAGTGCACCAAAGGTTTGGCGCTTCTTAGCGAGGTCACTATACAACGAGCAGCTGTGACGTTTCGCGGTTCTCACAAAAGGGAAGTGCACATTTTTCCCGATCCAAGCATTTGGAGCTGTGGCATACATTACAAGTGTTGACTCACTTGGCTTTGCTCGGCTTTGCGCTTATCTGAAGAGGTCACTCAGTAGATATTCTTCTACAAACACTAGGCTTAAGTGATTTCAATACTCATAAATAAGTATTAAGTCCATATCGCACCCTCAGAATGAAAGTTACCTAATTCAAAAATTGAAATTGTTGGGGAACGAGCAAGAAAGTTTACAAAAAATAAAGTTTGCCGTTTTTCATTAGAAACAATTGATTTTTTGCAGACATATATTGTGACATTTCGGGGACAGTTTGGCACCATTATATTAAATTTAAATGTTTTTTCAATATAAAAAAATAAATACAAACTTTAAAATTGAGTCACTCTACTCCAAAATAATATATGTACCTATTTCTGAAAGTTTTCCGAGATAAGCCTGTTTAGGACGGAAGGTACAAGTGATGCTGATGGCATATAATAGAACACGTCATTATTTTACCATAAGGTTCTACGAATAAGGCGTTAATTAAAACTCAACGTTCAAAAACACAAAGTAATATTTATTTCAAATTCTTAAAGAAGTCATAGTAATTTTATCTTTAAGCTTATTATTAATCAGGTAGTAGTTACTGAGACTCACATTAAAAAATTGCTGATCTTAGGTAGCACAAAAAAAGCAAAATAAAAATATTTATTTCAAATCCAATAAATAATTCTTATATTAATATCCCTCAGGTTATAATTAATCAGGTAGCTAGTTGTTACTAAAAATCATATCAAAAGCTAGTGGTTTAACTAGCAAATAAACAAAAAAATACAACAAAAATGAAGTTTTTCATTAAGTAACTTTGTCCAATAATAATGGTTTTCTTACATAAAAGCAGCGTTAGCACTCGGTAACAGGGTTTTTTAAGTAAATCACTGAGATCTTTGTTCTTGTTTGTAGTTAGCTCAATTGCTTCTGAATAGAGCTTTTGCAGCTCTATTTCTTCAAGTGGTCGCATCTTCTTTTCTTTTGTTTCTGACATTTAGCCTTTTAAAATCTTCTTTATAAGATGTTTTGTAATAAATAAGAAACAGATCTTCTTTTACAAATTTCAGCATTTTAACATTACGCCAGATAAATGTTAATCTAATTTCATTTTCCGTGTAGTTGTACCCCCATTGATCTTGCATATTTTTCAAATCATAAAAGTAATTAAAATCGATTTCATGAATAACAAATGGTGACCCATGTTTTTTTGCAGTTCTGATCAACTTTATGTATTGCTGTGGAATATATGGGACCGGATTTCAGGCTCTTCTTTACTTTCTCTTCTATTAGACATTATCGCCTTCATTTTCTGTGTGGCTTTGTATTAAAAATTTGTGGGTGATAGTATAAATATTTTCAAAATACACTACCGCAAATGAACATAGGCTAGCTATAAATTTGTTTTTGTTTTGGCCACCACAGTTATTGGAATAAAAAATTACGTTTACTTTTTTGCGTGATGATCCAGCATCAACCGATTTTAAATTATTAAATATGCAGGACCCCATTTCATTAGAACCTCTTTTACCTTGCATTTCGTCCCAAAAGTAGCCAATAACATTTTTATAGAAGAAGTATGTATGATCAATATTTAATTTTTTCGATTTTTTAAATTCTACTATAATAAAACTTAAACTATTCAGCCTTGATTTATAATAAAAAGCACAGACATCGCCCATTGCACATTGCATTACAGCTTAAATTACAATTTCACGCTTGTACTTAGAAGTAGATCTAGTAGGCCTCTATTTCTTGCAATTTGAGCGACTGTCTGTTTCCATTCTGTAACACTAATTTTCCTCTTCCTGCTATTGGGTGAAGAAGAATTGCCGTCTTTTAATTAGTGTATTTGCTACCTTGCGACGAACAGCTACTGGGTGACGAACTGCTGCTATATGACGAACTGGTACTGCGCATGAGCTTCTATCAGATGAACTACGACTTGACATTTGAGCATTTTTCTTTGATGCTAAACTACAAGGAGGTGAATTATTACGAGATGACGATATTTGATATGAGTGAGAGACAAATTTCGTTGAATTTTTATATTTGCTGGAATCCAAGTTCCCTTGCACAACATACGAGGGATCATTGTCGCTTAGGTCTAAAATGCTTTCATCAGAGTGTGTTGGTGATATCTTGTATTTATCAGTCTTAATAGTTTTTCTGTGTGGACGGCAATCAAATGAAAATGACAGAAACACTTTGCACTTAACGTCAATATCTGTGCATTTGTCACCTTTAGTGTTATCTTCGAAATGGCGACCACGTTCTCATAGCTATCATGTGTCACGTCGCTTCCGTGGTTGTCCTTTGCTTCATCTTGATTTTGATGACAGCACGGGGATTGTGGATCTGTACTTAAAGATGAAGATTAACATTTACCATCAAAATATATCTAATTTCCTTTCGGGTGTGTTGCCAGGCATTGCATCGGTTGAGGAAAACTTATCGAAAATTACATCTTGCATTAGAAGCTCTGCCAAAGTATTATCGCCTCTTGTACTGAATCGTAACAAGCAGAAATGGTTTGATAACGAATGCTTTAACGCACGTAAAAAGTCTTTCGCACTTCTACGCTCATGGAGAGAAACAGACTCGATCCTTCTGAAGAAGTGGTACACAGAGGCAAACATTGCTTACAAGAATATGTGTCGTCGTAAGAAAACTTATTTTGAAGAGCATCAAGCTGTAGAACTCAAATATAAAAAGCTCAAAAGCGTTTTGGAGTGTAGCAAAAGAGTTAAACGGATCCAAATTTACAATAGGCACGAGTGTCTCTGCAGCTGAGCTTGCTTTACACTTCCAAAACCTTCTTCGAATTCAAACAAATGCGATTTTCTTAACAGCAGAGCCGTTGATCTTAGACGATCTTCTGGACAGTGAAATATCCCTGAACGAATTAGAACAAGTTCTTAAAAAATCAAAAAATGGAAAAGCGCCAGGGGAAGATGGTATACCGTACGAATTTCTTAAAAATGCATCCCGTGAGCTTCTTACACACATACAAAAATTATTTAATAAAATTCTTATGGAAGCAGTTGTGCCGAACTCCTTTAAAAAATCAGTGATTTTTCCAATACACAAGAAAGGAACATTAGATAGAGTAGAAACTATCGTGGAGTTTCATTCATGAATGTTATTGCCAAGCTTTTCTGTGCGATCTTAGCATCAAGACTTGAAAAATGGAACGAAGAAAATGATGTTTTAACCGAACTTCAGACAGGATTCCGAAAAGGCTACTCCACAATAGATCATATACAGGGTGATTCGCATAAGGTGTGACAAAAAGATAGGGTGTGTAGGTTGGACCTAGACAAGCAAAAAATCGTATGGGAGGGGGGGTCCATTTTCCCCCGTTTAGGCGGGAGGGGCAATTTAAGAAAAAAATCACTAAAAATTGGAAAACAATTATTTAAAAATAACGGTAGTACCTACAGAGTCGTACTATAGCATTTTGAAAAGCCAAAAACTTAAACATTAATTTAAATTTAAAACTAAGTTGTTCAAGTAAATAGTTTTTGAAGTATTAATTTTCAAAGTCAAAATTTTGAAAAAAAAAACATAATTTTTTTTCTTAAAACCACTTTTTTTCCAAATTTTACCTGATTAAGTAGTATTTTTCTGGCTTATTTTCAATGCTCTTATTTATTTTTGATCAAACAGAAAAAACTGGATGTCAAAATAACCTGTAGTTTTTGAGAAAACCAAAAACTACAAAAACGACTTTCGTAAATTTTTTTTTTTTTTAAGTTTTTTTTTCGTTATTTGACTTTTAAGTGAATTCTCAATAAAAAAAGTAAAGAGAAAATTCATCCTTTATTTCGTAAGTTCACTTAAGAATCCAATAACGAAAAAAAAAACTTAAAAAAAAAATTTTGACAAAAGCCGTTTTTGTAATTTTTGGTTTTCTCAAAAACTACAAGTTATTTTGACATCCGATTTTTTGTGTTTGATCAAAAATAAATAAGAGCATTGAAAATAAGCCAGAAAAATACTACTTAATTACGTAAAATTTGGAAAAAAAGTGGTTTTAAGAAAAAAAATTATGTTTTTTTTTCAAAATTTTGACTTTGAAAATTAATATTTCAAAAACTATTTACTTGAACAACTTAGTTTTAAATTTAAATTAATGTTTAAGTTTTTGGCTTTTTAAAATGCTATAGTACGACTCTGTAGGTACTACCGTCATTTTTAAATAATTTTTTTCCAATTTTTAGTGACTTTTTTCTTAAATTGCCCCTCCTGCCTAAACGGGGGAAAATGGACCCCCCCCTCCCATACGATTTTTTGCTTGTCTAGGTCCAACCTACACACCCTATCTTTTTGTCACACCTTATGCGAATCACCCTGTATATACTTTATCAGCGATAATCAAAGCCTTCCAAGCCCGGAAGAAAAAGGTCTATGCGCTTTTTATAGATTTTAAGGCTGCTTTCGATTTGGTTAATAGAAACGCTCTCTTGTATAAGCTCTCACAAATAGGACTCTCTACCAAATTTATTCGTGTCATCAAAGAAATGTATTGTGGGACTAATGCAACTGTTTGGGATGGTACAAATTTTTCAGATTGGTTTCAAACGAATAGTGGTGTTAAACAGGGATGTCCACTAAGTGGATTTTTATATGCCCTATTCATCAATGACATTGTGGATGAACTACCTGGTGGACTCAGAATTGCAGGAAGCATTTTAAATGTTCTACTATACGCCGATGATCTTGTAGTCCTGTCCGAAACACCCGGCGAGAACCTGCAATTAATGATAAATCGTCTTGTTTTGTTCTGTGAAAAGTGGGGGCTTGTCATTAATACAGATAAATCAAAAATAATGATTTTCTCTACAAATAATCGAGGCTATTCAACACAAAACTACAATTGGTTGCTGCGGCAGAATCGCCTGAAGTCGTCAGAGAGTACAAATATTTAGGAGTAGTATTGAATTCAACATTGGATTTCAAGCGTCACATTGAGGAGAAAGTCAAAACAAGTCAAAAGCTAGTTAACTCAACTTGGAAAAATATCTTTTCTAATAAAAACGTAAGCCTTTCCACAAAGTTTAGAATATTTGATGCAGTGGTGAAGTCAACTTTGTGTTACGCTGCGCAGGTATGGGGTGCAGAAGAATTTGAACTGTTGGAGCAACTGCAAAGAAATTTTATCAAAAAATTGTTCAATCTTCCACTAAGAACACCAAACTATGCTGTATATTTAGAAACAGGATTACCAAAGCTACACACTTATACACTTAAGATACAAGCCGATTATATTTTAAAAGTCCTTGAATTGCCGAATACACGTCTCGTAAATAAAACGCTTAGATATGAAATAAGAAATAAAGATTGGTAGATGGCACTGTGGCAGAACCGTGGTGAAGTTTACGGTGAAAACATTGACATAAATACAGATAACCGAAGCTTATTAAAACATCAGTTGTATCGTACAATTCAAAAGTTTGAGGATACTGAAAGAGCTTTGTTAGAAATAGAAGCCCAACAGTCAGAGAGTAGAATCTTGTATTCACAGCTCAACTACAACATGAAGGAAAATACATAACTATTTTTGTGACTTACTAAGTTATAAGCAAATTTCACTTATATTCAAAGCCAGGTGTGAAATTCTTGGACTTAATGGAGCCCCATACAATGGAAGCTACAATCAGTTTTGTACATTGTGCAATATGAAATCCAAAGAAGATTGCTTCCATATCATAGGAGTTTGCCCAATCTATGCTACACAAAGACAAAATCATTTCGGAAAAAGATTTTTAACAATGCAGGAAGCTGTTTTTTACCTCAATGGAGACAATTGGGAAAATCTTTATTACTATCTTCAAAGTGTGTATGAATACCGAAGGTTACTAATAACTGAATTTGAATAACATACAACAACATAAAAAACTAATTAATTAATATATTGCCAACCGAGCTGACGGCAAAGCCATAGCTAACTAATTCATAAAACTATATTGTTAATTGTTGATTTTATGAACGATAATAAAAATGAATTCTTATTTACTTACTTACTTACTTAAAGATGGCGGTATAACAACAATTTAAAGTGGCGGTAAACAGTTACTGTTGCTGACGGTGTCTACGATGTCCGAACTTAATCGTTTTGTAGAAATAGTTTCCTGGAGACGTAACTCCCATCAAGCAAAACATATACTGAACCCGTTTTGATGTCATTTTGACCAGAAAACAAACTTGACTAGTGGTACCCGTGGTGTGATGGATAGCATGTCCGCCTATTAATCCAGAGGTTCGAGTTCGAATCCCAACAGAGGCAAAAATGTTTTATCCACGGGTATCGCCTGTCGCGAGGAATTGGCAAGTCCTCCGTTAGTATTCATTGCCAAGAAAAGCGCTTTCTCGATTAGCCGTTCGGAACCGGCAGAAAATTGTAGGTCCCTTCCATTCCCTTACAAGGCATTGTTGTGAGAATTGCGCTAGGCCCAGGGGCTCCTCGATCTGTTGCGCCGCCCTATTTATTTTTTTTTTTATTAAGTAGAAACCTGAAACAATTACCTCGATACATTTCACTAACATTATCATTAGGACTATGAAAATACGTACTTAGGTCAAAAAATTTCGTACACAGCTTTTATAAAATAGGGACCTATTACAAGAAATGTATTTCTAATCTTTATTGTTTTTGTTACTAAAGAGCTTGAATACATAAACTAACAAGAGGTTTTTGTGTACGTTATAGTTATAAATAGACGAGTTTTGTATTCCTATTAATGCCGTTCTTTTTATATATATTTTTATTATTAAAGAGACTTAATATAAAAACAGTCAGCAAAATATTTTGTAATAAACAGACCTATATCAAAAAAGAATCAGTTTAAAGCAAAGTGTTTAATGTACTTACGTTCACAAAATTGGCTTCAAATTTTCACAAAAAATACTGATTAGGACTCTCTCATATTGCATGCGTGGTGAAAAAGCCCGATCAACAAAAGTGACCGATGTATAGAAAGTCCCTTTCTTACTCATATATCAAGGTCTTTTTCAACACAGGGTTTTAGAGTAGGTTCGCTTTTTAAGGTCAGTTTATTGCGAAATCAGAGATTCCATGAATTTCGAGTTAGGTCACTTTTATTCTGGGGATGCGATATACTCATTACAACCATTGACCAATCGCACCCGGATTATAGGTATACTCAGCTATCGGCTTCGGCTTATAGCTATGAATTATTTTTTTATATTTTGAAAGGAGATTTGTGTAGGTATTTATAATTGAGATTCTTTGAAAAAATAAAACTACTGCATAAAAATGGAGTCTACTACACTTATTTGAAAATCTGCTTCGGCCAAACTGACTGCGAAACAGCTGAGGGCTGTTATAATTGAGACCGAAGGAGTAGTCAACTCACGTCCCTTAACATATACGAAGAACCATTGACACCGGCTAACTTTTTGGTGAGCCTACCAGATGATGTTAATGTAACTTAAGCTTTACGGTTGTGCCGCCAGAAGTACAATAATAAATTGTGGAAGAAATGACGGATGGAGTATTTACAGCTCTTGCGCTCAATTCATCACAATGAGGTGTGTTCATCTTCGCCATTTAAAGGGGGAGATGTCATTCTGGTTGCGGATTCTGGGAAGCCGCGGCTGGAATGGAAGCTAACTACTATAGATTATGTTTTCCCTGGTCGAGACGGTCATGCTAGGGCCTGTGAAATAGGTCATTCAAATATATTCTAAACTCGCTGTCCTGTTTAGTTTGCTACACAACCTGAAGAATCCTGGGTATTCGCTGCGCCGCCCGGAGGATATTAAAAAGAAACTCCTAACAAAATTCTTAGAACTGTTCTTTTATGTAAGTTTCAAATTACATTCGGTTTTGTTTACCACTTTATTTGCTTTCTTTCTTATGTTAGAATGAATTTGATAAAAAGTTGAAGGTTATCACTCAAGAGGTTTACTTCTTTTAATTTGGCTTTGTTCCATTTCAGGAATCGGGAAGTAACAATCATTTTTTTTACATACATGTAAGGTGGATTTTTGTCGCAATCTAGCAATCCTATGATCAGTGGAGAGGTGAACTTGTTCAAAATAAAAAAAAAAAAACAATCAATTACTGAGAACATTAAAATTTCAAAAGACTTTTAGCAAGTTGCCGAAAAAATATAAAACAAAAATGTAGGTGGAATAATTTAAAAAATCGGTAACATCGTTTCCTAATTCCTTTTCCCGATGGAATATGAGAATTTGAGATAATCTACATTTATGTTACTTTGTTTAAATAACTCAGCCAGTTTCAAATATTTTTAAATCAGATTTTCCTTGAAGCAATTTTCTTTTGTTTCATCATTTTATTTTATTTATTTTATTACTGCAATGAAATCTAGGCTGAGGAAAAGTCGAAAAGGAAAACGCTTTTTAATTTTTAGGCAATTTTTCTACATACATATATCATTACTAGCTGAGCCCGCGACTTCGTTTGCGTGCAAAAGTGACTTTCGGTAGTATTTCTAGCTTTTAAGGCTATTTATTTTGGAAATAAAACACATTTAGGCATTAAAGTAACTTACTTACTATATTATCTTATTTAAGTATATTTTTGCACACGACGCGACGTTCTTATTTTTTCCATGTTTGGCAAATAAAAAGGTTTTGCGTGTATTAAGCACACGTGAGCGTGCCACCTAGAGTTGCCACAGGACTTTTTTTTTCTAAATGAACACCTGAAAATTTAAGCGTCGGAGCTTTATTTATAATGACAAATCAGTGGGAATTAAAAGCCATAACACAATAGCGCGTTTGCCTCGCGTCGACCTCATTTGACAGAACAATCAAAAGTTCAACTATACGAAATCTGTAGAGTCGCACACAATCACGCTTTGTCCTCAAACGCGTCGTTTGACAGACGTAAGCAAACGTAACGAGGCGACCAAAAGTTCAGCTATGTTGAACTTTTGCTCGCTTTCTGACATATAGGGAAGAGTAAAAAAATCGATGTAAGTAAAACATCGATTTACGAAACAAATTATCGATATGTCGGTATCGATGTCGAAGTGTGTTTCAGCTGAAATTTATCGATGTTAAAACTAGACAAATATTTAAGTTCTCGTCATTACAGCTGTACTAAATTTAATTTTTGTTGGATTATTCAATGTAAGTGTTGTTGAAGCATTTAAACTACTTTGAATTTGCAATAATGTTTTGAAAAATTGACTTATATTTTATGTAATATTTTTCATATCGAGGATTTCGATGAATTTTCGATATAATGAGTAAGTATTTAGTCGATTATAGATTTTTGTGGCAAACAAATCAATCAAATTGTACTTCATATTTTTGCGTGAATTGTACTTAAGCTGAATTTTAGAGTGTTTTAGCAGAACTTTGTCGATGTAACTAGTATATAGATATTTCAGCTATCGTTGTTAAACCTGTATTAAACTCGACTTTTGCCAGACGAAGGTGATGTTTAATCACTCAAACTACTATAATTCTGAAAAGATGTTCTTAAAAATCGAGATTTCGATTGATTTTCGATACATGGCCGCATGGGTTAATATAAAGTCAATCAATATGGGCAATATTGAAGGATTTAAATTATTTTATTTTTGTAAAGGTGCTCGACCAATTACTTAAGCGATAATTTCATACCGTATATTGCAATAACATTTTTGATATCTGTATGAATATATCGATTATGTTGAAAAAATCGACAAGTTTTTCATTTTAAACAGCAAATGTTATCACAAACATGTGATAACACAGTATAGAAATGCAACTACGCACATTATACTTAGCTCAATTGATTACACTACACATTTTACTTAGCTTTCATTTCTTTGTCAGAAGTAATTAACAAATTATCAATCGATTTAGTTTTCCATGTATTTAATACAAAAGAAAAAATCGATTTTTGTTATCGATAGTTACTGATAACGACGATGGTCGTTCGATACTTCAATCGATATATATTCTTAATTTTGCACAAGCTTAGACGAATGAATGACAGTAGGGCGTTTTGAGGATTTCTCATGTAACGTGAAGCCTACGTGAGGTCGACGCGGCGCGACGCGCTTATGTGTTTTGGCTTTAAAGGAAAACGGGAAATCAAAACGTTTTCATTGACGTTCTAGTCAATTTAAAAATCATTTTATAGTGCCGCATCCCAGATGTGTAATTTGTAGCTGTGTACAACTCTAGATTTCTCATTATGGGCACTGGAACACCAACTTGATGCCGCTCCATTTTTGATTCATAAAGTCTCGACGGCATAGCAGTTTCCTTTTGTTACTTAATATATTAGGTCTGTTTCTTTACTTTCTGGGTAAAGTTTGGGAAAAAGCCCGGGAAAAAGTTTGGGCTCGAGCTTTTTAATCTTGTTTTTGTAATCATCATCCGAAAATGAAAAGTAAAGATACGCCTTTGGGATGTATCTTGCTGAATGACATTTACCATGCACTCTCCGTAGAGATGGTAAAAGAAATACAAACAATTTTATTCAGAAACTTTTTAAAATGAGCTCATAGTAATATTACATTGCATAATTAACATTATTTTGAATTTTAAAACTTACAAAGAGAGATTATAGTCTCCATTTTTTCATTTTATTTCAAATATAAATTTGAATTCAATCAAAATGTTTCGATCAGCCGATTTCACAAACAGCCGATTTGACAAGCAAGAAAGTGCACGATCAAATTGTTCGGGTAAATTCTTACTAAAAGGGAAGTGACAAAAAAGCAAAAGCTCTGCCACTTCTACGTCAAAAAAAAAGTAAGGATACACGTTTCGGGATCCTGCGGGTGAGTAAAGATACAGACCTATTATGTGTTTGTTGCTTATTGTAACTCATTTTGTTCTGTCATTAAAAACAACAAAAAACATACAAAATAACAAAAATTAGCAAGCCCAAACAAGAAAAAAAGTCACATAAAGGTTATGCTTCGTCGTTTTGACGAACAAACCTGTAAACATAATACGTATTTTTATAATTTACAGGATACCATACGTCCACCCACAATTAGATAACCACACCCGCCCACAATTAGATAACCACACCAATTGGTGTTGTACGAAGATACAATTATGGGGGATGAATAGTTGAAGAGAAATCATAAAAAATAAGTGAGGTGTTCGTCGATTCGACGAAGGATGTCCCTCCAGGTTTAAATTTACCCATTCAAACCATTCTAGTTCTGTGTTAAATTGACATCACATGCACTGGTCCAAGTATTTATCGCTTGTTTTATAAAACTCAGCCGCCGGCCGCCGTAGTTTTCTTTTTCTGGCTTACTGCTGCTTTTTCTTCTGCTCTTTCTTGTAATTTTACCATCAGGCTACGGACCATGTGAAGAAGGAAGATCGTATTCGCTTTTAGTGTTAGCTGTTAGGTTATCTCGGAGCCCATTAATTTCCTTGGCAGACTCGATAGCCGATACATTTAGCGCTTCGATTTTCAAAAAAAAAACTTCATGAAAGGTCGCTGCTTGTGCTTGACAAAAATTTAAGCACATTTCTGAGCTGGGATTATCGAAAAACATCTTTAAAATATTTGGGCATTTTTCGATACTCAGAAAATAGTTTTTCAAAAGCTGAAACATTTTGATAACGCTCTCAAGCGCGGGTATTAACGCAAGCGACTTTGTTTTACTATAGCCCAGTGATACTCTGTCTCGGTAGAAATACAAAACTCTTTCAAAGCTTCTACTCAAACTTTCACGCTTTGCTATGGTAAAAAATAGCGAATTAAAACTGGGAATAATTTGATTGAGCCATGATTTGAAACACCCGTTAATAAAGTTTTGCGATTGGGTTTACGTTAATACTATTTTAAATCTTCGGTTGCCATGGTTGAAAGCACATTTACCTCAATAGCTTGAAACTTTGTACGTGCACATCTAAATTTTTGCTCAATCATGCTAGAATTAAAGAAGAAGAACAGTCATTTGAGCGACAGACTGCCTGAAAGCGGGACTGTCCCGCCCAAAGCGGGACGTATATATGGTCACGTAAGGTATGATGTGACTTGCTCAGTGTCTATAATATTGTCTATCATCTATCATCGCATCCCCCAAAAGTCAAACATAATTTATGAGCTTATAGGTTAACTATCTCATTAGTCGGCGCCGAAAGCGACCTTTCACACAACCATTCCCGATTGCCACACAATACGAATCTTCAACAGTTTCTCTTCCTGCTCCGTAATGTCTCCGTCACTTGCATCCTCTTTAGACATCAGACTATCAATGGAATCTTGAATCTCTAAATATTCCGCAAAATATTTTTCACGAAAAGCATTAAATCAATATAAATAAGTACAATTTTACGGATATAAGAAAGTCTCATATAAGAAAAACTCGCTTATAAGATAGGCAATCGAAAGCACCGTGTCTTTTCCTTTAGTATCTCTTCAAATTCAGACGTATAAAAGAAACTCGTATATAAGAAAAACTCGGTTAAAAGAAACTCATTTTAATGCACTCCTTTAAAATTTTAGAATAAAAGAGCACGCATATATGAAACTTCATGAAATTTTTTTTTTTTCTTTCCGCAACAGTGTCTGTCAGTACAAAAAGGATGAAAATCGACGATAAATGTCTATGTTCAAGTGACAATATTTCGGTGAAATTCAAACATAGAAAGTTCTCTGTTAAAGCATTTCTAAGAAAATTTTATTTACATTCTTTTTTTATGGAGCATTGCCTATACTTATATGCAACCAGAAAGAAATGCCATTAAAAAAACTGACAAAACTCAACAACTGGCAAAAATTGACTTTTTTTCTGTCGGGAATTTTATTATTTTGGATAAAAAGTTGTTCTTTATAATTTTGAAAAAGATGCATTTCGATGGGAAAATCTGCTCTCTAAAAAAAAATCCTTGGAATTGCATCAAAATTTTGCTTCGTTCTCGAGATATATTGAAAAAACGAATGAAGATGGTTTAGAACCCATGTCTCCGAATCGCACCATCTAATTTAATAGCACTTTCGGTTTTTTCTCTAAAGTTAACCCATTAATCGATTCAAGCAATAAATCTTCATTCAATGTCGTGATCCGAAAGACATAACCAAGGCTGGCTTAATAGATGGAAAAAAGCCAGAATATTCGTTTCAAAAAACTACACGAAGAATCCCTTTCTTCAGATGAGAATGCAGCTCAAAATTTCAAGGATGTTGTCATACCCAATTTACTAGAAAAATATTCACTTGAAGACACTCATATATGAAAAAAATTTCTGTGTAGACACTTTGAGCACTTGTTATAATTGTGTTTGTATGAAATACATAAAAAAAAACTACTAAAAGCGCCCATATTATTATTTTATTCAAACAAACCTCAAATTGAAGAAACCTTTTTTTTTTAATTTTACCCATTTTGAATTTTTTTTATTATAATAAAATGTAAGGGTTTTTGAGTGCACTTATAACTGAGTTTTTTTTTATTGTTTTGTTCATCTGTAAAAAATTAAGAAACTCTATGTTTATCAGGCATTTTCTGCAGAAAAGTGACTTCAAAGTCAAAACTTTGTTTCGGGAAGAAAATTTGAACACCACTTAAAATTGAAAACCTGGCAACCCTAAAAATATGAAAGTTAAACTTAAATACAATCTTAAAATTTGTTATTTCTACAAAAAATTAAGTCTAAGATTAAGTCTCTATCATCAGTATTGACAGAGATATCGAATTTAACATAGGTCAGGGTACACCAAACCTAGCCTTTTTTTAAATTGTCAAAAAGTGGTGTCAAAGTTGAGAAACGAGCCTTACTGTAAAACAATTTTTTTCTTAGAATATGACCAAGAATCACACCCCAAATGCGTGCTCTTTTATACACGAAGTACGGGACACCCTTTATAAGAAAGTTTTTTTCTTATATCCGAGGTTTTCGTATAAGAAAAACTCGGATATAAGCAAAAAAAATTTGGCATTATCGGAGTTTCTTATATCCGTGTTACACTGTATTGCACTGCGTTCTGCTGGTAAACTGCATTTTTCAACAAAAAAAAAACCGCTCATTGGGAATTGAGTTCATTTAGGCCAGTTGTGCCACTTTAGAAAAATTCCTATTATTTTTTGCATTTTCCGCCAAAAATAATATGCTTTATGCTATGAGATCTAATATCCACGCATATTTGTTATCAAAGTGGCAACCTTTGACACATCAGTCCAGTGGAGAGACACATACAAATTCATGAAGTAAGTCGGAGAGCAGCGTGTTATTTTCTTGTTCTATACTACTTGTTTTTTTTTTTTCTTCAAGCAAAAACTTACCTCAAGCTGCAATATGTAGCTATACATTTTTGTTCTTAAGCGCAGCGGTTGGAAGAAATAAGGAGGAAATAGACCAGGGTCGATAATTTTTGAAAAGAAAAAAAAATTATAGTAGGATGAAACAAATTGGGAGAGGTAGAAAATAAACCAAAAAAAAAAGGAAAAATTAATTACGGGCGATCTGTGGTCGGGAAGGGGGCGGGGGGCGTATTTAAGGGTAAAAACGGTTAATCTCGATTTCCGGTAAAACTGCAAGTCTTAGAAAAAAATGTTAAATGGCAAAGTTGTAGGTTTAAAAAGATCTACAACTTTTGTAAAGACACTTTTTTAACATAACCTCAAAATGTATGTGAAAAATTCGAATAACTAAGTTTTCGGTTTTTTATTTTTATCTTTTGCAAAAAAACTTATTTTTTCACGAAATTAAGTGAAAACATACCTTTGTATATTCCAAACATACAGTAACTTTTTTGATTTAAAATATTTATTTTTTCACCTTATTTTGACAAAAATTTCGAAAAATCACCCTAATTTAATCGAAAAATCTCACGTCAAAATATCTGCTTTTTAAAAAAAATTAAAAGTAAAGCACATGACAGTTGACAGAGCTTAACCAAAAAAAGGGAGAACAATTTAATTAGAGGGCAAACCTTTACTTCTCTTGCAGCACTTTTTCCATTTGTTTACATTGTTGTTTTTGTAATCACATCTTCTGTCTGTGAATACATGCGAGCTGAAAAAAATGGCGTGAAAGATTTATGCAAGTATGTGTGTGGGGTAAGTTTATTTTCATTTGACGTTTTAGTAGTTTCTTACTAGCGCAGTTCATACATTGACATAGCTTGCGAAAAGGCTAAAAGACTTTGTGAACAATGTGATATTGAAGACAATTTTCCTGAAAAGCGACGAAAGCGAGTAAAAAAAACACGATTTAAGTGAAAGTTCAGACACCGGCTGCGATATTACCCAGCAACAAAGTTTCAAAATTCAGGTAAGTGAAGCAAAAGATACAATCATTTCTGAATTAAAATGGCGATTCGAAAAACTCTTTCGGTTTTTTTACCTTAAAAAACATTACTATTTATTTACATATTCGATTGAAGAACTAAAAAACATGCAGCTGATTTGAGTATCCAATATTCTGCAGATATAAATGCCACAGAATTTTGGTTCGAAATAGAAACTTTGAAGAGTAAAGTTAAAGCAACTATATTATTTGATAATGATGAATGTCAATGAAGTATGGGTCTTCTCAAAGCTATAGTCGAACTGGATTTAAAGGAAATGTTTCCCAATGTAGTAGTCGCTATAAAGATATTTTTAACGATGCAAGTGACTGTAGCTTCTTGCGAGAGATCATTCAGTAAGCTCAAATTAACGAAAACGTACCTGTGAAAGATTGTCCGGCCTAGCGATTTTGTCGATTGAACGCGACATAGCACGGCTCCTGTTATATGAAAATGTAATCAAGGACTTCGCAATGAGAAAAGCGCGGAAAGTAAATCGTTAAGGTTATCAAGACAGCCTTGAGTTATTGTCGTACTTTGTCTCATGTCTGTATTTGAACAAATATTTTTGAATAAACAATTTTTATGGGTATACTTATATAATTTAGTAGACAATAAATATATTGATTTACTTGTATGCACATTTGTCCATTTTATTTTCAGAGCCTGGTTAGAGCATTTTTCAGGGGCGCAGTTTTGAAAGCTCGTACATACTTGGTGCGGGCTAGTTACGTCGCTGGTTTTCCCAATGTGAAAGTGAGTATGGTGTGGATGTTATGAATTATGAAGAAGAATTCAATATCTTAGCAGTTTATATCGACGACATTTTGATTGCTGGTTAAAAAAAAATAAACCAGCATTGCTAATGAGTTTCAGGTTGCTGACAAAGGCCCAATACAACATTTTCTGGGAATGGAGGTAGATTTTGACAAAAGTAACGGTTTCATAATTTTGTGTCAAAAGCAATACATTCAAGGATTACTTCAATAGCATCATATGGAGCAATGGCGGGAAGTATCTACGCCTTTAGATCCACGTTTTCAGGTGCATTGTTTGTCGAAAGATTGTAATTAAGCAGATGAGCGATAAACTCGCCCATCTGATTTTAATTGGAACCCTAATGTATCTGGCGATATTATCTAGTCCGGATATATGGCATTCTAAGTGCAAGTTATCAGAGAGAAATACAAACCCACACTCAGAAAATTTAGCAGCTCCGATATTTAAGAAAAACAATAGATTACAAATTAAAATATCATAAAACCGGAAAACCAACGAAATATGTTTTGTCGATGCTGATTGGGTGCAGATATTAGTGATAGGAAATCATTTGCTGATTTTGTATTTTTTTTTTTTGCAGAATGTGTTTTCTCATGGGAGTTAAAGAAACAAAATTGTGTGGCGTTGAGCAGCACCGAAGCCGAATACATTGCATTTTGTACTGCAATAAAAGAAGCTGGCTACATTCAAAAGCTTCTGAGCGAGATGGGGCTTAAATACAATACAACACCAATGGTCATCAATAGAAACAATCTCAGCGCAAAGCAACTTGTGCGAAACCCAGTCTATCACTCAAGGAGTAAGTATATAGACATCAAATTCCATTACGTGCTTGGTATTTTCCAGTAATGACATGATCGTTGATGTTTTGACAAAGAACCTTCCCAAACAGAAACACAGTAACTTTACAAGCGTAATCGGATTGAAATAGTTTTGAAATTGTTAAAGGTTGAATTTAAATTTATTATTATACTATATTGTTAAGTTACTTCATGATAACAGTGTGTTGAGGAGGAGTTTTAAGAAGTACTAAAATATTAAATATATTATAAATATTAACTGATTATCATCTTGAACTATAGCTCTTAATCAGTGGCGTAGATAGCTTTTCGCTATGGGGGGATAGACCTAGTTCGCTCATTTTTTTTTTCAAGTTTTAATAGCCTGAACACCATTGTATCGACAAGACATATTGCTTGTTCCGTCGCCGTCGTACCCTTGGCCGATCAAAAAAGAAATGTCCAGATCAGAATTTCGAAGATTTTCCACTATAAGCTTTGAAAGAGCATCACCTGGATTGTTAATACAGTAATGTTTGGTAAACTGCTGTATTAGAGATTTTGAGACAAAAGATTTTATTCATACCTGTCGTGGAAAATAGATATAAAAAAGGAGTTCAAATGATTAGGTGGTTTGTTGAAATAATAATTTCTTTCAGACGAAGTTGACTTAGTATTTTCCTCGTAGAATTAAAGTATAGAATGTACAATCCTGTGAGTACTAATAAGACTTAATTCACGTAGGAAGTAGGTAAATTATTTCACAGTGTGTTTTTCTTAACTTTTTTGGTTCATGACTGGTTATGTTGAACAATTATCGATCCCAATAGGGGGGGGGGGGGGGAATATATCCCCCTGACCCCCCCTATCTACGCCACTGACGCTTATGCAGGGTGTCCCGTAATTTGTTTTACATACTTTGGGATATGATTCTTGGTCATATTCTAAGAAAAAAATTGTTTCACAGTAAAGTCCGTTTCTCAAGTTTGACATCACTTTTTGACAATTTAAAATAGGCTAACTTTTAACTCTGTCAATACTGATGATATAGACCTAATTTTAGACTCAATTTTTTGAAGAAATAACAACCTTCAAGACTGTATTTAAATTAGGCTTCCAAAGGTTTAGGGTTGCCAGATTTTCAGATTTTCCTCCCAAAACAAAGTTTTGACTTTGATGTAATTTTTTTTGGAGAAAAAGCCTGTTAAACATAGAGTTTCTTTATTTTTTACAGATGAAACAATTTTTTTTCTTAGAATATGACCAAGAATCATATCCCAAAGTATGTAAAACGAATTACGGGACACCCTGTATATTAAAAAAAAAGTCGTCTGTTCCTACAATTCAACAGGGAGTAATCAATCACTTTAAAGATGAATGAGATTTTGAAATCGGTCCAGTATTTTCCTAGTTCCCGGTTAAGATTCCGCGGCAACGGTATCTTGGAGATGAATTATAGTCTTTGTAACTCGGAAGTAATGAGCTGCCGATATAAAATTAAGAGCATCCTGAAAGTTTCGGTGGAATAATTTTGGAAATTAGATAAATGGTTTCCTAGATCCTGTTCCAGTGGGCATATAGAGATGAAATATAATCTTTGTTATTCGTGAGTAATGAAGCACTCTTAAGGTGGAAGAATTTTTAAAACCGGTCCAGCATTATCTTAGTTATCGGTTATGTTCCTGTTTCCATCCCTTTCCCGTGGGAAGATGTGGATTATAGTCCATGCTACTTAGAAGGAATTAAGCACTCTAGTGGTGAAAGAATTTCAGAAATCGATCCAGTATTTTCTAAGTTCCCGGTTTTGTTTGAGTTTCCGTCCTCTCCCATAGGAAAATGGGAATGAAATGAAGCCTTTGCCATTTCTCAGAAACAGCAACCATTCACTTTGTCACTTACTTCATTGCATGTCAGTTTCATTTCAGTTTTAATTCATTCTTATTTCTTTTCCCTTAATCTACTTAGGAGCTAGCAAAAATTTATAAAACTAGCTTCTGTAACAACTTATCTAACTTGCTCCTAAGCGGGTACTCCAAATTACTCAATATATTAATTCTAATGCCTTTCGGCCTAAAGATAACTTACGGATTTACAAACTAGAACTATGGTTAAAAACTAAGAAAATTTATAAATAAAAAACTTAGTTTGCTCGATCATATATATATTTTTTTTTTTTTTGATTTTTATTAAAACTATTTAAATCTATTTAAAATTACTCAATCCTAGAGAATCTACAGTAGCTTTTTTTTGTTTTCTGTTTCGTATTTTTTGGAATTTTTATGTTAAATAATTTTTTTTGGAATTTTTATTTTTATGATTTTTTTTGGATTTTTTTACTTTTTTTTGTTGGTTTTTTTTTGGTTTTTAAATTTTTTTTCTACGTTTTTAAACCCTAAGACTTACACGTTAAACCTGTGTAAGCCAGCCATTGGCGACTCGCTATCAACATCAATTTGAGTTTCGTGCTCAGACAACCACCAGAACATATTTGACATTTTAATAACGTCACGACGATCGCGATCTGAGACCGCCCTACTGAACCGAAGGAGCTCTTCAACGTCTCCACCTACTGCGGTGACGTCTCGGTTATAAAGGAGAAGTCGTTCCACGGACTTACGGCAGACGTGGTAGATTAGCGGAACCGCCAACCTATCCTGAATCAGCCCTTCCATATCAAAATAGAGGAAAGCCTCCGGTGGGACAAATCCACTGAAGCGTGTTCTCTCCAAATACTCTCTGTTGGGGTAATAATCCCCAAAAATCAGGCCATTGGTCGAAGACATCGCTCTTGCCGTGTGACCACGAGTCAGTTTTATAGTGAAGTTGTTGATCCTGTTTATTTGAGCCCCGCTGTAAAGGACCTCATTGGGATAGTATTTTTTGTACTCCGACTCTGGTGTTCTGTGTAATCCAAGACAGGTACGCAAAAACTGTCTCTCAAACTGTCTCTCGAGCCAACGGGGTTCTAAACACAATTGTTTCCGATTTCTGAAAGTTGATTTCAACCAATTAGATCATCAGTGAAAATGCTAAATAATATAGGCAAATTCGCCGCCCCCTGTTGTAGACCGTTCGGTATTTTAAAAGTTCTGGTAGAAGTTAAATTGCAACTTTTCACAACAAACGTTCTACCATGAAGCATGTCATTCAGAATATATAGCAGTGGTTTACTCATGCATACCTGATCAACTTACATAAAAAAAAACCGTCTAAACAAACGGTATCGAAAGCCTTCTCCAAGTCAACCAGTCATGCACCCGTACACTGCTTTTTAGCTTTGTTCCATTGAATATCAGATACTAGTTTAGACGCGGCATGTATGGTATCATGACCCGCCTTAAAACCGAACTCAACCCATGTGGACAGTGCTTTTTTAGAACTTTCTCTAATACCTTACTGATACTCGGAAGAAGACTAATTGACCAAAGATTATTTGCTTTATTGGAACCATCCTTTCCTTTTTTAAGGAGAGGGTGGACCACTGCCGTCTTCCAACGCACTGGATAATATGCATTATTCAGCGCATTGTTGAACAACGTGGTGTATATGTCCACCGCTTCCGCAGGGAGGTTTCGCAGCACAACATTGGGTATGGCGTCGAAACCTGCTGACTCCTTTTTCTTTATTTTGTGAAAGATGTCCACGAGGTCCATCTTAGAAATGAACAGGGTGTTATCCCCGTTTCGCTGGGCGATGACTGCATTTGCAAGTCGGTCGTCATTGAACCTAGTGAAACCAGGATTCTCGGATCGCCAATGCGAGACCTCGTCTCTAAGACAGAAGGCTCTGTTCTCAAGGTCGTAATTCGGGCGAATGCACTTCTTCTTTTTCATTTTCGGCGTTACGAGTAGTGATCTTGAAGCGATCACAACTCTCCCACTTTTCTGCTTCACACTAGTGATCCGCCTGTGGGGTACGCCGCGTTGACCTCAGAAATCGTCGGCAAGCCTCCCGGTTTTGGATTGTTCCATGTCTGAGGCCAACCAAATGCTGCTGTTTTTGCATTTGCTTGTACCAGGAGTGTTTTGGCCTGCCTTTTCTTTTTCGTCGCGAATTTGTTGAAACGTTGTACGATATTGCCTTTTTGACGGGGTTCTGCGGATCTCTTCTTTGAACATGACAATACCAACTGAGCCGGTCGTGCTGAATTTTGTCCAAGATGGTACTTTTGACATGAAGGCTTCCACGGATCTTAGTACTTCTAATTCGATCAAGCTTTGTTACTCCTGCTGTCATCCGAAGCATCTTCATTTCGGCTGCCGTCAATTTGCTCTCATACTTTTTGTACATTGTCCAACATTGTGAACCGTATGTCAGAGCTGGACGGACAACTGCTGTGTAGAGTCTTCCCTTCAGCTTTGGGGGCATTTTTCGATCACAGAAGATAGCGGAGTTTTCTCGCCACTTCATCCACCCAACGCTTACTCGATGATTGATGTCGTCATCACAAGATGCTTCACTATTGATCATAGATCCCAGATATTTAAACTTTTCACACTTGGGAAGCACATTTCCATTCAAATAAATGTCTGGAATAGGCTTGTCTGGATCAGAAAAAGGGCAGCACAGGTATTCAGTCTTTTTAGCACTTATTCACCTTATATACTCGCTCAAAAACAGCACCCACCGTCTCTACCTTCTCTTGAGCAGCTTCCACTATAAAGTGGTCATCTTCAAGATGGCTTCATCCGGATTTATTCCTAATGTCAAAAGTAAGTTTTTGTTTTCAGTCGTCCTTTGGAGTTTAATACTCTGAATTTCATTTTGATCTTTTCTCCCAAAAATTTTATGTATTTCCGGAAACATACTCGGGCTGTTGGACTGTACAGTTGGTTGTTGTTGGCTGTTGTTCCAGAAAAGAGATAAAGATATTCTGTAGTTTTCTTTTATTGACTTTTGGAGATTTTTGATCTGTGACTTCAGAGTTCTAATCTCCAAATCGTGTCGGTCAGTAAACCTCCTGTGCAAGAAATCGAGTCTTGACAGGAGTCTACTTTTTTGTTTGTAAAGTGCGTCTATTGTCGCGTTTCTGTACATGTTCGTAGAGTCATGTTGTCTATATTTAGGAATATTCCTATCCATTGTACTATGGACTGCATCCTCCATACGTTGCAGGTACCCATCGATCTCAACGTTCGACAGATTCCTTTTGCCTGACGGCGCATTGCATGTTACTAACCAGACATTCATGGCGGCTCTGATTTCACTGTGTGACACGATCTTCCAAACATGAATAAAATTACGTGTTTTGAGTTCCTTATGCCATTGCTGAAAACGTCACGTTTCTAAGTAATAGTGTCAATACTATTTACGTGTGCCCTCGTAAAAAACAAAAGATCGAACGTGTTTATTGATCCGATCCGGATCTGATCATGATAATAAAACAGCTTTAGATCATCATATTTTTTATTATTTCAAGTTGGTAGCTGTGTGGAATTCGTTCTTTCAAATGACATTTCAAACGAGTTGCAGAGTTGCACTACGAACATATTTTGTAATGGTTAATTGGTTGTTCCTTTTTTTTAAGGATGAAGTGTTTAAATCATCCGGATAAGTTTTGTTATGTTTTTGGAAAATATATTATTAAATCTCAAGGAAGAGTTCCTACTGAGAAAGTTAAACAAGCGTTTTTGTGTTATTTTGGTCATTCTGTGGTGCAAGATAAAGAATGGACCCCGCAACTTTTTGCATTTCGTGCTACGTTAAACTTAATGACTGGTATATCTATTTCTATGTCTTTTGCTGTGTCAATGATTTGGCGGGAACAGATAAATCATCACGATGACTGCTATTTTTGTTTTTTATTTAATTTTTTATTTATTCAATGATTTGGCGGTAACAGGTAAATCATCACGATGATTGCTATTTTTGTTTGACTAGTACCAGAGGAATTCCAAAAAAAAAAAAAATTAAGGGTAAAATAGTGTAGGTATCCAAATGTAGCATCAGTGTCAAAACCAATTGCTCACAGTGAAAAATACCCAGTGCCTTTGGAACCAGACTCCACTTGTGAAGAACCTGTTATTTCAAGCAATGAGGAAGAAGAAATTCAGCTAAATAGCCAAAATTCGGAGTATCTCCCTCCCAATCACACCATGCAGCAACCAAATGTAATTGAACAGCACGAGTTGAATGATTTGATCCGTGTTTTGAATTTGTCTGTTAGGAAAGCTGAAATTTTGGAATCTCGATTGCAAGAATGGCACTTGTTATCTCCTAACACAAAAGTATGTGCGCCAAGGAAAAGAAATAGGCACTTGTCTAATTTTTTTTACTGACACGGAGTCACTTTGCTTCTGCAACAATATCAGTGCACTAATTAGGAAGAACTTGAAATACCATTACGAAAAATACCAATGTAGGCTTTTTATTGACGGTTCTAAAACTAGCTTAAAAGCTGTATTACTCCACACTGGTAGCCGATATCCTTCCGAACCTATTGCATATTCAGTGATTTTGAAAGAAACATAATATGAAAACATGAAACTTATTTTAGACTTAATTAAATACAAAGAGTACAACTGGAGAGTATGCGCTGATTTAAAAGTTTTTGCTATATTGCTTGGGCTACAGGGAGGTTTTACAAAATATTGTTGTTTTCTTTGTTTGTTGGACAGTTTATTATTTTACCGAAAACCACTATGAAGGTAAAAATTGGCCGCAAAGAACTGAATTTGTTTGTGGTAAATCCAACATTAAATATGAACCTCTTATTCCACCAGAAAATGTGATCCTTCCACCCTTACATATTAAACTTGGTTTGATGAAAAATTTTGTAAAGGCCATGGATAAAAATGGTAAAGGATTTTGAAAACTGTTTTCTCCAAATTAAGCGATGCTAAATAAAAAGAAGGCATTTTTGTGAACCCACAAATAAGAAAACTCATAAGAAACGATGAATTTGATGAAAATCTTACCGCGAAGGAGTTAGCAGCTTGGTTATCTCTAAAAAAAAGTAAAGCAAAGCAGAAAATGACGAGTTTTTAGTGAATGACTTATTAGAAAAATTCAAAACGATGGGGTGCAGAATGTATTTAAAAATACATTTCTTGCATTCCCATTTCGATTTTTTCCCACCTAATATTGGAATGGTAAGTGACGAACAAGGTGAACGCTTTCACCAAGGAAGATGGAATGCTAAAATGTTAGCAGATTACTGCTGGTTTCTAATGAAAGAGGATTCTACTCTTCACAAGAGGAAAAGTTTATATTTTTTCATCATTTTCGTTTTGGAATATTTGGCTCATTTCTTCTTCACTTGTAAACATACATAACATTTTTTTGTAATTAATAAATTTAAGTAAAAAATATAATATACAATTTTGATACTGTCTTTATTTATTTACTAGGTGTGCCAGCGACTTCGTTCGCAAGAATTGGCATGACTTTTTAATTTATCAACCGATTGACATGAAATAAAAACTAAATGTTAAGTAAAGCTTGCCACAATATATTACTGAAAATTCTATCTAGATAGGATAAGCCGTTTCTGAGATAAGCGTGAACAAACAAACAAACTGTTACGCTTTTATATATATATATATATATATATATAATATATATATATAATAAATATAATAAAAATATAAATATAAATAAGTAAATAATATAATAATAATAAAAAATAAATGAATATAAATAAATAAAAGATATAGATATAAATAGATAGATAGTATATCAATTTACATACCATAACTTTAAAATGATACGTGTTACAAAAAATTTGTTTATGTTTTTGTGCTCAGCAGGTCTATTTTGATAATAACCGTTTCATTAAATTAAAACAAAAATTTGTCACACAGTGTTTTCGGCCGGATTAAAAACGAAAATCGTAAAACGGGAGGATATGGTATCCGAACGAAAATCAGAACAGAGGCCATTGCTCGGAAATTTGAAGCGATGCGCTCGTCTGTTTTGCATGATTGAAATTCGTTGCAGCAAACACTTTCGTCTCCAAATTTGCAATTCAGAATATTGGCTTCGATATTTTTTTATCAGTTTTTTTGATGACCAATCCCAGCATTGTGCAGCCGTGATGATTTCGAATTCCGAATTAAAAAAAAACCGCAGGCTTGCAATTCTGTAGAAATTGATTGGAGCAGATTTATACACCCGCGCTTTCTGGCTCTTTTTTCATTTAGATTAATCCGTTTGAGATCCAAAGGTGTTTTTTTTCCGAAAAGCACAAGATACTTTTTTAAGATCATGTCCGATTCCTTTGCTTAAGTTGGAATGTTATAAGAAGCAGTTACTTTATCCTACAGTACATAAAACAGAAAGTTGTGGTATGTTGTATAAATAATAACATTTTATTTGGGAAAGCAAGGAAAAAACTACCCCTTCCTAAACGCATATAAACACTTTGTTCATTAAGAGTCATTGCTTTAATAAATTCTGCAGGAGTTTTGCTTTAATTTTTTATCAAATAGCTCTTCTTTTACCTCAGAGTTTCATATCAACGATGGGATTGTTTTCTTCGTATCAAGTGCCACAAATGTGAGGATTATTATTTCCACGGGAAGAGATGATTAATTTAAAGTTATTAGATACATGACTAAAATTTACAATCCCAACTTTGCTCTTGAGATTGTGATGGAACGAAATGTAAAGTTGTATCCTTATCTTTGCCGTAAGAAGTAAGCGGTGTACTAGTACTTTCTATGGCGGGAAGTTCGTTGTCATCATCAGCGTCTTTGTCTCGTTGGTACCCCCATAGCCATTTCCCACTGTCATTGAGATATTGAGAACTCGTGCGAAAGGTATGAGTGAAATAACGGGGCGTAAAAGGAAGTCCCATGTTGGCTTCAATTCTCAAGAAACATTACAGAGCGACGACGACGCACAGGAAAACATTGAAGCACGTTTCTTTGAACTAATCTGTATTCAACTGTAGTACACGTGCGTCAAAAGGAACGACCAAAAAATTTACATTGGAGTTGGTTGCTTGGACGCCTTCTGCAAGAAGGTTCCTTCCGAAGCAAGAACATGGACAAATTGTAAAAACGAAAATATTTTCGAAGGTGTAATTACTCTTGTTGTTTGTACATTGTAATGACGGAAGTAATTTTGTGTTTAGTTGTCTTTGTCACTTCTCTTGTTTGTAAATATCTCCATAATTTTTGGAAAAGCATACCAAATTATAGTGTTGACAGAAAGCTGATAGAAGCTGATGAAAATGCAACAAATAATTTCCTACTGGCGTTGGAGAAAAGTTAAAAAAGATTATGAATTAAATACGCTCAGCCAACTTCTGTAGAAATTGTGGCAGAATACCTTCACTCACAGAAAACAGTTCAATCCACTTTTGATCTATCTAACATTTGTCCCTATAAAGCCTCAAACGACGCCAACGAAAGACAAAGTTTCAATGATCGTACAAATAGAAGACTGACTCACTAATTGACTAGCTGATAGATCATCAAAACACATCATTTAATTCTTCTTACCGCTCATTTTTGAAGAATAAATATTTTAGATAAATAATGGACTAACACTTTTTCTGCGCGCCTCGCACGATTTAGTGGGTAAGCACTTTCCATGGCAGTAGTACTGTGGAAAAACTAGTAATTTTCTAGAAAATGCGATAAAACTAGAATGCGAGGCCACAGTAATCACCAAATTGATATAACTACCGTTCCATCGAATTTCTGAATTTCCACAACTTGAAGATCATTGCGCGGATATTATGCGGGTAGCCCACTTTGGAGAATAATAAAGCTATCTGATAAGTGATGAATCAATGCTGGTTTGTAGAGGGTTGTTCATCGATGGTTTTAAAATGGATCTCGTCATCGGACAATCAGAGGTCTATGTGCAAATGATCAAGAAAATGTGTGGAGTTCCATAGACATATAATATGTTCCTGTCGCAATAGAAATATTTCCCTTTAAAAGTGGTATTGTCAACAACCTTATCTTCCTTCATTATTGATGTGAAACGTAATAATGATGTTTACAAATTGTTAGTTGAGGAGAAATTCTGGCCACTAAACTCTATAGTTCAATCTTTTCAGGAACGACGTACTACAGCCGAAAAAAAAGATCAAATGTTTGATGTTTGGCGGTTTGAAAACAAAGCTAAAACCAATCAAGTCTTAAACTTAATTGTGATGCTGTTTTTCCAACTAAAACATGGCTAGATAAATCTATTCTAGACAATGAACTACTCTGCAGCTCGTACCAAACCTTTCGGGTGAATCGCTCTGATCTTACAAGCAGTATACAATCTGGTGGTGGAGTCCTAATTGACATCAAAAACTATAGGTGACTATAATTTACCTGACATTGAATGGGAGGTTCTTTAAGAAAACCACAAATTTTTACCAGCAACATCGGTAACCTCTGAACAAAGTACTTCTTTCGTCGACTCAACGAGTTCTTTAGACTTAAATCAAATAAATCCGTTTAAAAATGAAGTAGGTTTCTCGGCCTAGTGTTTACGGATGACGTTAATGGATTAACTGTGCAAAGATCGTGCCCTTTATTGGATGGTGTTAGGTTCCACCCATGCTTTGAAGTTTTATTGGAAATACTTAGCAATACTTGTGCAAGTCAATACACTCATGGCTATGAATATGTCTTCAAAAATAACTGATTTTGTAGAACTGAATATGGAACTTTCTCAATTTCAATGGGATCTTGTTTTCCATGATATGGATGCCTACAAAGCAAAAGATACTTTCTATGGCGTTTTACATAGCTGCTTTTCGAAAAAAGTACCTGTTCTTACTTACTTACTTACTTAGGTGGGCATTACAGTTCGGGGTGAACCTGGGCCTCAACCAACATCCTTCTATCACTACATCGATTTCGGGCGAACTCTCTTCAGTTTCGCACTCCAAGTCGGTTGAGGTCTTCATCCACTTGATTGCACCACCTAAGACGAGGTCTTCCCCTTCCGCGATTTCCCTGCAATGTGCTTTCGAACACCCGACGAGCCGGAGCGTTTGGGTCCATCCGCTCTACATGGCCCAACCATCGTAGTCTCGCGATGCGTACTCTTCTGGTTATGCCCATGCCCATGTCGCGGTACAGCTCATACAGCTCGTTGTTGTATCTTCTCCTCCACACATTGTCTTCGCATACGGGACCAAAGATCATTCGGAGAATTTTTCTTTCGAAACGACCAAGGGTTTCCTCATCCGCTTTCGATAAGGTCCATGCTTCCGCGCCGTAAAGCAGAACTGGGATGATCAAGGTTCAAGGTCTTATTCAAGGTCACCTTGGTTTTTCTAGAGAGGGCAATTGTGAGGGTCTCCTTTCTTTAGGATCGGGCATACGATACTGATGTTCCATTCATCGGGCATGCTTTCTTCCGACCATCATGCAGATCATATCATGCAGATCAGCTGGTTGAACAGTACCTTTTCGTGGCATCAAAATTGTTGATAATAGTGTTCCTTGGCTCGCAGCTTTTCTTTAAACGCTTAAAAAAAAAATTTAAATAGACTACACAATAGCAGATTGAGAAGGGAGTTCCAAATACAATCTGCGGCTGCATAAAGAAAGTAATTAGTTCCATAGAAAATGATTCGCGTAGAATACTTCTTCTTTTTGGAAATTTGTCAAAAATAAAAAAAAAGTTTCAGAATTTCCATCTTACATGAATTTGGATCAAAGATTGGCTGAGTTCCAAAATGCAGAAAAAAAGTTTAACTGCGGCAGTACTACAGTCTCACTACGCATCTACTGAGCAGCCTTACTGCTTTGCATATATGTATTTTACTTTGCATTAGTTTTACATTTCGGAACGCATTTACAATAGCAGTCTTGGAGCTAAAAGTGTAAGATATGGTTACATTTATTTTTAATGAGGATTTTAAGTATGTCATTAGATTTTAAGAATTATTTTCATAAATTTTTGTTTGAACTTTTTCCCTTGAAAGTGGTAGCTCAGGGCTCATTTCTATTATTTTCTGCAATATCCTCTGCTATAGGATTACAGGTTTCTTCCTTTTGATCTTGTAATCCCCTTCCATTCCCAATCCGCAGTTTAATAGCAACATTCTTTGTTCGTGATTCCAAATATTATCACTCAAAAGAACAATTACAATAATAATTAACTGAAACAATAGCAAAATTATTTAAAAACAAATTCTTTAAACTTTCAAACTAATAACTAACAAAGACTGAATAATATTCAGCCCTATTATGGTAACAGATCGGAGAAACATACAATAGTAGAGAAGTTCCGATCGTAACATTTGTTTTGTTTATGGTATCCATTCGTAAAGGAAATACTGAAGCGTAACGGCGTTTGTCTCCTCAGGCGATCGGTTTGTGAAATTTCTGGCAAATATCGGTTTTGGTTTGCATTAACTCGACCAACCTTTGATATTGCACTGAGTTTGTTTTTTTTTTTTTTCTGAAAGAAATAATAACAGAAAGAAATGATTGAAAATGTTTACATTGTTCTCTTTCTGTCCCCTTCTCAGAATCCATGTTTTTTTTTTTTTTGTTTTACGTCCAACCCTTCCGCGACTACTTTGCTGTCGGAGACATCTGATAGAACAAAAAACCAAGAAATCGGCATGCATCGCATTATTTCCGAATGCGTTCCAATCATTTTCACATTTAATCGCCATGCATCGCATGAATTCTAAACGCGTTTGACATTTTCATCGAACTGTTCCGTTCTTTTCGGATGTATGTCCGAAAGCAATCCGAAACGTTACCATAATACAAATATCTCACGTTTCGTACAAATCGGAAAGAATTTCGTTCCGATCTGTTACCATAATAGGGCTGATTATAATATGTAGGTATATTTGCTTACCTTTCTTTGGACTTCATCTTTTCTTTGAACAAACGTTTTCTTTTTGTAGTAAAAACTATTTTCATTCTACGGTAACACCCGAAACGAACACTTTTCGACTCATAAATTTGTTAATCCTTATGCTGATATTTTAGCGTTTTTTTTACGTTTTTAGTTGCTTTATCTCAATTGTAAGGTTTGTAGATTCAAGCAAAAGGATAAACAATTTTATGAGTTGAAAAGTGTTCGTTTCGGGTGTTACCGTGGAATGACCACAACGTCAAATGAAAGCATACAAAAAAAATGAATGCGTTCACTGTGCGCAGTTACTGCGCATCGTATGCTTTAAAACTGCGTTAAGTAACTCGTGACTTTGTAAAAATTTTCTTTTTTAATTTTCGGAACGCATGGCTTTGCAGCAACTGCGCAGTTTCTGCGTTCTGGAACTCAGCCGTCTTCAAATAATAGTGTAGAAAATCTGTGATATGTTAGCAAGTTAAAATGTTTAAAGGTATATACAAATGTGATAATGGTTTGACTGCACAACATGAAATTAGTTCTGGCATCAACATAATAAACGATTTACCATGTATTCAGGAAAGTGATGTTCTAAAGGCTATTGGGAAGCTGATCAGCTTATTTTGATCTGGACCGGATAATGTCTCGTCCTGCATATTAATAAACTGCTGTCAGTACATGGTTCATGCTTTATGTTATTTATTTAGCTTGTCCCTATCGTCTTCTGTTTTCCCACGAGGGGGAAGTCTTCATTTATTACACCATTGTTCAAATCAGGAAGCCGATGCAACATGTGTGACTATAGAGGAATTGCAAAAATCAGCGTTATTCCTAAGATGATGGAATCCATAATAATTGAAGAGTTGATTCACGGAACAAAATTCTATATATCTGACCGACAACATGGATTCGTCAAGGGCAAGTCTACCATTACAAATCTTTTGGAAATCTCATCTTACATAACAAAAGGATTTATGAATGGTCTTCAAACGGATGTGGTATACACTTATTTCAAAAGCTTTTGACCAACTTAATCACCAGCTGCTATTTAAAAAACTTTCAAATTTCGGTGGGTCTCCAAAACTTGTTCAGTGGATTGAAAGTTACTTATCATCTCGCACTCAATACGTTAAGTTCATATCTGAAGTTTCCTGCGCAATGGAAGCTGAATCCGGGGTTCCACAAGGAAGCCACCTAGGTTCACTAATATTTGTGATATTTATTAATGATCTACTCTCTGTGATGAGATACTGTGATATACATTTATATGCTGACGATGCGAAAATCTCGTTTTCATACAAAAATAATTCTGATCACATTCAACTGCAATCTGATATCGATCATTTACTTCAATGGTGCAATAACAACGGTCTCATAATGTAAGAAATGCAAAGTAATGACCTTAACTAGAACAAAGAACAACTGGAAAGAGTAAATTATTTTGTTGATTTGGCAGTTATATTTGATCCAAAATTAGACTTCAGAATGCACATCGATTTCTCTATTCGTCTGGGAATGATTAAACTTTGGTCTAAAGAGTTCAGTGAAACATATGTCACAAAAAGCTTGTTCATTGGTCTTAATTATTGCTTTATAATCTGCAAAGGCAACTATCATAATCCTTAAATTATTTTTTTTTATTATTATTATAATTACAATTGTGGATCTGTAGTTATCTATCTATATCATCTTATACATATAATAAAAACGTAACAGTTTGTTTGTTTGTGCACGCTCAGAAACGGCTTATCCTATCTAGATGGAGCTTCCAGTAATAAATATATTGTGGTAAGCTTCGCTTAACATTTAGTTTTTATTTCATATCTATCGGTTGATAAATAAAAAAGTTATGCCAATTCTTGCCGGATATCTCAGTAACCTGATGTAATAGAGCCATTTTGAGACCAGATTTAGATTCAGCGGATAGCAAATCATCGGAAAAGCAATGGTTTGTTTTTGGGTTAAATTTTTTTATGTTAAGAAATAGGCTCAAAAATAGCAAAAACTGGATTTTTCCAATCTTGAATGCTTAATATTTTGAAAATGTGATGTGACAGAGCAATTCTGAGGGCAGATTTGAGTTCAGCGAGCCAATAACCTTTAAAAAATATAGTTCGCTTTTGTGTGCATTCAAAAAAGTGAAATTTTTTAGACCAGTGTAATTAAAGAAGTAGGTAGAGCCTGTAGAAGAGTTTTTTAAAAATTTTCTCAAGTTTCAATTTACAAAGAATGAACTGAGATTACTTAAAACGTTCTACCCGGTGCATTTTGTCTATGTTTCTACAAATTGAGTGGGGATGACAAGTTAAAATTAAATTTTATTTATGCTGAAAACGACTTAAACAAACAGAATTTTATATTTCCCCACTGTATTTTTTTAAACGCTGTGTCACTTTGCAGTATGGTTTTGAAAATACATCAGATTATAAACAAAAATAAAACCGCCAGTGGTTCTCGCCGCCAGATAAATGAATTTACCTGTGAACTATTGATGGTCCACGCGGCCAGATAAGCACAGGGCCCGTGGACCGCCGACAGCGCCGCGACGGTGGTGCACGACAGGTAGAACGTGTTAACAGAGGATTTAATTTTGCATTACACCCAACTAACGAAAAAACTAGGAAAGTGCTTTAATTAACATTGAAACCGCTCTGAAGTATTTCAACAATGCTGATGATAAAGAGAAAGAGAGAGAGAGTAGGATGCGAAGCTAAAAAGAGAGTTAATTATGAAGATCTATCAAACATGAAAGCTGATAAGAGTAATAATCAAGAATATCAGAGTGTACACCCAGCATTCAGACAAATTCCCTGAACGAAACCAAAACGTTCAACCGAATCTATGAAGTGGCATAACTACAAAGTACATCTAATAGAAGCCATTGCGTGTGAATTCCTGTGTGTGTGTGTGTGTGTGTGTGTGTGTGTGTGTGTGTGTGTGTGTGTGTGTGTGTGTGTGTGTGTGTGTGTGTGTGTGTGTGTGTGTGTGTGTGTGTGTGTGTGTGTGTGTGTGTGTGTGTGTGTGTGTGTGTGTGTGTGTGTATGTGTGTGTGTGTGTGTGTGTGTGTGTGTGTGTGTGTGTGTGTGTGTGTGTGTGTGTGTGTGTGTGTGTGTGTGTGTGTGTGTGTGTGTGTGTGTGTAGAAATTTACCAGGAGCAGCGCTGCCACTTAATATGCGGTTGAGCGTAGTACATATGTGAAAAAAGCGCAGTAGAAAAAATATAACAAATACAAGAGCGCAGTAGATTTTACAAAATATAACAAATAATATAAAAATTAAGTTCAAATCACTTTAAATGCATTTTATTTGAAAAACTCAGCTAAAAAAAAAACAAAATAGAAGTTCAATAAACTTAATTAACAAAAAATAACTTGTTAAAATGAACAATTAGTAATTTCTCATAAATATTCGACTCGAAAATGACTTTATAAACGAACTCAACAATAACAAAAAAAAAACAAATTCTATGAATTTAATTAATGAAAATCACAATTGTAGAATGTTTTGGTATTGACACCTTCATGTTAAATAATTAATTTCTTACGTATTTACAATCCAATAATTTAAATTTATTGAAAAAATCAATAATTCCTGGCGAGTCTGAGGGAGACCCACAATGTTTTATTTAAATCTGTAAGTTCTTTTACTAAAATACTATTTTTATTTGTAGTGTCAATGTGCAAAGAGAATTTGTATAGTCAGTTTTCACTAAATTCACTACTGAAAAATTTCTTTCATCAGGAGTAATGAGCATAATAAAAGCATAAATTCTGAAAATTCTGCTAATACTAGCTCAACTAGTGCGTATTTAATTGTACTTATTGTAAATTTTGTAATATGAGACGGATCATTGTAGGGGAGTTCTTCTTAATCTACTATGAGTACAAGTTTTTTTATTTTAAGTAGTATATCACTACCAAAAATAAAAAAACTTGCCCTCATAGCAATAAAAACAAAGTGAATTTAGTTTATTCGTTTATTTGTCACAACAAAAAACTTAGCTGTTATTAAATGAAACGTAAATTAGTATTTTAATAAATTAATTTAAAATCAGTTCACAGCCAAGTCTAAGTTGACATACCTTTAGGTAAGATGACATAGTGATAGATAGATAGATAGATAGATAGATAGATTCGATTTATTATTTCAGAAAAGTGTGTATAACATTGTTTACAAGCAAATATTGTAATTGCATTAAATCGTTTGAGCTTGGCTTTGCCGTCTGCCCGATTGACATCAATTTTCAAAAATAGTGAACTACATATTATATATAATTGAGTTTTTTTTTTTTCTTTCTTTCTTTTTCTTTCTTTTTAAAAAAGCAAGTATTAATATTAAGAATTGTAAAGATATAAATTTTTCTTTAAAAAGCTTCGTTTATAATTTGGTTGCGATATGACATCGCTGTTCGAAAATAGTTGAAGAGTTGGTTAATGTTTCCTTCGCAGTTGAGGAGGGCGATTACTTCGTCTTCTGATTTAAAATTGCTGCCTAATGAATTTCTCCGTATTTCACACAAAATTGGACACTTCCCTATGAAATGGATGACGTCTTCTCTTTCCCTCAAGTTACACATGCTGCAGTAAATAGGCAGATCCTCTCGATGCGGTATGTAGTCAAGACTAATCAGCTCCCCTCTCATTTTGAATATCGCGGAGATAAGCTCCTGTTTATTTTCATTGTTGAAGTAATTAAGCTCGCATAAATTGTGATTAAGATGGCTGTGTGTATATAGATCTATGCACCGAAGATTCAGCCTTCATTATAGAGTCCATTCTAAGTTGATCATCTACTTTGGAAACAAGATCTAATAGGTCATTTTTGCAGTATCTTCCGTTGTCTTCCAGGAGTCGCATGTTGGTTCGACAGTATACGTAGCTTGTTCTTCGAGTTTTCTATACCACTGATTTTTCTTTCTGATTGTTTGCAGCGCTACAATTTTAGGAAGCCTTTCGTTATGCATGTTCAGTACTTTTATGATATACTCAGCATGACACTTGAGTGTTTTAGCATAAAGTGGTGACAGTCCTGTCTCGGTTATGATCATGTAATTCGGGGTGTTTTTTGGTAAACTAAAGCATTTTTTAATGAAGAACCGCTGAAGTTTTTCGACTGTTTCATACATTTCTCCTCCCCAAACCTGTGCTGCGTACATCATGATAGATTCTGCCACCGCTACAAAGACTTTATACTTCACACTGTGTGTTACTAATTTGTTTGAGAAGCATCTTTTCCATGTTGCAGATATTGCACTTTTGGCTTTGACCAGTTTATCTTTAAGGTGGGTTTCCATATTCAGGTTACTGGTTACGGTTACTCCTAGGTATTTATATGCTTTAACGACCTCAATTGGCTCTCTGTCGAAGTGCCATTTTTCATTCCTGGCCGTTCTACCCGCACCTTTACAAAATATCATAACTTTCGATTTGCTCAGATTCACCCTCAGATTCCATAATCGGCAGTACACTTGGAGTCGATTAATCATCAACTGTAGGGTTTCAGGTGATTGAGCAAACATTATCACATCATCAGCAAATAAAAGGGCTTTAATGTGAATCCCCGACATTTCTATGCCACCAGGTAAAAAATCAACTAGATCGTCGATGAACAAGGCAAACAGATTTGAACTTAGAGTGCATCCTTGTTTGACTCCCATCTTCGATTCAAACCATTCTGACTTTTCAAGGCCGTTCCAAACAGCTGCCATATTGCCATCATAGATATTTTCAAGTACCTTTCCAAATTTTTGAGACATCCCAATGTTGTATAGCTTGAAGAATAACGCTCTTCGTTCAACCGTATCAAATGCTGCTTTAAAGTCAACAAAAAGTACATACAACTTCTTTTTTTGTTCAATAAACGATGATGCTATTGTCTGCAGTACAAAAAGATTATCGATAGTTGAGTAACCACTTCGAAATCCAGCTTGGAATTCACCAATCAATTTGTTGCTATTTATCCAATTTAGCAATCGTTCATTCAATAATTTCGTAAACACCTTATAGGAAGCGTTAAGGAAGGAAATCCCTCGATAATTAGCTGGATCTTCAATGTTACCCTTCTTATGTATGGGGAAAATTACAGAATGCTTAAACTGCTCTGGTAGTACTCCCGTATCAAAAATTGCATTAAAAGCCGCAGTTAATTTTGAAATAAGCATTTCCGTTCCATATTTTAGAAACTCCATTGGTATTCTATCCGCCCCAGGTGCCTTTCCATCTTTCAGATTTTTCAATGCGTTGTTTACTTCAGCCTGTGTAATAGCTCTATCTAATATATGATTATAGTATGCAGGTTTCGCGAATTGAATAGGATCTGTAAGACTTTCCGTATTCAATAGTAATTTGAAATGACTGAGTAATACGTCTACGTTCACTTTGGTACTTATTTTTAGCTTTGTACCATTTACTTGGTTTATTGCTATCCAGAATTCTTTAGAGTTTTTGCAGAGTGCTAACTTTAAAGCCTCGTTTTCAAAAAATTTTGTTTTTTTTGCCTTACACGTTTTCTTGAATACCGCGTTCGCTTCCAAGTAAATTTTTTTGAAGTGGTTGGTGCTGTATTTTCTGAATACTTTCAGCCATCCAAAGGATTTTTGACGTGCTTTTTCGCACTCCGCATCGTACCATTGTTCTTTTTGTCTAAGTGGTTTTCCATGGCATTGTCGATTTTCTGTATATGATTGTTTAATTACGTTTTCAATGTCTTCTATCGTAAGTTGGCTGTCTATTGGAACATTTCGCTGTAGGTTGCGTCTATAGGCCTCCGCTTTATCTTCTTTCCATCTTAGTCCGGGGGGGAGCTTTAGAACTGTTGTCTCCATTTGTGGTGAGCAGTTAATTCCAAATTCAACTACTATTGGCAAGTGGTCGGAATATGGGACACTTATGACCTTAAAATCGGCTATTAAACCAATCCAATTTCCCCTTATTAGACAGTAATCAACGACTGAACATCCTTGTTGACCTACAAAAGTGTACTCTCCACATTTATCTGAGTCAGAAACTCCATTTAAAATTCTAAATCCATAAGCATCACAAAGGTTCAACATTTTGATTCCTCTTGCATTGATTGTAGTGTCTTTTGAATTTCTAATTTTTCCCGCTAATCCGTTTTCCCTTCCTTCATTTCTACCTATTCTCGCATTGAGATCTCCAATTATCAAAACTTCATCGCTATTATTGTGTTCGATAAAACTATTAAGTGCATTGAAATCACGCTCCCAGTGGTTGCAATTAATATACGAGGGTATTATAATCAAGTTCTTTGCTCCTACTTTCATTTTGAGAAAATGGATTTCGTCTTCATATTTAAATTCACACGCTATATTGGTAAGCGATTTATTGTACCCGAAGTAGCATCCTCCACTGGCTCTTCCTCTCGTATTTTGTTTTATTGCCGGAATCCATATAAACTCGAAGTTTTTAAATTTGTTTTTAAAGAGATAACATTCTTCTTGTACTACAAATGTTTCGTACAAAAACACGAAATCATATTCATTAATTAAATTATAAAAATTACTAAATAAAGATTTATTGCTTAAGCCTGATATATTATAACTAATTATTTTAAATTTTTTAAATTCAACGGTTTTCTTAATAATTTTGCAGATGGCGCCTTTATCCTATGCTATAGAAATATTTCTGCAGGTTGGTGTATCTGCTAAACTCCTTTTATCATTTTGACAGCCAGGGGGTGCGTTAAGATCTTGTTTTTTCAAGTTGGCGAAACTTGAACTTGAAGCCTCGTCTGTCACAACAAGAGAACCCAGCTGTTGGGTTAGATCTGAATTGTAAATATCATTTAACACTTTAACTCCATCGGAAGCATTGTTGTGTATAAAACCCAGCGCAGTGCTCCAGCGAAAAACATTTTTATTGATGAACATTTTGTCATCTCTTACTAGCACTTTAATTTGTGGATTACTTTCGTTGACATAGTGCCTTTTTATAAGATGACATACCTCAATTTATTAGTCTTGGTTGCAGAGCTCACATATAAATTGTTTTATTTTGTGGACTACACCGGCTCATAATGCGTGGCACCATTTATCACAAGCCTTTGCTGCCAGGCTTGTGATAAATGGTCAATGATCCCCTGGACTTGAAAAACTATAAGGCTCATTGCAGTAAATACAAGCTAAATCATCTGAAAATTCCTGTGAGGAGCAATATCATTGTCCTGTAAAATCGGACGTATTGTATTTTTTCAAGCTCTAAATTTTTACGGGTTCTCTTTTTCATTTTTTGCCTGTACCTGAGCCCTAATTTAAGATGACAAAATGGTAAGATGTCATCTTGCCCGACATGACCGAAAACTTTTTCAATATCAAATGCGCAAACACTTCACGGTCTGGCAATTATATTACACAGAAATGACGTTGTACATTAGACAATGTATCTATTAAACACTTCTGACTCAATACAGAAACTCACCTTAGCAGAAACTTCTTCGTTAACACATTTGACAAAAAAAAAAAAATTATTCGACTCAAAATTATTCTCGACGTTCCAGTAGAAAAACAATCGGCTGTTTTTTCCATTATAAAACTATAAATTTGAGCCTGTTCAAAAAAAAACTGTACCAGTTATGGTTATTGAGTAAATACAAATATGTCGTTTTGTCGGGTATGTCTTTTTAAGCAGATCTCCCCTATTTATTCATAATATTGTAACGTGCGCTTAGTTCGCAAAAATAAAACTCTACCTTTCAATTTAATTCTACCACTTTATTCAGTATCTACTTTCGATATACACTTTATTCGAACTCAACTCAATTACGTTTATCCAATATTCACACTATCACTTTCTAAATAAAACTGACTTCTGGTTGCGTCAGCTCCCTCTTTATATAGGAAAGTGAACCATCGAGAGATTTCTAGTAGTTTTTCCATGAACCATGATGTCTAGACAAGTTCCCCTCCCGGTATTTCTGCACACATACACACTCACTCACAAAAGACGTCTTCTTTTAAACCACTCCATTATAGTGCTCCCAGATGTGTTTTTCGGTGGAACGTTTTCGATTAGGAAATTGGTATTAAATGTTGGGTGTACATTACAATATGTATCTTTATTGTCTAACAAAAATCTCCATTGAATAAAAAGTTTTTCCCTCTTCCAACATTGGTAAAGTTGATCTGCAAGTACCTTCCACTATTTGGCCCACATCCAAATATTTAAGTAATATAAATTTTTTGTTGTTGAAGTCAACCCGTTTTGTAATTTTGACACATAGTTCTTTGCAAAAATTTGACAAATTATTTTTAATTACCTTCCTCAAGAATATCATTTGAATTTAAATAATAAATGAGTGCCAAAGTATATGTCTTATAAAAATTTTAAGTATTGCAAGGTGGAAATCTAGCATTACTTGATAAAGCAATTGATTTTTAGTTGATTCGCTCTGAAAAATCTTATTGCTCTGGCTTTCTAAATTTAATTTAGAAAAAAAAGATGCAGCTTTATGAACCCGATGTTCATAAAATTTTTTTTAATTTTTTTTTCTACTGCCTAAACGCAGTAGATCTACTGCTAAAGGAATAAAGTGGCAGAGTTGACCAGGAGGAGAAAGTGTCTAGCCATATATGGTTGGGGAATGGTTTAAAGCAAACTACTGGAAAGCTCTCGATGTTCGAAATTGCTCGAAAGATCTCTATGTTCGACACTGCTGGAAAGCTCTCGATGTAATAACTTTATCTATATAAAGAGGCCGCTGATGCAACCAGGGACTCAGTTTTGATTATAAAGTGAAAAGTGATAGTGTGAAGATTGAATTAGTGTGATTATAAATCGAATTGTATATCGAATAAAAGTGGATATCGAATGAAAGTGAAAGCAAAAGTTTTATAATGTCGAACTCAGCGAACTTTACAATGTATTGAAATAACTGAACTATTTATAAGAGCTCGACCATATGAAGCAGTAATTTTTAATCCTTTACTAGGAATTATAAGAATTATAAGGAGAACTAAAGAAGCTATCAAAAAAGCAGTAAAAGTTTTTAATGATCCTTATTTATCAAGAAAATTAAATGTTTCTAATCCAATTTTACCGCGCTTACATTCACAAATTCTCAATTGAGATTACATAAAAAAGGAAAGCAAATAACACCAATTACATCAACAACTATATCAATATTATCAAAACTTGAATGTTTGGAAAACTGAATGATCTCCCAATTCAATTTCAAACAGCATCTATAAAAAATGGAATTGAATTTGCAGAAAGAGTTAAGATCCTTTTTTATCAAATTTATTTATTTCGCAAAAAGAAACTGAAGTGAAAAGTTATGTAAATTTTCCAAGAACTTCGTTAAGATAGTTATGTATAGATAATATATGGGCTATTATCAAAAAACATGAACTCCGGCATAACTGCAACATAAATAAATTTAAATAAAACTAAATATACAAATAAATAGAAATCGAAGGAAAACTAAATTTTCTGGAAATAAGAACAACTGGGAATGGAAAAAATTTCGAATTTTATATCTACACAAAACCAATGAATATTCTGAGATTCATTACATCAGACTCGTTCCATTCCTTTGAACCACTTGATGATTTTTATAGCTCTTAATAAGCCGATGACAATAACAACAAAAATAAAAGAAATTAAAAAAATTTTAGATAGGTATAGCTGAAATTAATGGATATGCTGAAGAGTTGATTGAAGATATAACAACTGCACATAGACGAAAACAGGAATTGAGAAACCTAAGATCTAATCTAAGAAAGTAGAGTTAGTTACACTATTTATAATTCAAGAACGGCTGAAAGGATTTGTCTGAAAATTGATGGGGAGGTAGCTTAAGACCAGGAGACGGATATAGGATACTATTTATCCCTATATTCCTATTAGGCCTGGGCAAATTGATCATTTTTGACCATGATAGAGAGAGCAACGTAAAGTTTTCGTACACACTCAAATGATTGAATAAGATGGAGTCAAAAAGATCGAAATCGAAACTAAATGGAAATGAAATATCGAATCAAAATGCATAAAATAATATTGTAATTGAGATCGAATATCGAGATTGATTGAGATCGATTGGTTCGGACTTGAATGATTTCGATCATCAATACTTTTGAATGGGAACGGGAATGTATATACGGGAGCCTAGAAACTACTGAACCGATTTCAAAAATTCTTTCACTGTTTAAATGCTACACTATCACCGATCGCGAAATTTTAGGTCTGTTAAGCTTTTCCACATTCCCTATCACCGTACAACCCTGCGACACGTATGTTACGTTATGTCATTGACTCACTGAATCTGTTGGATTTCCATACATCAAAATCACCCCTCCTTATTCATTTTACATTTGTAGTTATCTTTTTACTTTAGATTTAAGTTTTGCTTGTACTAAGTGTAAATAAATAATCAAATGTGGATTACCTTAAAAAGATAAACTTCAGAACAGCAGTACATCAGCCTTAGTATAAAGATTATTCTACAATTTCAGTATCCTAATAGCTCATTGGTGAATAATAGTTAGAGTTTTGATTTATTTTCTATTCTATTTAACATCTTAGGTTTAACTTAACTAATTCTGGTCAAAACTGTGATAGATTAATAATCTATCATTAATTAATTAAAATTGGTTAATCTTCAAAACCAAAGCGTTTTTGCAGTTGCGACAGCGGCATTTGCAGTTGTCAAAATTGATTTATACAGCAGCATATGAGAGTACTTCGTCGCGTTGGCGTGGGTACTCTCATATGCCGCTGTCTAAATTAATTTTGACAATTGCAAATGCCGCTGCCACAACTGCAAAAACGCTTTGGTTTAGGAGAACCTTTGATCAATTTTTCTTACGAAAATTCTTATTAAGGGAGAGGGGGGAGTAGTTGCAATCTTATAATGTCTTACAGGGGGGGGAGGGGACCAAATCATTCTTCAAAATCCCTTACGTAATTTATGAACGGCCCCTTGGGGTAAATATTAGTAGGGTGTGGCACAATTGGTTTCATTCAGACACCGCAGTGCCGAGAGCTGAGCAAGCTCTACCCGTACCAATCTTCGGGCCAATCGAATGATGGTCTCCTATCCTGGGTTACGTGGTGTTTGGTTTTTGGGACACTCGGAGTAAGGTTTCCTGTCCTGGGCTTCCAGTTCCTAGGCTCGGATTTAGGTTAACGCTGGGTTCTTGGTATCGCTCTCTTATTAGGGAGATTCTATAATGATATTAGGAAGAGGGAGCGTATGGTTGCTCTGAGATAGTAGGAGACACTAAATTCACAACGAGATAGCGTTGGATTAAATTCACAACGAGATAGCGCTGGACACTAAATTCACACCGAAATTGCGCTGGACACTATTATGCGCACCTGAACCTTTCCTAGATGACCGCTTAAGCACCGACTGATTTTTCATGTCTTGGCTTGGTTGTCTTATACACCTTTCGACGACAATTGGGTGTGAGTTTTACTGATGAACGAACTCAAAATGCTAAATTCCATTCAACGCATTGAAACTTAAGTGCCTGTAGTGTTGTTGTGTTGCGGTATATATCGGGCATCGTATGATTAGGTTGTTTTGGTTGTGTCATATAATTGATGTGGGGGTGAATTTGTAATGGTTCATTACAACGGTGCAGTGCAATAAGCCCCGCGACAATAAAACCCGTAGGTCATATTCTCATATTGCTTAAAAAACAGGGAAATAATACCCACGGGCTTGGTTTCCACTTTGAAGAGGCGATAAGACCCACCAAAAAAAAAGAATTTAGTCCTATGTCTTTTGTTGCCATTTTGAAGCAGCATTTATATAAGTCTGATGCACATGGGATCTTAAAATTAGTTTTCCTTTTTAGAAAGGATTAAGAACATAGTGGATGCGCGATATGTATATTCTAGTTTCCTTTTATTTGAAGGTAAAATATTTTGAGGTACCGAAAAACAGACCTCCTAAATTTGGGCACTTATTTCAGCTGTCAATGGATGTGAATTCATAGCTCATGCATGTTCTCTCCCACTTCGTGACATGTGAATCTTTAATGTTCCACTACAAGCCCGTACTACCCGAAGGGAAATTTCATTCGCTTCGATTCACTTTTTACTCACGGATAAAATAATGAAGCTAAAAGCGAAGCGGAAAAAATTTTTTCAAGGGAATATGGATGTGTGTTGTCAAAATAAAAATTCGAGCGAATTTTTATAGTTTTTTTCTATGAAATTCAAGAAGAAACAAATCAAATTCATACCCGTTTTGTTTCGGTTATTTGTTTTATGAAATGATTTGCTTTGCGTGCATTTTATTCTCAGAAGGGATTCAAAGACAATTCGCTAATCCGGAATATTCCGACTACGTCTGACTACACAAAAAGAAGGAAAATAGGTTCAACATTTGACTTCTGAACCATATAAGGCGGCTTTACTTGATTATTGCAGCTTTGGAAATATAAGAGCTCACGTCAGCGTTTTGCTGGACAAAGATGAAAGACAACAAAGCATTCAAGAAGAACAAGAAAATGCGTATCATTTAAAAGTTCTGTAAATTTTAATAGATGTTGTGAGAACCAGTGGCGTAGATAGGGGAGGGGGTGGATCAGGAGGATATATATATATACCTAACCTCTTGAATTTCATTTTTATATCGATTTTCAACAACAGGTACGAATAATATCTTTTGTCTTTAAATCTCTAATACAGCAGTTTACCAAATATTGCTGTATTAACAATCCAGGTGATGCTCTTGCACAGCTTATAGTGGAAAATCTTTAAAATTGTGATCTGGACATTTCATTTTTGATCGGCCAAGGATACGACGGACCAAGCAATATGTCTGGCCAATACAACGGTGTTCAGGCAAAATTATTCGCCAAAAATTTGCTCCGCATATTCTGTACGTCGATTGTGCAGCACATTCTTTGAATCCTTGCTATATCTGTTTCCAGCAAAATGCCAGCCATTAGAGACTGCCTAACCATGATTGAAGCAGTTTACAATTATTTAAATACAGCGAAAAGAAAAGACATGCTGCAAAAAACAATAAGCGAAAGCGAAGGGACTCCTGAAAACAAGGCTGAATATGAAAAAACGATAGGATTTCTTCTTGATTAGCTTTAAGGTTATAAGTATGATTTACCTACTCTCGTTCCCGTTAAGTCATGAGTTTCAAAGAGTGAATTTAGACTTGGTGCAAGCTATGGATCTCGCCAATGATTTAAGTGATCAACTAAAAATTAAACGAGCAGAAGACGGCTCATTTTTGAAAGTGTTTGAAATTACAAAAAAATAATCACTGAAGTCCTTGACATTGACAACCATCTAAAAAATCGATCGAACCTTTCGGTTCAAAGAACAGAAGAATATTTTCAAGTTACTGTTTTCAATCCTTTTTTCTATATTTCTATGTAATGGACCTTGGAGAAAAACTTAGAAACCATAAAAACATACTAGACGTGTTTTCGGTTCTTTTCAACGATTCTTCGTCTGCAATATACAAAGCAGCAAAAAAATGTATGAAACTTGCTCTAAGAACTCATTGGAATTGCTCAGTAGCTGCCCCGAAGAAAGCTTTCCTAATATATGATATTTTATTAAAGATATTAGCCGGCTTAAACGTCAACTCCCGAAAGAAATTTCTCCAGTTTAAAAAGAATAAGAACAATACAAAAAGAATGCATTACCAACGAAGTGAGATTCTTGAAAGTATATCTATTTTAATAACAGTGTAAAAAGCTTTGGATGTACATATACATATTTGCACGATTATGTTTGAATGGTTTGGCTGTTGTAGGTACATAGATATGCATCGCGAAATACCTATAACAGCAGACGAGGTTATAAGTGTATTATATAAAAAGAACAAAAACATGGATTTTATTTGGTGCATTATTTTTTAAATTAATATTATTTTACTTATTACATCAATATTTATATTATTGAGTTTTGTAGTAGAGATATTCCACGTGTTTTTCAATCTAATAAATAAAAAGATTAATACAATTTTAAACAGTTAAAAACCCTTTTTTTAAGTGTTTTTAACTGTTGAAAATTATTGTATTAATCTCTTTATTTATTTATATTAATTCATAATTCAAACTAATGCGTATAGTTTATTATCTTTAAAAAGTATAATATTTTTATATGTTTTTCTGTGAAGAATATTTTATTCCAATTCGATGACTTTGCCAAAAATATATCGGGGAAGTATAATGGTACCCAAAGAAAATTGTCAGAAAAATGTGGTAAGAAAATGCTTACATTCGATATCTAACGCATTGTATAAATATTTTTGTTGAAACTGCATGCAATTCGACCTTGCTGATCAAATAGTTCATTAATACTTTGGAAGCATTGTTTGTTTTTTTCTATGGTAGTACAATACCTTTTCAATGTATACAAGAAAAATTAAAAAAAACATTGAAAACTATTTGCAATTGAAAAACTTGTCAAAAGCTCAATGTTCTGCTAGAGCTGAAACAGTAAAGGCTGTTGTGTGGATATCTTTTGAAGGCATAGTAAATGCTTTAGAAGGAATAAAAAGCGATGCCAGTTCTTTTGATAACAATAGTCGTACCTGCGTTTGTGGGCTTTTGAAAAAAGTCTTAGATTTTAATTTTATCAGTTCGTTATATTTTTGCAAAAATGTCATGTTTAAAGTTAAATATTTGACCGAAAATATAGAGGCGGAAGAGTTAAACATTTTTCATGCTTCATTGCTAATTCGAAGCATATTGGAACTATTTCAAGAAATGAACGATGATGACATTCAATTAAATATTTTAATAAAAATTTCATCTTCATTTGCTGAAAGGCTAACGATTAGACCCGAAAACGATTTATTGAAACATCATAGAACGTGTTGGTTACCAAAAAGAATTATTGAAATTTCTGAAACCGTCTTTGTATTTGATCTAGAAACATTTTATTGAAAAGAGCTCAAAATGGATCTTCAAACTCTTACTTCGCACGTAAAAGATAATTTAACAGATAATTTTAACATTTTCGAACCTTTCTTAAAATTTTTTAAAATACCCGCTTTTAGAGCGGACGCCACCATAGAATTTGTTAAATGCTACTTATCGGAACTGCAAATTCTTCTTTTTATTTGTGAGAAATGCTCAATTTTCGACGATATTGTCAAAGAGGTATAGGTATTCAAATTTAGAGATGTGATTCCGTAAGCCTTCAAACTAGTTTGCTACATGTTAACTGCTCCTGTGTCGCCGGCTTCTTATGAGCGGTCATTTAGTAAACTTAAATTGGTTCTCCATTATTTACGTACGATGGGTATTGGTAGGTTGAATTCATTATTGCTACTTTATCCCTTAAAGGATATTGTTGACATGACAATATTCAACTTAGAGAAATTATCGAGCAATGGGCATTATTAAAACAGCACAGGTTTGGACTTTTAATTCAGATTTATGAACTATTTTCTTAGTAATAATATAATTGTTAAAGACTGAAATCAAACGATCGAGTGCTCCATTTTCTCATAACAAATATTATATAATAATATTAGTTTTTATAAATACTTTTAATTTGTTTGTTTTGCTGTTATTCGTTATATTGATTTTTTGTCATTAAATAAATTTCTATGAAATGAACACTTTTACGTTTTTATTTACTTTTAGTTTTTTTTACTATTTTGTAATCTTGTTTGATGCAGTTGGCAAATTCTTATGACTAGTCGGCATTTAATTAAAAACTCTTGCCCCTCTCCCCGCGTCTTGGACCCTCGCTATGCCCCTGTCTGCATTGGGTTTTCTTTCTTCAGTTATGGTTAGGTCGAACACGATACGTCAATTTAAACCCGTCTTTACCTCTTGCAATGTATGCTACCTTTGATTCTTCAAAACAGCCACCTTGGACTTTTAATTTTTATTCTTTTTGTCAATTATATCCCCACATCATTGAATCGTCTATTTGTCTTATATGTGCGGACGATATCAAGTAACTAGAATGTATTATTATCTGATCGAGTGCTACTTCAAAACTATTTAGAAAGGTTACTTTGCTGGTGTTCTTCTACACACCAACTACATACATCTTAATATGTCCAAATGAGAATATAAAGTCTTTCGTCGTTGCTTTGCATTGTCTGATTTTACTTATTCAATAAACGGTATCAATTTTCAAATGGTCAGTAACAAAAAGGATCTAGGAGTCATCTTTGATTCCAAATTAACTTTTTCTCTACACATTGATTTCAATGGAGCTAGAGCGAACTCTTTACCTGGTTTCATTTCCCGCAATTCCAAAAAATTTTCACTGCGTTATGTTACCGCTATGTTAGACTCGTAACTGAATATTGCTGTGTTATGGAACCCATAACCCAAACTATGCTATGCATTCAAAAACGCTTTACTAGAACACCAATATTGGATTATTTGAATGCCTTCATACGGTACAAGATCCTATGTTCTTAGCCTTCAAATGTAAAAAACTGGCAGGCATTACCTTGAGATGATTTTCTTTCGTGATGTTCTTGCTTATCGAATTGATTGCTCCTTTCTAATGTTTTATCTCTTTTTTAGCCAAAAATGATCGTCACTTAAAAGTGGTGCGAGTGCGTAAATTATTTTTTCAACCTTTTCATGGAGTCATAGAGTAAACTACGGACTCAATGAATCAGTAACACGGTGCCTAAAACAAGCGAATCTAGCCCAGCAAGTACACGAGTTTTGAATTTTAGTAGAAGGCCCCTCTGTCGACCTCTGCGACTACTCGAACAAAGGGACGTTACACGTTAGGGGATTGGAGCGGCTTCAGCTACGCACAGCCAAGCAATTGAAGAGGACGTTAGTCGACACACACTCATTTTTGTTGAAAATTCTGAGAAATATCAAACGCGCTTATCTTAAAACTGCATTTTTTGAGCTGGTCGGAAACATAACTCTGACAATTTTCAACCGATTTACTTAAAATTTTGAATATATCTTAAAACTGTATTTTTTGAGTTGTTCGGAAACATAACTCAGACAATTTTCAACCGATTTAGTTAAAATTTTGAACATATCTTGGAAAAATCATAGTTTACAGAAGGACTTCATTTTTTTTTTGTTAATTCCATAGCTCATTTGTATTAACAATTATTTGATGATTTATATATCAATTTTTTTCACTTTCCACTTTGTAAGTGCGCCATTTTGCAGAAAATTAAAATATCAAAAAAGCCTACATACTTCCTTAGTAGTTAATTTATCACGTAGATTCAAAGAAAAAAGAACAAAGTTGCTAATTGTAATTCAAAAATTAGAGGAGCTGTTTGCCCGCCCGTGGACCTTGAGAGAGTGAAAACGTTGTAAGAAAAATTCTTTGCAGCCGCCATTTTAAAATTAATCACTTTTGAAACAATTTTTGTAAATAGCTAATAATATTATATAATAAATGTAATGAATATTCTTGATTGGAATCTTGATTTATGTTGTAGTAAAACAGCCTAATTTTTCCATCTCTATTCTCTCTATTCTTATTACTCTTTATCCTGGTTAACCTCAAAGTAAGCTATACTATATTTTCATTTAGTTTATAAGATTATATACCGTTAACATTGTTTACGGTCTGCTTGATGCATAAATAGATATATTTGTAAAAACGAGAAATGAAGCTTGTTCGAGATATTCATCAAATGGTAGGTATACCATCCAAGCACTTTTAGAGTTAACATTTGAAATTACATTTTAAAATAAGACATATGTATTGTACATATATTAAAAATTATTGGTGAAATTGAATGCCTTATATACCTATGTATGTGCATATGAACCTAAAATGACCCGCTTTGCATTTGTAAACCAAATAAAATGTACTGTTCTATAACGTACAATTGACTAAGCCCCTAGTCACGCTTTCACCAATTGCCCACAAATCTAACACCAAAACCAACCAAAATATTCAGAAGATTCCTGCAAGATGCAACAACACAAATGATGTCCAAGAAGAAATGAGTGCCCTTTTTCTGGATCTAACCAACATCAGGTACTATAGCTCGCCGTCAGATGTGGCGAAGGAAGTACCCACTGCTACTGCTTTTGCGGTTCATCCCATTTGCATACCTATACCTACTACGCGGTACAGAAATCATACTGTAATTTTCTTTTTGTATGGATGTGTCTGTGTGTGATGTTGAATTGCTACAATGGTGAGTGACTGACTGTAATCTACGATTGCTGGCAATATAGCAACAGCATTCACATTTGGAGCCATGGAAAGCTTAGTGCTTCTGTTGGACTTTTGGCTAAAAATATAGAAAGATGTGATGTGGTAACAGTTCTTTTGTTGGGTGTAGTGTAGATTCCTTTACTATTGGAACATTCCCATTGACTCTGGACCGGCCAAGCGTTTGCAGTTTACTTTCTTGTTGATGACTACAACCGACCGACGTCTACTTGGCTCTCACCATCACTCATTCATTTGCTGTGGATTATGGTTTGGAGCTTCTTTAAAGCATCGGAATTATATATTCGAGTCGCGATCACTTCACAGGGTTTTCGTCTGGTACGTGAAGGAGATATTGCTGCATGATGATGATGATGCTGGTTCTGCATGCACAGCAGAAATTCAATTTGTTTTTTTTTTTTTTTTTCAAGAAGATGTACTCCCTTCTAAGGGAAAAGTGTAGAATAAATAAAAAAAAAAAATCAAACACCAGAGAGTTCTTTTTCCTTTGAAAACCTCTTCAGAATCTTTGCACGAATTGACTTGGCCTGTACCACACAAAGAAAGCGGAAGACATATCCAAACAAGACAGAAAGGCAATTTAAGTTCAGTTGCTGCACAAACACTATAACCCATCTAAAGAACTCATCGATTGTTCATTTTTTTTTTAAGGACGAGGCTTTTCCATCCACCACTTACCCCGTAAGATATTAAGCGGTCTGGAAGAAAAGTGCATTCTACATTGCATAATTTTTATAAATTTTTTTGCATAGAATTATTGCTTTGCGAAAACTCTTTAAAAGTAATATTTAATGTAGATTTAACATGGTGTTCTCTTTCGAATTTGTAAATGCATCTTTAAGCTCAAGTAAATAATAAATAAATCTGAATGTAAACAAATACAAGGCCTTCAGAGTAGAAGTGACGGATCCCCAAGTTCATACAACTGAGATATTTGCGATTTAAAGTTTTAATGAAAAACGAATGCATTCTTTTTGTTTCCTTCAAAAGACAAAATAAAAACACTTTATAAACGTCAAAAAAAGCGACATGTCTTATATTTAAGTATTTAAGAACAAAAACATTAAAAGGAACTTTCATGGGTTGCATTACATAAATCCACTTTTTTTTAACTTTTGTAGAAAATGGGGTACCCTAGTTTCCGAGGTTTTCGGTTCTTAAAAATCGTTAAGCCACGAAATCACCACACATCTCTCTGTCATTTGAAGTAAAACACATGTAAGTGAGTTAGCGGGTTAAGTTAAGTTAAGTAAGCAAGATACTATTGAATTTTCTTGATGTCAGTGCAATAAACTCAAAACTGGAAAATTCTGTTCTCAAGACTTCATACGTGCTTATCTAAATTTAAAAAATTTATGTAGGTACATAATGTATAAAAATGACTCATCTAGTTGCTTTATTATTGTTTTCTATCACAGGTGTTTTTGAATACCAACTGAAAAACAACGGTCCATTGTACTACATAATAACAGTTTTTCAAATTTTCGAATAATCAGGAGCTCAGCACTCACCATGTCTCATGTCTGATCCGAGTTTACAGGGTGTCTACTGTTCACTAAGAAATTAATTTTACATACCTATTTTGAAGTAAGATTCTTGGTCATATTCTAAGAAAAAAATAGTTTTACAGTAAATTAAAACCTCTTTAAAAAGAGGCTAGCTAAGGTGTACATTGATCTACATAAGCTAAACTTAATATCTCTTTCAATACTGATGCGGTAGAGACCCAATTTCAGACTTTACTTTTAATAGAAATACTAATCGTTAAAAAAAATCTTTAGGGTTGCCAGATTTTCAATTTTAAATGGTGTTCAAATTTTCTTCCCTTGAAAAATTTTGACTTCGGGTCATTTTTTTTCATGAAGTGCACTTCAAATATGAAATTTCTCTATTTTTTGTCTGATGCACTAATAGAAATACTAATCGTTAAAAAAAATCTTTAGGGTTGCCAGATTTTCAATTTTAAATGGTGTTCAAATTTTCTTCCACTGCAAAAATTTTGACTTCAGGTAATTTTTTGCATGAAATGCCCTTCAAATATAAAGTTTTTAATGAAATGCCGACTAGTCTTAAAAATTTGCCAACTGCGTCAAAAACAAAAATAGTCAATAAAACTAAAAGTAATTAAAAACGTAAAAGTGTCCATTTCACAGAATATCAATTAATGACAAAAAATCAATTTATAATAGCAACAAAACGAATAACAATAAAACAGACGAATTAGAAGCTGACGACACAGGAGCAGTTAACATGTAGCAAACTTGTTTGAAGGCTAACGCAATCACATCTCTTATTTGAACACCTCTTTGACAATATCGTCGAAAATTGATCATTTCTCACAAGTAAAAAGACTACCTGGTGAGGGTGGCTGGAAAGATAATCGAATCGAATGATGTAATAGCTACTGGCTTACAAAAACAAATCGAACAGCTCAGACATTTCCATTCCATTCGATGAGTTGACTTAGCTCGGCAAATCTACTTTGCTTTTCTTCCTTGTTTTGCTGACTCGGGAAAATTGTAGGGGGCGCTATACCCCCCCCCCCTAATATCCCCTCGCTACGCCCCTGAATACAACTTTTATTGTAATACTTATCTTTTTCGGAAACGGTTCTAACGATAGAATTTTATGTGAAGCACTTGATTGTTTTTGTTTTGATGTAAACAATTTTTTTAAGTGTATATATAAATGGTACCTCGCATAGCTCCCTTAGAATGGATTTTTTTTCTAAACCGACTTTCTCGTTAATGGCTAAGACGATTTTGACGAAAGTTTTAATTAAAGAAGTCGGAACTCATAAGTTCCTAATATGATAAATTATAATTCTTGAAATTCTTCTATGCAAATTTTTAAATTTAAATTTTTTGAAATATGTAATTTCAAAACTGTTTAATAGATTTTTTGTCAAAACATCTTGCAAGATCTCAAATTTTGCTTGTTTGACTATCGAAAAATTATTTTTTAGAAAACTGAAAAATAAAAAACTCCTCTAAAGATTTTTATAAAATTCTCAGAGTGTTTTTTACACGCTTTATGTGATCTTACTCAATTTTCTTAATCAGTGTGTAGTTGAAAACCGTGTGCCACCGAATATAGTATGAGGAGTGAATACTAAAACCTTGTTTTCAGCCTCAAGATTATGATATTAATACACAAAATCGCAAATTCATCCGACACACCGGATTTCTCGTTAATGGCTAAGACGATTTTGACGAAAGTTTTAATTAAAGAAGTCGGAACTCATAAGTTCCTAATATGATAAATTATAATTCTTGAAATTCTTCTATGCAAATTTTTAAATTTAAATTTTTTGAAATATGTAATTTCAAAACTGTTTAATAGATTTTTTGTCAAAACATCTTGCAAGATCTCAAATTTTGCTTGTTTGACTATCGAAAAATTATTTTTTAGAAAACTGAAAAATAAAAAACTCCTCTAAAGATTTTTATAAAATTCTCAGAGTGTTTTTTACACGCTTTATGTGATCTTACTCAATTTTCTTAATCAGTGTGTAGTTGAAAACCGTGTGCCACCGAATATAGTATGAGGAGTGAATACTAAAACATTGTTTTCAGCATCAAGATTATGATATTAATACACAAAATCGCAAATTCATCCGACACACCGGATTTTTTTTTTTTTTTTGCTTTTTGCTTTTTAGGCCACTTGCCTGAACTGGCAAGATCTCGGCACTTTTCATATTTATTTTAACAAAGTCCATTTTAAAATTGTCACTATTTAGTGATGTGTTATAATTCGTTTGCATTTAATGACCCCATTTCAAAGTTAGAGTGAAATTAACTAGAGCCGGCACTTTCTCTAGTTTTAAGGAACGATAAAAAATATAAGAAGTGCATATTTAAATTGTTCGATGTGCGCACTGGGACGCCCTAGTGCGCACTCTAATCGCACTGGTGTGTTCGATGTGTCATTTTTTGCCTCAGTGCATTAGCATTCAGTGCATTAGCACACTGCCATGCCCTAGTTTTTTTTTTCTAGGGTTTAGGTTTTCAGAGCTGTCAGTTGGAAATCAGCTGCTTACGCCAAAAAGATTATTAATTGTAAAGCAAGGTAGGTATATTTTTTAGGCAATTGGGTTATAAACTGAGTATTTGCGTTTAATTTTGATATTTCATATCTTTTCATATATCTATGAATTTGAAATTATTATTGCTACAAAAAGTTAAGCCTAAAACAAGGTCTCTGGTCTCTGCCATCAGTATTGGCAGAGAAATCGAAATTAACACAGGTCAGGGTACACCAAAGTTAGCCTTTTTTCAAACTGTAAAAAAGTTATGTCAAAGTTGAGAAAAGGACTTTACGGTAGAACAATTTTTTTCTTAGACTATGACCAACAATCACATCCCAAAGTATGTACGGGACACCCTGTGTTATGGTTATATCTTATATGCCTCGACTGCGGTGTTACCTATACCTGAATTATTTTAATCAAATCACTTAAATTAATTAATGACTTTTTTCCTAGAGCTGTTATTTCCCTTCATTCTTCAATTTCCAATTAACCAAAATGTTTTCCATCCGCAACCACATTGGCTAAACATACCTATCTCACAAAAAGTCAATTGTAAAAACCAGAATCAAATCGAGGAATTAAATACCTACAACAAACCAAAATTCACTTTGAAATTGGCTGTAATGCGAGAAACAACACAAACCTATATCTATGTACCTACACAAGTTTGGGTGAAAATGGCATCTCATTCCACCTATTCAGATTTGTTAATTCAAGGAACCCCCCAGCCCACAGTCCACACCTCCACACAACCTATCAGCCCGGGTAGAATATTGTGCTGCATATTTGAATGCGTTGAGCTTGAGTTCTGTCTTGGAGAATAAAATAATATGTTAAAAATTAAAAGAATTGCACACCCAACGACATCCGTAAAAACACCAGCGTTAAGTAAACACCCTTGGTTCCTTCTTTTTGGCTCGTTACTTTTTATTATAGCCGCTTTTTACATCGAACGTTCCTTCTTTGTTTCTTTTGTTTTTAAAGAAAGGGATTTGGCTGCTTAGATGTCCTTGCTGTAGTAATATTATCCCACCATGATGCTGCCCAACATTTCTATACATATTTGTACAAGCGTATAAGCAGTCTTGTGCCACTTTTATGAATTTTGCTGGAAAAATTATTCACCTTTGCACCAAACGTTTAGGGTGGCAAAATTTTTCAGAACTTCATATCGTTGCAGCAATAACAGTGTGCTAGAGAAAAATTGAAATAAGGAAAACGCTTGGTTAAAGGCGGCTATCATTTTGGAATGAATGGCCTTGTAACGGCGATAAGAAAAGACATAACAACAACACCAACGGGTGCCGACGATACTTGCAGCTTGCAAGATTTGGTATGGTGGATCTTACCTTTCACACTCTGCTTCAGCTTTTATGAGCTCCAAGGGCTTTCTGGGCGTGGAGTCCTTGTATTTCTTTATTTTCTCCGGTGCTACTGCTGAGTTTTTCTCATGACTACTACCTACCTTTCAGGTTTACTCATGTATAATGTATGCAATTTTCTGTTTACCACCCGCCCAACTGTTGTACAAATTGCGAATTTTATTTTCCTGACTGCGTCTTCTTATTTTTATCACTTACAACATGCATGCCGAGAAAAAGAGTCGGATGGGGTAAATTTCACCGAGGGAGATGAATTTTTTTAACAACAAAAACGCCTTTTTTAAACGATTCAGACACAACGTCTTCAATGGAATCCCCTTCCAGTTGCCTAGTTATATCAGAAAGATATTGAAAAACTTTTTATCTTTTGCCCATAATGTTTTTAAAAGGCATAGGCAGTAAGGAGAAGGGCAGAAAAAGGCTAAGGTTTTGGTTATTTTCGTCATTCGCACATACAAAATTATTACTTTTATTGCATGTGGAACGTGCACTCAAATAAAAATTTACATGAAATCGTTTTACAAATGTATGTATGTAGACCAAGCTGTCATATGTTTTCATTTGCGGTTCGAGGTTAAATTTCTTTCATTAGAAGAATTTAAAGAATTCGCAAAAAAGTTAATACAACTTACACCTGAACCACGATCACAAGTCACTATACGAAAACATTATAAGAACTTTCGCCGTTTTGTTTCATTTCCAGTCAGATTTGGTTCAAATCAAACATTAACGACTGAACTCAAGAGTTTTCGGACAGGATTTAGTCAAAAAAGGAGAATCTATAAAGGTTTTTGTACAAACATCAAGTAGAATATAGGCTGCATACGATCCTTACAAATGAAAACGGGCCTTAAAATAATAAGTTCGTTCGTTGTAGCCCTGTGATTGTCCTTTAATCACCCCAAAGGCCCTGAATGTCAAATAACTCAGTGCTTTTTTAGCCCTGGTTTGGTTTTTGCAGTGTGAGTTTAGGTAACGAACAGGAGGGCTGCCGAATGCGAATGGCATGTATTTTTTTTCAAATGACAGGGATGTATGGTGATTTTGCGTTTAGAATTTTTTGAAAACCGGAAACCTAGTTTTTTTCTGACAGATTATAGGCCTGTCAAGGAAACCTTTGTCAACCCTAGTAAAGTTCAACGAATGAATTGAATGAAATTATAGTTCATCGAAAATTTGGAACAAAGATCTTTCCTTCTGCTCATTAGTAGTAGTAGTGATAGTAGTATGATTGTATTGAACCAAACAATTAATAAAAAAAATATTATAAATCATCATTTTTTTATATTTGAGTAAAATAACATAATTATATAACCGCATAACACATTCTAATCTTGGCAGTTAAGGGCTTAGACAGCTTCAATCGAAGTTGAAGCACGTTTTCCATAGTACGGTTATGTTATGGGGTGTAACACCGCATTTTGATGAATTTGAGTAGAAAAAATAAGTGATGTAGGCTGGTGCTGGTTCGTTTAACACCACATTCTTAAGAAATCTCTCAGATCATTTGACAGAATAAAATACTTCTTTGTAGGTTTACACCGCATTTTAAGAAATTTGGGTCAAAAATAAGGTATTGTATGTTTCTGTTGGTTCGTTTAACACCACCTTATTCCTCCTCAACGGGTCTCCACCTTGCCGTGGTGAGGAGGCTTACGCTAGAACCTAAAGCAAGATGGCTACGGTTGGATGCTTCTGAGCGGAAAATCAGCTACCAGCTAGGGTTCTGGGCAAACTAAGTGAGACCCACCCCTAAAAAAATTATGGAAAGGAAAAATAAAGATATTAAAAAAATAGCGGGGATATACGCTAAAGTGTCAGCAGATGTCACGGCTGCTGGCTTGGGCTTTGCCTTACGATCTCAATATCGTAAGGAGAAGTCGCCAATGACTGACTTTTCTCATTTCATTTTTTGCTTGGTTTGTGTAACGATTTTACTTATAATTTTGGATCTTTTTCTTTTTTCTTTTTCTTTTTTCTTTCTTTTCTTTTTCTTTTTCTTTTTTCTTGCAGATCCAACTTATAAAGCAATCGCAAAAGCTAACCAAAGTAATAAAAAAGAAATCAAAATGAACAACTCCAAGAACAACAACAATGTTACGAAGTTAACTGAGGAAGAGGAAAACCTCCTACTCAACCCTTTCTCCAGCTTAGGTATGGAAGATGGAGCCAGTGGCGAAGTCATCACTGTCGATGATATCAGTGATGCTAGCTCTATGGCAGACTCCGGTATCTCCAACCTATCGTGTATGTCCAGGCGGAGTAGAATCTCCAACTGCAAACGCACGGTTAAAAGGCTGGGGAAAGTTGACTGGAACGAAATGACTGACTTAGAACGGAAACGACTACATAACGCACGAGCCTTTCTAGACAGGGAAAACTTGGGAAAAGACGGACCTACTGCTAGTCTAGCACCAAGCCCCCTGCAAGGTACAACTACAATAACTGACAAGACCGACCAAAACAAACCACACGGCACACGAACCTTGGTGGTAAGGGAGGGCTTGGGAAAGGATGGGCCTATTGCTAATCCAGCACCAAACCCTCTCTCCCCTCTAAGTCAGAATGTAAAAACCTCGATGGGTCCGCCTGCTTCGTACACTGATAAAATTCAGCCAAAGAAAAGGCCAACCCCATCGACGGCTGGTGTAGGGACTACGAATACAGGACACAATACGAAGGACGAACAGACAGACCCTAGAGCACGGAAGCACAGCAGTACTTCTCACCCAGAAATGGGAAATGAAGCCGCTGCTGAGGGGAAGGAAGAACAGAAACTTGATGGTAGTGTAGAAGGCCTTAGCCCTCCGCAAGACCTGAATGTGACTGAGGAATCCAACCCCGAAAACCCGTCACACAACAAAACGACAGACAGTCTGGCAACTGTCATCGACAGAAATACAAGACAACGACGAGCAAGGGTCCTCAGCAAAGACGAACTTCAACTGAGACAACAACGCAACGCGGTAAGGACAGTCAGACGCCTATCGAAAAAGAACCCTGACTCCTTAACGGGAAAGGCAAGGAAGGCTCTGATGAGGTCCGAACAAAGACTACGGACATTGACACCAATAGACATAACAAAACAAACTGGACAAGACCCGACGGACAATAAAGGAGCTGGCTGCGGAACAAATACCGGATCTGGTGAGGCGGCCTCTCTGCCCCTTATCGAAACCGTTATGCCGAACTGCTCAAAACGAGTAAGGAATGCCAGCTCCTCCCCGAACAACTCCTCACCCAACAGACTACCAAAGAGGATGAAGACCTCCTCAGTCCCTGCTGCAAAGGGTCACCTAGTCGCTATAGCCGGATTTGGGAAACCCGACCGCAAACTGAGTGAAGACGAATGGCAGTTGCTGGAACTAAGGATCCTGGAAGAGGTAAATGAGGCGATCGTTAAGAGTAGGCAACCGCCACTCTTCGGGGACCTCACTACCGTCCATGGTTTCAAAGTAATGAACTGCGAGAATGAATGGACCCTTCAATGGCTCCAGGAATTCGTAAAGAAGACGGCAGCTCCCTGGCAGAATGCTGAACTACGGCTCGTGACTGTCACTGAGATCAAGGACATAAACCGACCAATAGGTAAACTGCTGGTCAGAGGCCCCTCTATTCCCCGCGATCGGCTGGAAAGGTACATCCTTTCTCTGAATGCCGAACTTTTGAGCGACCAATGGAAGGTCGTGAAGGTGGAGAAGACGGAGACAGGCACTGAAGTGGTTGTGAGGTTGACACACAACTCCATACCACTTCTAAGAAGAGTCAGCTTCAAAGTTCGCGTCGGCATCACCCGATGCAAACTCAGGCTGATAGCTAGAATCAAAAAACAGGTTAGTAAGGCGTTGTATAAAAAACAATATATGCAATGGAATTGAAGTTAATACAAATCAATTTCCAATATAGTAAAGCCGCCTCCGCCAACCTGGTCTACCTCATGGAGAGTAGACAAATAGATGTAGCCCTTATTCAAGAACCTTGGGTCGCGAGAGGAAAAATTAAGGGCCTACATTCCAAAGAACTCACGCTGTACAAATCCAATTTTGTCAGCCCAGACAGTAACCATAGAACATGCATAGTAGCTAGAAACAGTTAAATCTTTTTCTTCTAACTACTTATAGCACAATAGACCAGACCGCAGTAAAGATGGAACGCGTAGACCTCCCATCACTAATTTTGGCTTCCATCTACATGCCACATGATGGAATTGAAGGACCACCAGCTGATATCACCTACCAACTGGTAGAATACACAAGTAAGAGTAGACTAGATATTATTATGGGCTGCGACGTCAACGCACACCATGTGCAATGGGGAAGCACCGACACGAATTCTAGGGGGGAACTCTTATTTGAATTTATTTTAAGAAACAATCTTTTGGTTATAAATAGAGGTAACATACCTACCTTTGTTACAAAAAACCGTAAAGAAGTACTTGACATTACCCTCACAAATAACTCGGACACTTGTCCAGTAGAGCAGTGGAAAGTACTAGATGATCTCTCTTTCTCAGACCATCGTCTGATAAACTTTATCACTCCCACTACAGATCGCCCAATCAAACCTTTTCGTAATAATAGACGTACAGATTGGGCTACCTTTAGTAGGGAGGTAGACGATAACATAGATTCCCTTAATACTAACAGGAACCTTAAACCGCAAAGCCTTGATAAGTTGACTGCAGAACTCACAGGGATTCTGAGAAATGCCCTAGATAAAAGCTGTCCTCTTATCACAACGGTAAAAAAGAACAAAAAACCAATTTGGTGGAATAACGCGCTGAGCAGCATTAGGAAAGAAAATAGAAGACTTTTCAATGCTGCCAAACGGACCGGCTCCGAAAATGACTGGGAACATTACAAATCCAGCCAAAGGAAATTCAAAAATGAAACTCAACGAGCGAAACGCTGCTCATGGAGAAATTTTTGCAGTGAAATCGAGTGTACGAACAAATTGGCCAGACTACGGAAAATCCTCTCCAAGGAGACCATACCACTTGGTTCTCTGAGAAAAGCGGATAACCACTGGACTGAATCCCCAGTCGAGAGTCTGGAACATTTGTTCGAGTCACACTTCCCTGGATGCAGCCCTATAGAGAACAGTGAAATAGAAAACACTAGGTTTTCTAGACACGAAATCCCGGCAGATATCGTAACGGAAGAGGAGTTGGATTGGGCTATCACCTTTTAAATCTCCGGGTCACGATGGCATTTTCCCTATGATGCTGCAAAAAAGCAGCAGGAAAGTCATCCCACATCTAAAAAACATTTTTGAAAATAGCCTCATATGGGGCTACATTCCCAAAACATGGCGGGAAGTTAAAGTCGTTTTTATACCGAAAGCCGGCAAACCCAGCCATATAGAAGCAAAAGACTTCAGACCTATAAGTCTGACCTCCTTTATACTGAAAACTTTTGAAAGGTTGCTTGATTTACACATCCGTAGCTTTATGAAACCGGAAGTAATATCCACATTTCAACATGCCTACACAAAAGGAAGAAGCGTGGAAACAGCACTTCACTGTGTAGTAAGAACCATAGAAAAAACGCTGCAAGATAAGGAATACACTCTGGCAGCCTTCCTGGACATTGAAGGAGCTTTCAACAATGTACAAAACAGTGCAATTAAGACGGCCCTAAATGATCTAGAAGTTGAAGATACAATTACAAATTGGATCATGAATATGCTTACAAAACGTCAGATCCACAGTGAACTGGGAGGTGCGAACTTGAAAAAGTGTGTGTCAAGGGGAACCCCACAAGGAGGTATCCTCTCACCCCTGCTCTGGATCCTGGTCATGAATGAGATCCTCGTAGCTCTCAAACATGATGGCGTAAAAGTGGTCGCCTATGCCGATGATCTAGCTCTTCTGGCAACGGGGAAATTCCCTTCCACTATTAGCGCACAATTGAACTATACACTAACCATAAGGTAAGCGCTTGGACAAAAAGGTGCGTCCTTGCAGCGAACCCCCTCAAAACAGAGCTGGTACTCTTTACAAATAGAAGAAAAATACCTACTTTTGAGTTACCAAGACTAAATGGGACCCCTCTTAAGATCTCTGATCAAGCCAGATACCTTAGACAAAAAACTAAATTGGAGTCCCAATATACAAGAAAGATATAAAAAATCTATGATAGCACTGTATTCGTGCAACAGGATTTTTGGCAAAAACTGGGGACCAAATCCCAAGATCATCCTGTGGATGTATACTGCCATTGTTAGACCTATCCTATCTTATGGCAATTTGGTGTGGTGGAAGGCGTTGGAAAAATCCACGCATTTAAAAACCTTAACCAAAGTACAAAGATCTGCCTGTATTTGCGTAACTGGTGCAATGAGGACTACACCGACCGCGAGTTTGGAAGTAATCCTCAGCCTTACACCTCTTGATCTCTACGTTCAAGAAGCAGCAGCAAATAGTGCACTTAGACTAAACCAATGTAATGTCTGGAAAACCAATCAAACAGGACACGCACAGATTTTATCACGATACGCAGATAGTAATATCTGCACGGATTACATAACTCCATACCTGGACTTTACAAAATCCTTCACAACCAGCTTCCCCAATAGACAGGATTGGGAGAATGAAACACCTTACGAAACGTCTAAAGCAATCTATACCGACGGTTCAAAAATGGAAGTTGGAACAGGGGCAGGTTTCTTTTCAGAAAGCCTAAACCTAGCAAGTTCATTCAGACTTCCAAATCACAGCAGCGTCTTCCAAGCCGAGATCTTGGCAGTTTCACACGCTGTAAAACAGGTGTCCATGATGGCGCTATCACATGATGATATCACCTTTTTCATTGATAGCCAAGCAGCAATAAAAGCGATTTCTGCCACTCTTATCAAATCAAAGCTTGTTTCTTGCTGTCGCGAAGAGCTAAGAGTTCTTGGCACGCAGCATAACGTTAGACTCTGCTGGGTTCCTGGTCATAGTGGTATACCGGGAAACGAAAAAGCGGACGAAAAGGATCAACACTTGACCCTTCTCTCATTGATCAATCAATCAGGATCCCACCCTGTGAAATTAAACAGATAATCGGAAATAAAATAATGAAAAAATCCAATGAAAGATGGGTATGCCTAGATTCCTGTGTTACTTCCAGGAAAATATAGCCGAAATATAATAAGAAAGAATCTGAAAAGCTGCTATCACTGAAGTGGCAGCGCTGGTTTGTGTTTATTAGCTTTGCGTTAATTTAGCTCTGTGAAAATTTCACATCTTTGTGGTATTTTGTGTGATTTTAATACCTTTGTTGTTTGTTTTAGTGATTTAAAGTGATTAAAATCATTCTATTTTGTCTAGTTCCTGCATTTTTCGTAGAGAATTAGTTAAATTTGTGTTTCGTTTTTGATCACAGTGTTTGGTGAGAAATTGATTTTTTTTAATTTTTCGGTTCCGTTTGAGTGTATTTTGAGTAGTTTTAAAAACATACTTATCTCATTCTGGCCTATTGGTAAATTCAATAATCATCTTTTTCTAAATTAGTTATATTTTTGTTTATTTTTGTATATTTAAAGTAAAAACTTCCTTCAAATTATCTGCTTGGTGGTGCAATCGTCTAGCAGGTCAGCCTTTTATTATATTTTAACCTCCGCGTCCCAGGTTCATATCCCAGTGGAGTCACATATATATATTTTTTTTTTATCTTTCATATTATTTTATTAAATTTTCTTTTTTTCTATCTATCTTCATTGCATTTGCAATTTGATTTATTATTTCATTTAATTTTATCATGGCCTGTGCTGCTGATAAATGCATGGAAAGCTCCAATAGTGCCCCTCTTTTTGAATGTTATGGGCCTTGCGGAAAAGTATTCCATTCTAAATGTATCGGATCAAACAATGCATTTTTAGACAAAATAAGTGCGTCTAAGATTGCATGTTGGTATTGTTCCGATTGTAAAAAGATATCAATTTATCTACTTGCAATTAAAATGTCCGCTTTTAAATTGGACATTTTAAAACTATCGAAAGGATTTGAGGAACTCCTTAAGATTTTCAAGGATAGTGTTTCAAATCTTAATTCGTTTTCTTCTCCACATAGTTCTGTGGATATTTCAACTTCTACTGATGATTTGGAGCCTATCATCATTGACAAGACCCAAACATTAGCAGAACTTCAACAACAAACGACTTCTGCTACCAGCTCGGCCTTAGCTTCAACCAAAAGCTCAAAAAAAAAAATCGTGATGACTTAGTTATTAATCAAAACTCTAGTCCTCCTCCTAAGCGTAAAACATTGAGGAGCAATGCGAGCAAAGGTCAAGGTCTTGAGTCCACTGCGTCAGTAGCTAAAAATCCTACAGTTACCCAAGATGTAATTCAGTCCACGTTGACGCAACGTTCGAAAACTCGGACTCTATGGATACGCAGCCTGTAATTGATCCAAATTCTCTGGGAATGAATGTCCTTATGGAAGCTGTTCCCAAACCCATATCTCTTTTTATCTCACGACTTAAACCAGAAATCACTACGGAAGATGTTTTGCGGCATCTGGTTGACAAAAAGAGTATCCCTTCTATTACGTCAATCAAATGTAATAAAATTAGTAAAAACAATAGCTTTGTTTCTTCATTCAAGTTAGTTGTTCCTCCTTCCCTCTCTAATTCTATTTTGAATAGTAATTCTTGGCCTGATGGTACACTCATTAAAGAGTTTACATTACGCAGGAAAAAACCAATAAGAACTGAACGGACACCTGAGCCAAAAAACTAAATAGAATTACCCTCTTTTACCAGAATGTTAGAGGGCTTCGTACAAAAATTACGAATCTTTATCTTAACTCTCATGTCTTCTCGCATGATATATTTGCCTTAACTGAAACCTGGCTCAATCCAAGTCATTTGGACACTGAGCTTTTTAGCCACGAGTTCTCAGTATATCGTAAAGACCGTCATTACGATAAGCCTGAAGATGTGGGAGGTGGTGCATTAATTTCTGTAAGAAATACTTACATGTCTTCTCAAATCACTTTTCCTTTTCCATTTACAATTGATGTCTTATGTGTCAAAGTATCCGTACAGTTAAATAGTATATATGTCGTAAACGTCTATATTCCTCCAAAGAGTCCTGTCTCAGCTTATACTGAGCTCTCTTTAGTTTTAGATTATGTAATGGAATTGTCTTGTCTTAAAAGCTATATTTTATTATTGGGCGATTTTAATTTGCCAGAAGTGAATTGGGTCCCTTCTAAAGACGGATCCTTTCAAGTAGCATCACTGACTTCGTCTCAGCAAGAGCTTCGTTTACTTGACAATATCATTTCCTCAGACTTACAGCAAATAAGCTGTATTAGAAACTTTATGAATCGCATGCTCGATTTAGTTTTTTCATCTGACGCACTTAGTACTGTTGTTCTTAAATCTAAGAAGTATGGCATTACTAACTTAGATGATCTTCACCCACCTTTAGATATTTTTCTGGATTTAAGTTCTGATTTATATGTTCATAGTAACTCATTTGACTGTTCATACACTTTTGACTTTCGGAGAGCGAATTTCGATTTGCTTTCCGAAGAACTCACCAGAGCCGGTATAGATAATGTATCAGCTTCTGACAATATCGACGATGCAGTCAAATGCTTTTACTTGATCTTGGAAAATTGTATGAACAAAATTATTCCCCGAAAAATCCTTAAGAATTCCTGCTTTAATCAGCCTTGGTATACCAAAGAACTAAAGATTCTGCGAAATAAGAGAAATAAGGCCTGGAAAGCCTACATTAAAACTCATTCTACAACTGACTATAGTGTTTATATTAGTTTTTTTGAAAACTTTAACACGCTCTCCAAAACTCTTTACTCCAACTACCTAAGACAAATGTCTTTCTCTTTAAGGGATGACCCAAAAAGTTTTTGGCGATTTGTTAATTCAAAGAAAAAATCTGATGGGTACCCAGCGAACTTTATTTCTGGTGATACTCCGCTAGTGAATACTAACGATATTTGTAATGCCTTCGCTAATCATTTTCGAAGCTCTTTCTGTGATACCCCCATAGTAATAGATGAAAACTACTTTACGTATTTACGTAACTGCTCTCAAGTAAATTTTAATAATATCCCTGTTCATAGTGACAACATTTTAAAATATTTATCACTTCTGCAAGATGACTTTTCGTCCGGTCCGGATGGAATCCCGCCAGTTCTGTTAAAGAAATGCCGTTCCGTAATAATGTTCCCACTTCAATATCTCTTTCAGCTTTCAATCAAAACAGGTGTTTTTCCTAGTCTTTGGAAAAAGTCTTTTATCACTCCGGTTTTTAAAAAGGGTGATAAGATAGAAATAAAAAACTACAGGCCTATATCCAAGCTATCTTGCATCCCCAAACTCTTTGAACAGGTTGTTTGTGACAGCCTCTCATTTTTTACAAAAAATATTATTTGCAGACAGCAGCATGGCTTTATGCAGAAAAGATCAACGGTAACAAACCTTCTTTCTTTTCTTCACATATGTTCTAATGCCCTTGAAAATGGGTATGAGCTCGACTGTATTTACACTGATTTTTCCAAAGCATTCGATCAACTCTCTCATGATGTAATATTATATAAGCTCAAAGCTTTTGGATTTCCAAAAATATTTATTGCATGGATATGCTCCTATCTCGAAAATAGAACGTACCAAGTAAAATTTCGTAACAGCTTTTCGAGTCCCTTCAATGCTCTGTCGGGTGTACCCCAAGGCAGTCACCTTGGGCCTTTGCTTTTCATTATCGCAATCAATGACGTTGTTTCATGCATTTCGTATAGTGAAATTCTGATTTTCGCAGATGATATGAAAATTTTTAGATCCATTCAAAATACTACTGATCGCGTACTTCTTCAAAAAGATATCGATAGCTTTGGAACATGGTGTGGAAAGAATGGTCTTAGTCTTAACCCTTCGAAGTGCCAAACAATGACATTCTCGAAAAAACGTGAACCTAGCAAAGCTATATACTTAATGTCTGGTTATTCATTATGTAGTGTCTCAAGTTTTCGTGACCTAGGTGTTTACTTCAGTATTAACCTTGAATTTAATGAGCATATAAGCTCAATAGTAAGGAAAGCAAATTCTATGCTAGGTTTCATAAAAAGGTGGCCAAAAGAATTTGATGATCCTTATGTAACATTATCTTTGTATAACTGTTATGTTCGTCCTCATCTCGAGTACGCCTCACAAGTTTGTTCTCCCCTATATGAAATTCATAAACATCGTATCGAGGCTGTACAACATAAATTTATACGTTTTGCTTTGAAGGGTCTTCCTTGGGAAGATCCATTCAATCTACCTCCTTATGAACATCGAATCAAACTTTTGCAATTGCAAACCCTTAGTCAAAGACGTATCAACAACGACCTAGTATTTTTCCATCAGCTTTTGACTGGCTTTATAGATGCTCCTTACTTGCTCTCGTCCATAGGTTTTAACTACCGCGGAGGATCTCACCACTTGCGTAATTTGGAGTTGATTCATTGCCCCCATCATAGAACCAATTACGGCATGAATGAGCCGCTATCGCGCATGAGTAGATTATATCATTCTAACTCCCTTCTTTTAGATTTCAACATTAATAAATATAGTTTAAAACAAAAATTTAAAACCAGTGCTCCACATGCATGATTTTTGTTCAATGTTTCAATGTTTCTTAGTTTATTGTTTTTCAAAATATTTGTAGTTTATACTTTGTTTTATTTTTAGTAGTTTTGTTTAATTATTATTGTATTTCATGTTAGGTGTTCTATATTGTATGTCACTATTTGTATTTTTTTTTTTCATATATATATTTTCTATACGTTCTTTTTGTGCTGGTGTTGGTGTTTTCTTACCTCTAACACTTGCATTTATGATGAAGAGCGTAGATAAGTACGTACAAATGAGCTTGCTCTAAGCTTCGTGCGACTTAGTCTCTGAGATGCAAAAAAAAAAAAAAATTTGAAAGATATTAAGGATTTAATTTTGATTATTTTAAGATAAATCTCATTTTTATTTATGAATTATATAACTCGACAATAAATGAATTTTACAAAATGTGCAATAGAAATTTTTAATGGAAATTGACTGCTTTATAAAAATGGTGTTTTATGTTTTAGCGCTAAAATTAACCGTTCAAAAGTTATTCATCATCAAACTTTCTTGTGTACGGATTTTTAAAGTTTTTGATGAGATATTCAAAAAATTTCAATTTAATTTATGAATTTTATATGAATTTCAATTCTTGTCATTAATATGAGTATTATTTGAATTTTATTTTCAAAATTATCAAAATTTTTCTTCAATTATTCTAAACATTTTATTTTTAATCATTAGAAATCACGATTTTAGGAAAAATTTCTCTTCTAGAGAATTTCTGTTTTGTATTTCATTTCATCTGTTTGAATTGTGAAAATAAAACTAAAATAATACTCATATTAATGACAAGAATTGAAATTCATATAAAATTCATAAACTAAATTGAAATTTTTCGAATATCTCATCAAAACTTTAAAAATCCGTACACATAAAAGTTTGATGATGAATAACTTTTGAACGGTTAATTTCAGCGCTAAAACATAAAACACCATTCTTATAGAGCAGTTAATTTCCACTAAAAATTTCTATTGCGCATTTTGTAAAAGTCATTTTTTGTCGAGTTATAAAATTCATAGACAAAAATGAGATTTATCTTAAAATAATCAAAATTAAATCCTTAATATCTTTCAAATGGTGAGGTTAACGGAAAAAACACAAGATACCTTTTTGAAGAGCGTTAAATTTCCTAAAATATTTTTCTGAAACACTTTTCTGTTCAATCGATAAAAAAGCATAATCGACTTTTTTGACCCACTCTAATACACATACAGCAAGTTATCTGCAATTGAAATCGAATTTTATAATATTCTTTATGGTTAATGAAACATGTTGAATTTCATAAGTTATTATGTTTTCTGGATGAAAGTAGTGAGAAAGTAGTACAGAAGAGCTTAAGAAAAAGGAAAAAGTTAGATAGAAAGCTCAGAAACCTTGTTAATAACTATGAGAAGAACAAAGAAAGAAGACATGTAAATCTTATCTCGAATTTTAAAAAAGAAAAAGAAAATTTCGTTCGTAATATCCTAATCACAAACATTCCATGATAAAGAAATAAATTTACTGCAAAAAGGACTTCATTTTGCAATAAAACCCAAATCATTACCACTTGAAGATATAATTCCTGACATAGAGACGGGGATTAAATTTTCAATTGAAACAACGAAGACCAACATACGTAATGCAATTAAACCTATCATCCAAAGTGCTATTTATTAATATAACCAAAAAGCGACAAAGAATCGATCTTCCGAGGTGAAAATAATCAAAAAAAAAAAAGATGTAGTCTAAATGAAATCAGACAAAGGAAGAGATTTAGTAGTAATGGACAGAATTGATTATGAAATCAAAATGGGTGAAATAACATCTGCACAGAACTTTAAAGAACTTAAGAAATCCCCCTGCCTGGTATGATTAAAGGAACAACAGCACTCCTTAAAGAAATTTTACGTGTTTTCGGTGTGAAGTGGAAATTAATGATTTCGATTCCTTCGATCCCGAAGTTAAATGGTTTATCAAAAACTCATAAGCCAACACTTAAAATGCGACCAATAATTGATGCCGCCACTGAGAAAATTGCAAAACGGTTATTGTCTGAGCTCAAAAAGTATGAAAAAATGAAAAGCAGAATCGTAATCACCTCCGAGTTTTTAGACAAAGTTCAAAATATTAATCTAAGACACAATGAGGTTCTTACGTAATGGCATTATTTTCTAGTATTCCAATCCAAGAGACATAAGGTTTTTTTGAAAAAATGGCTCAATGAACGAGAAGACAATGAAGAGAAGAAAAAGATTTACCATGATGCGCAAGTTTATGTAATTATGTATGGAATATAATTGTTGCCAGTTCTTAAATAAGTTCTATCAGATAACTGAAGGTACAACAATGGAAAATTCATTGTCTCTATTCTTGGCGAATATGTTTATGTCTACAATCGAGAATACCATCGAAGAAGAAGGAAAAATGCCAGCAGTGTGGTACAGATATGTGGATGATATTTCTTCGTGCAAAGATCCGAACACAGTTCCATCATTCGTGGAATTTTTGAATTCAAAATGGCCAACTTTAAAATATACTGCACAGATTGAAAAGATGGAAAATTGCCGTTTTTGGACCTGCTCATCACGAGAAAAAGCGAAAACAAGTTGGATTTTTCAATTTATAGAAAACCAACAAACATCCCAAGGTTTATACCAAAGGATTCGTTTGGTCATATCCAATATAAAAGAGCAGCGTTCAACAGTATGGTATTTCGGTTATGTTCCGATGAATGCAAATATGTAAGTACATGGAGAAGCTAAAATACATAAAACATGTGGCGGAGCTTAATGGTTACGAAAATGATATGATCACAAAAATGATTGAAAAACAATGCTAAACATTAAGAAGAACGAGTTTAACCACGTTAAAAACCCAAAGAAAACGAAGGAAAGAAACGATTAAGGTATCCAAAAAACAAAATATAGGCCTTAGGCCGCGTTTCCATTTGCAAGTCAACTCGCGGAAGTCTTGCAGAAGTTTCTTGCAGTAGCGTTTACATTGCTGTATGAATTCTTGCAATTTCTTCTGCAATAAATGTCTTGCAAGAAGCTCGCGTATCATACTGTCGCAATTTATTGCAGAAGTATCTACACTTGGGAGTCATTAATGTCGCGAGAAATTGGGTTATTTACTTAAAATTGTGAAATCAAGGCGAGAAAACGTAAAAGTTTAGCAGCTGCAATTACAACTTTATTGATGAAAAGGAAAAGAGATCAACTTGGGTTTGCGACTGGATTTTAAGAAGACGGGAAGCTGGTGCCTTCTTTAATTTATTGAAAGAACAAAATATAGAGGACGCTCAACAATACTTCAATTTCACTCGGATTCTCATTTGTGAGGAACTCTTCCGCGATCTTATTTAGTATTGAATTTTTCTTAATTCGATTTTTATAATCTTCGTGCCGGTTATTCCATAAACACAGATTATTTTCGTAACTTTCAATTAACTGTATTGTTTCTTCGCGAGACCATTCACGTTTTCCATTTGGGCTCATTTTTTATTGTAAACAAAAACCAACCAGCCGCGAGTGCAATATATACGAAACTATTCCGGTAAGCTGCAAGAACTGTCGCGAGTCAATGCAAACCTGTTTCAACCTGCAATTTATTGCACTCGCAAATACTTACAAGAAGTTATACAAGAACAGTCGCGATCGAACTTGCTTCTCATTCCACTTGCAAGTCACTGTCGGACAGACTGTCAGACATTTCTTGCAGAAATTTTCTTGCAAATGGAAACGCGGCCTTATATTTGCTTCAAATGGAAAACTTAAAAATAAACTAGGATCCACAAAAGATAAAACGGATAACAATAATAAACCAGGGATTTATGAAATAACTATAACATGCAACGATGTGAGCACAAGTAGCGGAGTTCTGCTCAAGATGCCATACTCAGGTAAGATGACATACTCGTATTATCTCTATTTATAAAGGCGCCACAGTTCTTTCGAACATATCCAGACATGCATTTTTTGAAACAGTTTTGCCAGAATAAACTTAAGGCCCCGACCCATAGAACGCGTTGCGTGCGGTAGAAGCGGCGCGGCAACTGATGCGGTGGGTTTTGCCGCGCGCAACTGATAGGGGTGACCCATAGAATCCGTTGCGGTGTTTTGACAGATAAATTTAGTCAAAATGGGGGCGTTCAAGAATCGTATCCGGATAGCTTGTTGTTGTTGTTTACGTGTGGGAAATCGAAAAAAATAAGTTATAATCGTCTAGCAATGATATTTTGAATGTTTTTCTGTTTTCAAAAGTCGAATTTTAATATTTCACAGCTGTTGTCTGTTGTCGATCGTTCAAAAAGGTATCTAAGATACGGCTATCCGAGATAGGCTATCCGATAGGTTCTTGAACGCGCCCATATAAGAGAAGAGAAAACTTCAAATTGGTTGTGACTGCGCATGTCTCTCTTCTGTCACCGCGTGAGAGCCGCGGCAAAGTAGAAAGTTGGGCTACTCGGCGCGTTCGGCGCGTTGCGCGCGGTGCTTATGGGTCACCTCTCATAAGATCGTGTGCATTTAATCGAGCTGTCAGTTGGAAGCGGTGCCGCACGCGCGCAACGCGTTCTATGGGCCGGGGCCTTTACAGCTGCCAGTATGTTACGTACTGTCGTCGTGATCGGTGCAAACAAAAAAGCTTAAGAATAAATTTTTTTGCGAGTTATTGTTTCGTTCAAAAGTGCTTATTAAGGTAAATGTTTTTCTTTATTCTTATGTTTTACGGTTGCATTTATGTGTATAGATAATATTTTTGTGTGATTTTGCTACTTAATTATAATATTCTGATTGCTGAATGGTAGTAAAAGTTTTATTTCCTTATCGGGTAAGATGACATATAGCTTATCAGTCCATGATGACATACTATGTCATCTTACCCAGATGGTAGTACTTTCCTTTAATGTTCAAAAAATTTTGTTTCAGATGCCAAATAACTATAAAAGAAAATCAACTAGACATTCATGGTCTAAAGCAGACATGGCTAGGGCCATCCAAGATGTCAAAGAGGAGAAATGTGGGTAGAAAGCAGCTTCGAAAAGGTACAATGTGCAACAAGCAACACTTCGTCGACATTTCAAGGCAATACCCCTGAACTAAGGGCGATTCAAGCCAACTTTTAACAAAGCCTTGGAAAAAGAAATGGTGGACCACCTTCTTGAATTCGAAGGCCGTTTTTTTGGGCTTACAACCACTGATGTGAGAAAGTTAGCTTTTCAGTTTGCCGAAAAGTTGGGGGTTGAAAACAATTTCAACAAAAATAGTCAGATGGCAGGTTGGGATTGGCTATCTGGTTTTAGAGCCCGTAATCCAAATGTGGTGTTAAGAGCTCCTGAACCAACGTCAGCGGCAAGGGCCAAATCTTTCAATAAGCCGCAAGTCATGAAATTTTTTGAAATGCTAGACGAAGTTCAGACTGATATTCAGCCACAAAATATGTATAACATGGATGAAACTGGCCTGAGTACAGTGCAAAAACCACCAAAAGTATTTGCTCTAAAGGGGAAAAAACAAGTCGGGGCCTTAACTAGTGCAGAAAGGCTTCAGCACGTAACGGCTGTGGTTTGCGCTAGCGCTACTGGAAACTAAGTCCCCCCTGCTCTAATTTTCCCAATAATAAAGTGCTTTTAATTCTTTATGGCCATGGAAGCCATAAAAGTCTGCAGGCAATAGAATTCGCCAAAGCCAATGGTGTTATAATGTTGTGCTTGCCTCCTCACTGCACACATCGAATTCAGCCTCTTGATGTTTCATTTTTTGGTCCTCTTGACGCTTATTTCAACAGAGAATCAACAACATGGCTCAAAAACAATCCTGGAAGGACGATTGGACTCTACCAGATTAGTGCTTTATTCGGGAAAGCATATGGAAATGCTGCCTCAGTTAAGAACATAACAAGTGGCTTTGAGAAAACCGGAATTTATCTTTTTAACCCCAACATATTCCCTGAACATATGTTTTTGCCAAGTGAAGTCACGGACATTGAATTGTGCGCTGGTATTGATGCTGACTGCTAATTTGTTGGACGAAAACAGGGAACATGCAAATGAGGCAGTGCCTCCATCAGTGCAAGAAATTTCACAACATCAAGGCGCTTCATTAGAGAAAGATCTGGAAGAATTCAATGATTTGCCAGGTCCCTCAACATCAACAGGTCTAAGCACTGAAAACATACTGAAAGAAATTTCTCCATTACCAAAATCAACTCAGAGAAAAGTCAATAAAAGGAAGACTACTGGATCTCAAGTTCTCACTAAAAGTCCATTCCTTAATGAGCTAAAAGCTCAGGATCAAGCGAAAAAAGAAAAGGAGAATCGTAAAAACCTTCGAGCCCGTAAGCAAACGAGACGTGCGATTTTTGAAGATGAGGAAATTGAATCTCCAGACGATTTTGCAGACGACGGCGATAATGATGTGGGCTGCATTTACTGCAATGAGTTGTTCAGTCCATCACGTCCTCAGTCGATCTTTGACTTTCGAGCAAGAAAGACTTCAGCGGAGACAGTGTTGTACTAATAGTATATTTTCAAGTGAGTGCAAGTTCAAGTGCAAAAAAAGTTATCGATTTGATAACTGAAAAGTTAGCGAAGTGGTAGAGTGGCGGACTCTGAAGCCAAGGGTCGTGGGTTCAAATACCACTCAGAGGCGACAAAAATTTTAGAAGCTTTTTTTCACAATCGGGCGGTTGAAAACGTCATTGATTGGGAAAAAAAGCAGATGGTAAAAGAGAAGAAGGCAGGGGCATCGAAAGATGCCTCTGCGAGTAAAGAATTGCTGGAATCAATAAATTCTACAGCAGCGGCAACAACAACAAATACAACAGCAGCGGCAACAACCGCAAAACCGATAGCGGCAACAACCGCAACAACATCAGAGGCAGCTGGAACTGCAGTTAAGAGGAGGCGGCGCCTAAAGGTAAAGCCGAATTTAGTGCCCCGAAAGCAGAAGGCGAAGGGAGCGGCAGAGGAGGTCGATGACGATTTAATGTCGACGGACACAGAAAGCATCGTAAGTCTCAACTCGACTTACGATTATGAGTCAAACGGTGGCGAAGGCCGTTATACAGGTAGCGGCAATTCGTTCGCTGCCTTGGCAGACAACGACAACAACGAAAACAACGAAAACAACGAAAACAACGAAAACAACGACAACAACGATGAAGATGAAAATCGGATGCGGTTTCTCACCGAGACGCTGGGAAAATTAAGTAAGGAAATTGCCGAGATTAAAGAAAGGCAAGAGGCTCGCAGGCGAGCGGAGAGGGAGGCGCATCAACAACAGTCGCAGTCAAAAGTTGATGCGCCAAAACAACAACAGCGACCAGCAGCAGCAGAAAAAACTGCAAACAAAAAAACTACGCCCGTGCAGCAACGCGGTACTACAGCTAAAAAAGCTGAAATAATTAATAAAACTGCTACCAATGAGCAGCCACGGGGGACCGCGGCTATAAAAGCCGCGACAACGAGTCAAGCCCAAAAGCAGCAGAAGCAGCCAGCAGAACAACAGCAGCAGCCAGCACAGCAGCAGCCAGCACAACAACAGCAGAAGAAGCCACAAAAAAGCAGGGTGCCCCCTATTAACACCCTAAAAATGGAGTTGCAAGCAACGAAAAATATATGTAAGTCCGCCATTGGCGATAAATTTACTATAAAACGATTAGGTCAAGATCGGCATGCGATCCAATGTGAAAACATTGGTGACCATAAGATCGTTCGGGAGTTGTTGAAAGTGACAGCCACCGAACATTTTACTTTTACTCCCAAAGAGGAGAAACCAAAATGTATGTTGTTGAAAGGGGTAGAACCTACCTCTGACCCAGAGGAGCTCTTAGTTGAACTCCGCAGGTTGGCGGGCGACGATCTCGAGTTCATCGGGGTCAAGTCGTTCACCACGGCCAAGGCAAGACGGGAGAAGCGGCTATTGCCGATGTTCCTCGTCACTTTATCACCCAATAGCCGTCTGGAGAGTCTAAGGAAAATCTCCGTCCTGGACTACCAGATGGTAAGATGGGAAAAATTAAACAGGCACGGGGACATTTTACAATGTCTTCGTTGCCAACGGTTCGGTCACGCCGCATTCAACTGCCAAATGCAGTCGAGGTGCGTCAAGTGTGGAGAGAACCACAACGACAAAGAGTGCAAGCTCGGTGAGACAAGGGTCGAAGACAAGACCCTACTGAAGTGCATTCTCTGTGGTGGAGATGGGCACCCTGCTAATTATCGGGGTTGTCCTCGATACCAGATTATTAAGAAATCAAAAAAAGCTGCTCCAACAGCAACTAAGGATGAGGGAAGGCAAACAGCCAGACCAATTCCAAGGGCCGTCGTTCCCGAAGTCTCCTACGCCCAAATGGCGTGGGGGGCTGGGAAAACGGCACAGCCTCCTCAGAAAGCGGCCGCACAGCCATCTGTGTCAAAGGCTGCTACTGGGGAGTCAGAGGTGATGGTCGCTCTGCGTGTCATTCAGGCACAAATGAGTGAACTATCGCGGCAAATAAGTGAGCAGGCGCGTAGGGTGGATTTAATCTACCGTGCAGTGCCTTCGCTTGCGCAATTTTTGGGTTAACGGGCGCGCTGCCGGAGAGGCCTTTCAAGATCCTAGCCGTGAATGTGAATTCGCTGGTTAGGGTAGAACGACGAGCCAACTTTTCTGAGTTGTTAAAAGACCAACGTCCCGATGTATGTATGGTTAGCGAAACTAGGCTAAACCAGCATCACAATCTGACGAATAATAATTACAATATCGTAAGGAGGGACCGACCCAACTCGACTTTCGCGGGTGGGGTTGCGATCTTCATACGTAAGGGCATTGCTCATAAGGTAATATATAGTGGTGAAGTACGCCGATTCCAGTTGCTGGAAGCGTGTATTGTATGCATCCCTCTCCAACAGGGGAGGCGCTTGTATGCGGTCGCGATCTATGCGCCGGAGGCTTCTCAAAATTCATGTTTTATAACAGAGCTTGAAACACTTTTTCGATGTCTGAAGCTGAACTCAGAAGAAAACTATTTCCTTTTGGCCGGTGATTACAATGCTAAACACCAAGATTGGGGAAATCAATTAGCCAATCCAAGGGGGACCCAGCTATTCAATTGGCTGGGGCTCCACAGCATTGAGTGTAAAGTCGATCTGCTGGCTACTGTTAGGCCTTCATATCCTCGAAGTGGCTCTTATTTGGATCTATTGCTTTTAGACTCAAGACTGAGACTGACCGACGACATTCTTCGACGGACGAAAAATTGTTTGACGACGGTTGAGTACGACAGTGACCACTGTGGACTTGCCGCCGTCATACTGCTTCCGAACGACCTTGTGGAACTGGAGGAGTACGTGCCGACGCACTCTTACAACTACGGTAAGACACGTTGGCCGCGCTTTTCCGGTGCCGTCTCAAGGGAACTTCGTTCGAACGGTATTGCGCCACCATGCAACAGGAATCTGTCGAACGTTGAGATCGATGGATACCTGCAACGTATGGAGGATGCAATCCGTAGTACAATGGACAGGACAATTCCTAAATATAGGCAACATGACGCTACGAACATGTACAGAAACTCGACAATAGACGCACTTTACAAACAAAAAAGTAGACTCCTGTCGAGACTCAAATTCTTGCACAGGAGGTTTACTGACCGACACGATTTGGAGATTAGAACTCTGAAGTCACAGATCAAAAATCTCCAACAGTTAATTAAAGAAAATTACAGAATATCTATATCTCTTTTCTGGAACAACAAAATTCGGGCTGTACAATCCAACAACCCGAGTATGTTTCCGGAAATAAATAAAATTTTTAGGAGAAAAGATCAAAATGACCTTCAGGGTATCAAACTCCAAAGGACGACAGAGAACAAAAACTTACTTTTGACAATAGGGATAGATCCTGATGAGGCCATCTTGGATGATGACCACTTTATAGTGGAAGATGCTCAAGAGAAGGTAGAGACTGTGGGTGCTGTTTTCGAGCGAGTATATAAGGTGAATGAGTGCATTCGCCCGAATTACGACCTCGAGAACAGAGCCTTCGTTGGACACTTCTATCTTAGAGACGAGATCTCGCATTGGCGATCCGAGAATCCTGGTTTCACTAGGTTCAATGATGACCGACTTGCAAATGCAGTCATCGCCCAGCGAAACGGGGATAACACCCTGTTCGTTTCTAAGATGGACCTCGAGAACATCTTTCACAAAATAAAGAAAAAGAAGTCAGCAGGAGTCGACGGCATACCCAATGTTGTGCTGCGAAACCTCCCTGCGGAAGCGGTGGACATATACACCACGTTGTTCAACAATGCGCTGAATAATGCATATTATCCAGTGCGTTGGAAGACGGCAGTGGTCCATCCTCTCCTTAAAAAAGGTAAGGATGGTTCCAATCCAGCAAATCTCCGGTCAATTAGTCTTCTACCGAGTATCAGCAAGGTATTTGAGAAAGTTCTCAATAGAGCTCTGTCCACATGGGCTGAGGACAAACATATTATTCCAGAAAATCAGTTCGGTTTTAAGGCGGGCCATGATACCACACATGCCGCGTCTAAACTAGTATCAGATATTCAATGGAACAAAGCTAAAAATCAGTGTACGGGTGCATGCCTGGTTGACTTGGAGAAGGCTTTCGATACCGTTTGGTTAGACGGTCTTTTTTATAAGTTGATCAGATATGGCATGAGTAAACCACTACTATATATTCTGAATGACATGCTTCATGGTAGAACGTTTGTTGTGAAAAGTTGCAATAGAACTTCTACCAGAACTTTTAAAATACAGAACGGTCTGCAACAAGGAGCGGTGAATTCTCCTATTCTATTTAGCATTTTCACCGGCGATCTAATTGGTTCTCTTCACCATTCTATAGCGTACGCCGACGACCTTATTGCGTACAGAACAGGTCCAAAGATCGAAGTCATCAGAATACTTTTGCAGCGTGACTTCGATAAGATCCAGCAATATTGCGATGACTGGAAGTTGAAAATCAACGTCCAGAAATCGGAAACAATTGTGTTTAGAACCTCGTTGGCTCGGGCCTCATGGGATACGAGAAAGAACTGGCGAAAGCTGGTGATCGTTGATCTACATGGCAACCCACTGCCAAACAAAGTAGTAGTCAAGTATCTCGGCATTTGGCTAGATCAGTATCTATATTTTAACAAACATATGGATGCAGCTCTGGCCAGGGCTAGAGGAGCTTTTGCTCTGACAAGGCGACTGTTTCATAGCAGTCAACTTGATAGCAGAGTGAAGGTGATTTGCTACATGGCCCTCATAAGGCCAATGATTGTCTATGGGTGCCCCGTGTGGTTCAATGTTACAGCGTCTCAAATGGAAAAGATTCGGGTGTTTGAGAGACAGTGTCTGCGTACCTGTCTTGGATTGCACAGAACACCAGAGTCGGAGTACAGAAAATATTATCCTAATGAGGTCCTTTACAACGGGGCTCAAATAAACAGGATCGACAACTTCATTATAAAACTGACTCGTGGTCACACTGCAAGAGCGATGACCTCGACCAATGGCCTGATTTTTGGGGCTTATTACCCCAACACTGAGTATATGGAGAAAACGCGCTTCAGTGGATTTGTCCCACCGGAGGCTTTCCTCTATTTTGATATGGTAGGGCTGATTCAGGATAGATTGGCGGTTCCGCTAATCTACCACGTCTGCCGGAAGTCCGTGGAACGACGGCTCCTTTACAACCGAGACGTCACCGCAGTAGGCGGAGAAGCTGAAGAGCTCCTCCGGTTCAGTAGGGCGGTTTCAGATCGCGATCGTCGTGACGTTGTTAAAACGTCGAAAATGTTCTGGTGGTTGTCCGACCAACAAATTGATATTGATGATGATAGTCAGTCGCCAATGGCTGGCTTACAAAGGTTTAGCGTGTAAGTCTTAGGGTATAGGGGGTGGGTGCAGTGGCAAACAAAAAAATCACAAAAATCCAAAAAAAAAAAAATTACAAAATACAAAAAAAAAAAAAAAAAATTATAAAATACAAAAAACCCAAAAAAAATTACAAAATACAAAAAAAAAAAGAAAAAAAAACACAAAAAACAAAAAACCCAAAAAAAAAAAAAATACAAAACACAAAAAAAAAAAAAAAAAAGCTACTGTGGCTGCTCTAGATTTAAGTAGATTTAAGTAGTTTTAATTAGTTTTAATTAGTTTTAAGAAAACACAAAAAAATGATCATGAAAGCTAAGTTTTTTAAAAAAATTTTCTTAGTTTTAACTAGTTCTAGTTTGTAATTAATAAGGTATCTTTAGGCCGAAAGGCATTAGTAGTAAGATATTGAATAATTTAGAGTACCCGCCTAGGGTCAGTAAGTTAATTAAGTTATTGTATAAGCTAGTTTTACACATTTTTGCAAGCATGTAAGTAGATATAAGAAAAGATTAATAAAAATGAATTTAAAATGAAAATGAAATGAATCACGTCCTGGGGAGCATTGGCTTTGCTGCCAAGTTTGCGCTAAATGGTCTCACGCATTATGTGCTGGTGTTGATCACAAAACAAAGCAGTTCATCTGTGAGATCTGCAATTAAGTATATAGCTTAACAATATAACCTAACTTTTTGATTCCTTCTAAACAATAATAAAGAATTTTCACTATTCATTTAAAAAACACAAACCTTATTTTTCAATTTAAATATTTAAATGCAAAATTAAAGTACATATTTTACATTGTACATTATATTTCAGCAAACATAAAACCAATATCATGAAGCTAAATGGCCGCAAATTTAAATTTAAGCAAAAAGTATGTCATCTTGAGCACACTTCCCCTACTACGGACAAACAAAAAGGAACATAGAAACTAGATTTGGTGAACATCTATCAAATATATACTTACAGACCAAACAAATGCTAGAAAATAGTCATAGCACAACAAAAGACAATTTGAGGCTTATCAAGCATGTGAGAGATGAATGGTTATGGTCACTAGACGCGTTCGAAAGTATTTAAATGCGCAAAAACAAAAACATAATGATTAACACGATATAAGCTCTCTTTTCAACTTGCTTTGAAAATGTATTTTTGTCTAAATGTTAAAGGTAATGTAAAAAGAGACTAATTGATTTCCGTTTCATTTTTTGTGCAAATCAATAGCAATAATCGTACTATGTGTATGTAGCGAGAAGTGATTGATCTATGTAAGTTTGAGTCATAATAAAGAATTGCTGAAGAAAGTTTTTTAGTTTTAAATTCATTTTAATTTTTTTTTTTATCACTTATAACTACTTACTTGCTAACAAAAATGTTTAAACTAGCTTACAACTTAATTAACTTACTGACCCTAGGCGGGTACTCTAAATTACTCAATAACTTAATTCTAATGCCTTTCGGCCTAAAGATACCGTATATATTTCAAACTATAACCAATATTAACCCTAAGAAAATTTAAAAAACTTAGTTTTTTTGATCCTTTTTTTTGGTTATTATTAAAATTACTTACAACTAATTAAAACTACTTAAAACTAATTAAAACTACTTAAAACTAGAGCAGCCACAGTAGCTTTTTTACAAAATTTTTTTTTTTTATTTTTTGTTTTTTGTGTTTTATAATTTTTTTTGGATTTTTGTTTGTATTTTTGCTATGTTTTTGGATTTTCGACGCCGCTTTTTTAATTTTTATTTTTTTTTTTTGATTTTATTAATTTTTACAATTTTTTTTTTGATTTTCGATGCCGCTTTTTTTATAATTTTTTTTTTTCGGATTTTTGTGTGTTTTGTTTTTTCTTCTTTTTTTTTGGTTTTGTAATTTTTTTGGTTGCCACTGTGCCCACCCTCTATACCCTAAGTCTTACACTCTAAACCTTTGCAAGCCAGCCATTGGCGACTCGCTATCAGTAACATTTTCAATATGCTGCTCAGACAACCACGAAAATAGTTTTGACGTTTTAATAACGTCCCGTCGATCGCGATCTGAAACCGCCCTACTGAACTGGAGGAGCTCTTCAACTTCTCCGTCCACTGCGGCGACGTCACGGTTGTAAAGGAGCCGTCGTTCTACGGACTTACGGCAGACGTGGTAGATTAACGGAACCGCCAATCTGTCCTGTATCAAACCTATCATGTCAAAATAGAGGAAAGCCTCCGGTGGGACAAATCCACTGAAACGTGTTCTCTCCATATATTCTATGTTGGGGTAGTAAGCCCCAAATATCAGGCCATTGTTCGAAGTCATCGCCCTTGCAGTGTGACCCCGAGTCAGTTTTATCATGAAGTTGTCGATTCTGTTTATTTGCGCCCCGTTGTAAAGGACCTCATTGGGATAATATTTTTTGTACTCCGACTCTGGTGTTCTGTGCAATCCAAGACAGGTAACTTCGTAGTGAAATCTCTGCAAACTGTTCAAAACATGTTCCCTCGATCTTTGACAGCAACGCTCGAATATTCTACTCCAATCCTCCAATCTTATTTCACCAGTTTAACGTTATACTGAAGTTCTAGCTGTGATTATTCCGCGAAAGACTTAGACTTTTGCTTCGGATGGTTCTTTGTAATTATGTTTAGTAGTCGATTGACTGGGACATTGGGAGAGGTAATACTTTTCTAACGTAATTAAAACGCATTCTAAGTAAGAAGATGTCGATTGGTGATACTCCAATCTCCATCAGATGCATTATTTTGTTGATATATTTTCCGCCTTTCCGGTAATCGGAGTACCATTTAGACAAAGTATATTGTCGAAAATCCCAGACCCGACCAACAGAGCACATAATTGCTCGCATAACAGCTTCTAAAAGTTTGTATTTAGCACTAGCGGCATCACAATTTTCTCAAAAGACTCTCTTCCAATTGCAGTTGCTGGCCTTTCTTTTGAACTTATATGCGTAACATAAAGATGCTTTTTATAAGAAAGTTGTGGTGTTATGAAGTCTCCGAGATATTCGTATTCCTTTACGATCTCAAGAGGTTCATTTTCCCAGGTCTATTTATTATCTTGTCTGTAGCATTGCTGAAATTGCTGAAGACTTTTCGATTTGCTGTGGTGTAAAGAGTAGTTATGGGTCCTGAACCAACCGAATCGGTTTTTTCAATATATCTCACAAACGAATCAAAATTTTGATGCATTTCCAAGGACGTTTTTCGTAGAGAGCAAATTTTCTTTCCAAAACAATTAAATACTCGACAAAAAGGCAAAATTTTCCAATTTTAAATTTTTTTATTTTTTACAATGGCATTTCATTTCAGTGGCACATTGCTCCATAAAAAAGCAGATAAAATTAAAATATGAAATATGATCTATTGATCATAGACATTTATTGTCGACGTTTATCCCCTTTATACTGTCTGTACATCTATTTTTTTTTTATAATGTGGCAAAAAACATTATTTTAAGCAATAGGAAGGTATTTTTAATTGAAAATCAGTAAAAAAACATATTAATCTTCTAAGTTCTTTATACATAGATTTCACTGTTAATCTAGTGATCAGAATATGCATACGAAAAGTGCAGAATGGCTTGGCTAGTAATCAAATTGGTCCAGGTGTTCAAATTAAAAATGATTGAAAACCATTTCCAGAACCAGATAAATTTCTTTAGAATAAAAGCAACCAAAATTATTATTGCGTATCTGGTTCAAAAATTCAAGGAGGTTAACAACTACTCGGTGCAAGCGGACAAAATTGTAGATGTAGTTATTGTACAATGCCCAAAAGAGAAAGAATTACAGCCAAAAAATGCAGTTATTGTTGTCCAAGATATAAACTTTCAAATTATTTTATCACTTTTGCCATAATAATATTAAAATGTGTATCTGTAGAAACCAAGTGTAGGAAAAATATACGCAATATTTTATTATTGAAATAGTTTCAATTTTCCCCAACTATACAGAAGTATCTAAGACTTGTTCATGCATTTAGTGGATGCGATACTACATCAGCATTTTACAATATTGGCAAAAAAAGTTCATGAAATTTATAAATAAAAATATTAAACAGCTGTAGCTTTTTTCTCGTATTAATCATTTAATTGGTACTCTTATTCATGGGCTACAAATTAAACCTCTTTTCAACCTAAAGAAATGTCTTTTAATAAAGTTATGCATACTTATATTACTATATGGATGCCGTTTCTAATTGTGTGGCCACCACGTATAGGTATTCAAAAAAAAAAAAAGATAAGTATGGTTCAGTACTCATGCCTCCTATTTCCATCGTCTAATTTAATAGCACTGGTTATCTCTTCATAACGCATACTAATTGAGTTCTTTAAAAATTACATAATCAATAGACTACAGTATGGCGATGTGACTGCTTACCTAAGTGCTTCGATATTAATTCCAGCAAAACTTCCCTTCGTCGAAGCCGATGATAGCTCATCAAAGAAGAACGAAAAGAGAAGTGAACTCAGAAAACAGCCCTGTTTAATTCCAGTATTCGTTATTCACTTAGTTTCACAGTGTACCTCTAATTTTCAGCCCAAACTGCCATAGCGTTATTTTCATAACTTTTCTCCCTAGTAATATAGCTAAATATTTTCAACTGTGGAATACTCCTCCCTGAAACCGCAGAGTGTTTTGTCCCTTTATGAAAAATCAAAGAAAAAAACTTTTCCGAATGAATTATTTTGACATGCTAATATAATTACAATGTCAACTCATTTCAATTTGTAACTTGTAAGGCGAATTTGTTCCACAACAACAGCATATCAAAGAACCTTTGTAGGTAAGTTAACGGAACTAAGCGGATGTTAAGAGAGTAATTTCTTTGCGTTTGGTCTAGTTCGAGAGAGTTTTACATTTTTTAGTTTTTCAAAAATATGGGTGAGTTATCAATTTTTCCTTGTTTTTATAAGAAAAAGAGATTAATAATAATTCAAATTAAATTAAAAAAAAAAAAAAAACAAATCAAAACATATTTATAATTTTTTAATAATGTATTGCTGGTAACTGATAACCTGAGAAATATCGCCTGTTTTTAAAAGTGGCTTTAAAAGGCTTGTTGCCTTTCCTTCAGAATTCGTGAATAAAAACGAGACACAGGCCAATTAGCGATTATCTGTCTGTTTTATTAAAAAATTCCTAGGAAATAAGAAATTAATGCATTAGATTAAGTAAGTAAAGTACCTAATATATACTTTTAGTGAATTCTATAGTTTCACCAGCTTGATGAGCAATAGAAAAGTTATTTAAAAGGAATTAAGAACTAGTTTATACAAGACTTGGCAAGAAAACCGCGTGGTGTTGAAAATCTGCATTAACAATTTGGCTCGTCAGGGCTGTTAGCCCGTCTTTGTCATGACAGTTCGATGGGCTGTCAAGTCAGGGTTGTTAACAGGGCTCAAAATACCAAAAAAAAATCTACTTTTGGTTACATATGTTTTAAGTGAATGCAATTAAGAAGATGCCCCTGTTATAAAATCGAGTATTAACAAGTCAGTTCAGTTGTTTGCCCTAAATATTTCTAATTATTGAAGAATGTCTAAATATTCTCTGTTTTGGAACAACATTTTCAAGTTCTCTTAAGCTATTTAGAAAAAATTGAACATGAAGAACCATCAGAAGTACAAATTTTTTGACACGGAAGGCCGTACAAATATTATGAAGATCCCAATGAAGCTTCAAAAAAGCGAAGAGTGGCAGATTTACTGGAAAAAAGAGATCCTTGGGAATTAAAATTTACTGCTGCTGCTTTATCAAGAGAAAATAAACGTATAAATGTAGACAATTTAAAAAATGTTTGTCGCCTTTAGAAGATTTAGCCTTATATATACCAATCTAGATTTGTCGTTCAGGAAATATGAAAGATTGAGAAAGGTCATGAATGAATTACACCCAGATATTTGTCTATGATCAAAATAATTGGAGACAATATACTACATAAAGATTTAAAAGCAGACAAAACAGGATCAGAGGTAAATTTACAAGGGCTTCTATATAGAACTGCTTCGTCCATATTACAATCGGTGGACGGTGGACCATGGTGGAACTTGGTCCCTCTTCTCAAACAGAGAAGAATTTCTTTAACAGATTAATACATTTGTTGTTAGTAAAAAAAAGAAATAAGGAAAAACTATAATAATATGTAATCTTTTTTTAATTAAATAAATATTTTGTAACTGTTGAAAGGATTTTTTATCAAAATGCAACGAAAGATCGTTTTATTATGACCTTAGTTCGTTCTACATGGAAACACTCATGAAACAAAGTGGAATCACGAGAATATATTCTGGGTACACGTATATTAATAAATGATATTGTAACGGAGGACATTTAATATAGTTTGAAAGTACAGTGGAGGTCCAGTATAACGAATGCCGATATAACGAATGATCGATATTACGAACACTTTTTTCAAGTCCATTAGGTATTCTATATAACGAACAAAATAACGAATTTCGGACGAAATGGAAATTACGTACTCTATATAACGAACAAATAACGAATTTCAGAAAATGAAAAAAAAAAATTACTGTAATTGTATTAATGTGTCACTTACATGTATGTTCGTGATAATATTGGAAGATACATACACACAATTGCACGTTTTATTTATTTAAAGATTTGTATGACAAAAAGGTTTCGATATAACGAATTTTCGATATAACGAATTGACTCTGGACATTATATCGTTCGTTATACTGGACCACCACTGTATGTATATCTCTGACAAGCATTATTGCAAAGTAAGCATGCCAGCGCCTCCCCGCTTGTCGCAAAAGGCGACTAAAGGAACAATCATATCTAGACGACTAACATCAAAGTGAGTCTAGCGGCACACATTCCACCTTAAAACTCTCCCCAAGTATGCATACAGATCCCGGAGCTTACACGACTGGAGATCACCGGTGTAGTAAAAGGGAAATCAAACTCATTAAATGGAGCATGCATGTGTCGAAAAGTATGAAAGGAAAATTTTTGAAAAATATTGAGTATTATGGAAGTACTTGCAAACTTAAGAAGCACTACCCCGCCAGGCAGTTCCATTGCTATGCATGGAGCTGAGTGGACATTTTGTGTGTTCAGGAAATGAAATGGCGAAACACAGCAAACAAAGCCCGTTTCTTAGATGCAAAGACCAAGGCTTACAAGATGTTCTACTATGGAACAGAACAAGGTAGGAACGGAGTCGGTATTATCCTTGACCAAAGTTTATGTAACAGCGTGTTGACCATTTTGAAGTCCAGTGACCGTTTGTTGTCTCTTAAATTGGTGATGGAAGGAAAGGTCTGGAATATAATCAGTGCATATGCTCCCCAAATAGGGTGTGAGCAGGAGGAAAAAGATGCATTCTGGCTTGATTTTCATAACCTATTTAAGAACATCCCAAAAGAAGAGTATTTGTTTGTTGGAGGAGATTTGAATGGACATGTCGGGAAGACAAACGAGGATTATGAAGACTGCCATGGAGGTTTGGGATTCGGCACCAGGAACACTCCTGGTGAAGATATTCTAAATATGTGCAAGTCATACGGTCTAATCGAACTAAATACCATGTTCATCAAACAAGGCTGACACCTTATCACTTACAGCAGTGGAGGAAATGAAACCCAGATTGATTACCATTTGGTAACCAATTACATGAAATCTCGGATGAAAGACTGCAAAGTGATACTAGGAGAAGCTGCCGCTCAACAACACCGTCTTCTTTTAACAAATTCTGGATTACGGATGCGGTGAAGGAAGTCAAACAAACAAAGGCTCCTAGGAGATTCAAGTGGTACAATCTGGAGAAAACCAAAGGACAGCAATTCACTTCGTATATGCAAAGTCAGCTGTGTAATACCATCGACGCAGTTTCAAATGCAATCACGGCACAAAATATGTGGGATCGCCTACAACGAACCTGCTTAGAGAGAGCCAAATCACTGTTAGGAGTCTCAAAAGGACACCACCAACAAGCTAAAGAAACCTGGTGGTGGGATGATGAAGCTAAAGCAGTGATTAGAAAGAAGAAAGCAGCTTTCCAAGCTTGGTCGAAGTGCCCCTCAAGAAATACAAATGAAAAAGCGCGTTTCAAAATGGAATACAAGAGCTGCAGAAAAGAAGCGAAGAACAAGTTCGCCCAACTTCAAGCAAAAAGCACGGAGGGCCTTTATCGAGAGCTGGAAGATATTTCTGCCCAAGCTGCTGAAGCAAATTAGGCAATCCAAGAGCTAAGACAAAGCAACTTAAATAAGGGAGCAACCATTTTCACTATCGTTCGATCAAGTTGATGTCCCACACTATGAAGATCGTTGAGCGGGTTTTGGATAGCCGACTGCGGAAAATAATAAGGTTGTCTGATGACCAATGCGCGTTTGTCGCGGGTAAGTCAACTACAGACGCAATCCAAAGTATAACGATCATTATGGAAAAACACCGAGATGCCTTAGAGGATTTGCATATTGTGTTGGTTGACTTCGAAAAGGCATTCGATCGACAACCACGAGATCTGATATGGATGGCCCTCAGACACCGAGGAACGAGGAGCAGTTACAAAAGTGAGATGCCCAGCTGGAGTCACCGAACAATTCCAAATAAAAGTAGGTGTCCATCAGGGAAGTGTCTTGAGTTTGAGTCCACTGTTCTTTATTGCTGTTCTGGATTATTTGCTCGAAGGAAAAGTAACGGACAATAAAGTACAACAATTATTCTTTGCTGACGATGGAGCCATCATAAGCGAGGATCCTACATCCCTGCAACGAGCACTAGACATTTGGATTGATGTTCTGGAAGGAAATGGGTACCGTATTAGCGCTAAAAAGACTAAATACATGTGCTGCCCTTTTTCTGATCCAGACAAGCCTATTCCAGATATTTATTTGAATGGAAATGTGCTTCCCAAGAAAAGTTTAAATATCTGGGTTCTATGATCAATAGTGAAGCTACTTGTGATGACGACATCAATCATCGAGTAAGCGTAGAGTGGATGAAGTGGCGAGAAAACTCCGCTATTTTCTGTGATCGAAAAATGCCCCCTAAGCTGAAGGGAAGACTCTACACAGCAGTTGTCCGTCCAGCTCTTACATACGGTTCACAATGTTGGACAATGTACAAAAAGTATGAGAGCAAATTGACGGCAGCCGAAATGAAGATGCTTCGGATCAGAGATCAAAATGAGTATGTTCAAATCAGTTCAAACACATCCAAAATTTCTCAACGATCGCTCAAATTTGATCATTTTCCACCCTTATTCACAAGCAAATAGCTCGCAAGCATATTTACTCACAAGCAAAAATGCTTCTGAACAAACTAAATCAGTAAGGATGCTCACTAGTAATTTTTTCTGTATCGCACTCACAAGCAAATGATTTGCAAGCGGATTGACTTGTTTGAACTTACTTGAATATATTCAAATACTCATGAGCACGCAAAATGTTCACAAGCAGGCAGTGTGTTCACAAGCAGGTAGCGTGCTTACAAGCAGGCAGTGTGTTTATAAGCAGGCAGTGTATTCATCGGAAAGCAATGCGTTGAGCATTTATACCTAAACAAAAAAAAGGCATATAAAGGCATAAACTACCCTTTTTGGTATGATCACATTGCTTGCTTATGAATACACTGCTTATTCACAAACACACTGCTTGTTTACGATCAAATGGCTTGTGATCACTTTTACTCACAAGCAGTTTAACTCAATGTCATTCAAACTCATTTTGACTTGCAAGCAAGTCTACTTGTTTGGTTCGTTTGAAAATAGGGGTTGTTCAGAGTTGCTTGGTTCACAAATAAGATTGTTCAAATTTACTTGCTTGTGGGTTGACTCAGTTTGTTCAAACTCGTTTTTTTCAAGTAAATAGGTACTCATTGTTCACAAGCAGACTTAGTTCATTTTAATCTCTGCTTCGGATGACAGCAGGAGCAACAAAGCTTGATCGAATTAGAAGTACTAAGATCCGTGGAAGCCTTCATGTCAAAAGTACCATCTTGGACAAGATTCAGCTCGACCGGCTCAGTTGGTATTGCCATGCTCAAAGGAGAGATCCGCAGAACCCCGTCAAAAAGGCAATATCGTACAACGTTTCAACAAATTCGCGACGAAAAAGAAAAGGCAGGCCAAAACACTCCTGGTACAAGCAAATGCAAAAACAGCAGCATTTGGTTGGCCTCAGACTTGGAACAATCAAAAACCGCTTGCCGACGCTTTCTGAGGTCAACGCGGCGTACCCCACAGGCGGATCACTAATGTGAAGCAGAAAGTGGGATAGTTGTGATCGCTTCAAGATCACTACTCGTAACGCTGGAAATGAAAAGAAGAAGAAGCATTCCAGCACTGAGCCAAAAAAATCGCCAAATCAAAAAAAAAATTGCTTTGAATCAAAGAAAAAAGGCAACAAATTGGGTCCGAAGCCGTTTTTCTTAGAGTCTAAGCTGCAACGCTTTTGATTAAAAATTGAGTAAAAAATTACATTTGAAATTAATTCGATTTAAAAATTGTTTAAGCTACAGAAGTCCTGCAATTTAAAAACTTTTGGCTCTGATTTAATTATGGATGGCTATTCTTCTAAATGCTTACTGACCGTAAGTGAAAGACAATGTGCATTATTTCTAAACGAAATTGTTCCTTGAATTTCAATCGAAATACTCTGCAATCAAAACTTTGATTCATTCAATCTATTGCGTCCGCTGCTTTAATTTAAGTATGCATGCATCTGATTAAAATCGAGGCACCTTTTGCTTCAATTACTTCACAAACTTCAATTAAGTAAGGGTCGTATTCGATTTGAATCAAATATGTTTTCAATTAGTAATCGCACGTATGGTAATTTTGAGCATTATCAAACAAGACTAATTGAAAAAATAGAAAAAAAATATTAAAATTGTTCAATTAAAGTTACATATTTTATTTATTTTTAAAAAAGTGTTATTAACTAAGCAATTATACACTGTTCATAAAACTTTAAAACAGTTCCTTCTTACAAATTTTTTGCCGTTGTTTGGCTAATTAAGATGGAGGTTTGGACTAGTATAGGTGTCAATATCCTTTAGGAGGATTTTGTTTATTATCTGCCCAAATTCAAAAGCTTTGAAATGTTTATTAGTCTGCTTTATTTTCAATTGGTAGCAAGCGCTAAATATTAAACTATTTTTATAAACTATTTCAACTATTTTATATAACTGAAATTTAGAATGAAAATCGGCTAAGTAAAAGTTAGTTTTGTATAAAATTCCCTTACAGGTCACATAATTCGCTGTTTAAATACTTGGTAGTTCTGATATTTCAAAATTACTTTGTTGAAATTTATAATCTTTGTTAGTAATATTATCACTTTTGAAATGACTGGCATCGAAACATGGTTTGATTCCATTTTTATAACGAGTTAGAAAATAGGAAAATTAAAGATAGACTTACAATCCTTGTGCTTGGCTTCAAAGCGCATTACCCAAACATGTTTTAAGGGTCCACATCTTTTTATTGCTGTAGTGCACAAAAAAATGATGTTTTGGCTTAAGGGTTGCTCCATATAGTTTCACGTAAAGTGAATGGTGTTCTTGAACAAGCTTGCTCAAGAAATAAAACTCTTGAAATAAATTGCAACAGTTACCAAGATGTTGTGTTAAAAGTAATAAAAAGAAACAATACCAATCAAAAATTTCACTTCACTTCACTCGTTTACAGAACTTGACTCTTTTATTACTCATACGCCAATGCCGCTATACAGATTTCAACGAAGAAAACTCCTATGAAGTTCAATTGTTGGAATAGAAAAGCGTTATCGTATGCTTCAAATGTGTTTATTACTTTAATTTTAACGTATTTTACTAACGAAAATGCAAATACAGTTAGTTTACAAAAATTGAAGCATATTATCGATTCAAATATCAAATAAATATTAAGAGTGATGCTAAAACCTTTTACTCAGCCTTAGTCGTGGCCAATTTTTTTCGCTCTTATCTAATTTTCTCCTGGCAGTAGAACAATTATTATTACTTTAAAGATACGTTTCCAATTGCAATTGTTGTATTTAAAGCAAAACCACTGCCTTTCCTTTATTCATTGCTATAGGCTGTGAACTGCCTGTCCGGTTAACTTTTTCTTGGAGAAATTTTTAACTTAATTTTAACATCCAAATGGCACACACCTACCACTCACGTCTACATCCTTCAAATATATATCAGAATAGTACTGCACTAAACTTGAGTCAAGAGTGCCTTCATAATAATTGTGCTGTTGTGCAATCTGCCTTAATGGGTCTGTTGTAGTTTTCCTTTTTCATTTTTGTGTTTCCACTGTCAAAATTTGTCGTGCCACCTGTGGTGTGCACACACATTTTGAGACATTATGACTCTCAAGTACTTTCTCAAACTGTCCTTGACGTTCACCCAGGAAGGAATATACATTTTTTGGTGGAAATTAGTTAAATGATAGCAACAGACACGTAGTAGAACTTTTTAAGTGGTGCGTTCTTCCCTTCTGTTGTGAATTCATTTTTGCAGTCAACTGCATTGCGGCAGAACGCTTCTATAATGATGTTTGATGGCACCCGCATGCATGATGCGAATTTGAGCCTCTTACCATCAAAAATAATAACTCTAAAATAATGGCATCTGTTCTCCCAGTCCAAACGCCGGCGGCATAATTAATAGCAAATTACATACATATCAGGTGATTTGCATTTGAGCGGACTCACTCAGCCACGCAATTTGCCTACCAAAAAGCTCTTCCCTGAGTGTCCACCACAGTGGACACAGTTCGTTGAATTTGGCAGATGTTTGTGGCTATGGCTATTAACATGCGTTATGCGTAGCATTCAAAATAAAACAAGATACGAACGCACTAAAGTATACATACATACATACATACATCCCTGTGATAAACACTGCAAGGAATTAGCTGGAAGATAGTATCAAATGCTAGGCTCGAGCGCAATTTCGACTGCAAAGCCATTTTTGATTATAGATATTGGTTGGTGTAACAGAACACCGAAGTTGAGTAATTTCAGTGGAAAAAAGCGGTGTAGGCTGCTGTTGGTCCGCTTAACATCATTTTTCATTTCTGACAAGAAAAGGTATGTAGACTTTTGGACTGGTGGCGAACCTTCATATTTTCTCTGTTCCAAGATATTGGTTTCACCATTTTCTGTAGAAAAGTCAATGCTTCAAAAAAAAAAAAACTTTTCAAGAAGATTACACAGCTCCAAAAAAGCTCCTCGTGATATTCTCCCAGTAAATTGTGACGAAAAGTTTTCAAAAATTGCAGAATTTCATCAAAAACTTATTAACGTATTTATATAAGACATATTGATTTGATGTTGCTGTTGTCACACTGGACATAATTAGTTAAACACTAAAGTTATGTTACAATTGTTCTCAAATTAAATAGAAGACCTTACTCCTTTCAAGCCTTAGATTTTTTAATTTTTTATAATTATTGTTTAGATATTATTACCAGCAGTGTTATTACTATCTTTGTTATTGCTGACATCATAGTAAAGTTCTTAAAAATTTTCGTCATACAAGAATTTTTCATCAACTTAATGTTGAATGTATTCCTTAAGATCCTCACAATGTCCGCTGTCATAAGGCCCCTTTCTCCTTGTGCACCCGTTACCCCCTGTTCTCCTCTAGGTCATCGGGGTGGTGCTCTATTTGAGATACGACCAAATTTATAAACACTCATTTTTAAATTTCTTATTCGATAATATTAGCCTCTTTAAATTATTCGATGATTAAAACGATTTCGTTAGAGTGAATATTATGTCCGGCTTGTTGTGAGGCAATAAGAAGTCTTATACGATCTACGAGTTCGTCGGGATTATCCCAAAATATATAGTCTTTTTTCAAATTTGATAATTGCACTATTCCGCTGCCTAAAGTTTTTTGTAGCGGTGAAGATGCTAGTGATGGAGTACTAGAATTACATGTTGAGAACCTTAATAGCTTACTAATAATTTTTTTATACTTTTGTCCTCGATTACTTTTTTTTTATAATTAATTAAAAGACAGTGCGAGCTTTCAGGCATTTGCTTCTGCGAATCGCAATGCCGGGGAAAAACGAAAATATTTGACAAAAATAAGAATGCCAAAAGTTGATAAATAAAGTCGAAATCCGTTGAGTAATAAAATCGAATTTAATTTCTGTTTGATAAATAAGAAGGAAATTATTGGCAATGACATGCGTTCGTATTTATGCATTTCTATGTGCTTTAACTTGTCCTTACCGCTGCAATTGATTTATTATACTATTTTTAACTATCAAATAGGAATATCCTGCCATATGACAATGAACCTAATAACAAGCTCTTTGGAAGGATTCAACAGCATTTTGTCCTCTAAGCTGGCAAAAAATGGGAAATTTTTCAAGTTTCTGGAAGTGCTCCTTGAGCAAGATGCTAGCAAGAGTATTGATTTCATCAAATCTTTGGACGGTTTGGATATTAAGATAGATATACCTTTTGACTAAAAATGATAATTTCGTAACTGAAACAAAAATGAATTATTTAACTATTTTGGCTTGGCATAGTTTTGTTTTCTTTTTTTTAGTTGTTATACTAGAAATCCACGCAGATGCATGCTTATAATATGTACAAAATTTTTGTGGAAAGTGCTGCGCCTCGCCGGCCCGCGCCGCGCCGCCGCCGGCCCCTCGTTGCACCGCTCCCAACGGACGTAAAGTTCAACTCCTTAAATCCCATGTTCCTCAGAACATTTCTGTTTCTCCCAAAAGTGAAAGCCTTTATAAACCATGATCGCAAAATATTAAACAAAGAAATAAAGTCGAATTCAACTGAGAAATAAAGTCGAGCGCTATTTTGGACAAATTTAGTGCCACAATGATTTTCGACCTTATTTCCCAAAATTGGTAATAAGGTCGCAAAAGAAATTCGACCTTATTGCCTTCGACCTTATTTCACGGCACCTAGTACTGTGTGTAGAAAAAGCGATAAAAGAGAAAGAGAGATAGGTAACGTTTCGACGATGTTCAAGTGAATCGATCGATTCTACAATTGAATTATCACCTATCAATCTCAACTGATTCTCTCTGAGCTTGTCTGGCTCGTAACTTCTTCATGAGAAAATATCGATTTTCGTTTTTAAGAAAGTTATTAGTTATTTCACTGAAAAATAACTTTATGAATATGAATACTGTAATATTCATTTAAAAATGCTTAGCGAACAAACGTGTTAGGACGTGATTATTTATGATACAAAAGGTAATAAAGTACTTCCGTGTAAATTTTTGCTGTAATCACTATGCAGATTTAAAAATGATTTAATATTTTAATATCAATATTTTTTTTACCATTTATAGATTTAAGAACGTTTTTGATGAAAGATAATAATTTATTTAAATTAGTTTAAACATTCTGGCTTCCATTTTCTCCTCATTTTTAATATATGAATATTTAATTTTTTTTTACCATTTTTTAATTTAAGAACGTTTTTGATGAAAGATACATAGATAATAATTTATTTTAATTAGTTTAAACATTATGGCTTCCGTTTTCTCCTCGTTTTTAATATTTGAATTATGTAGTTAGCTTAGCTCAGAGAGCGCTTGTGGTCTTTTAGGTTTTAGTCGTTTCAGAGTCAACACTAGTGATCTCTCGAAAAACTTTCTGGCAACACTGCTCGCGCGCGACCGCGCGTTGTCTAGCTTTCGTAGTGTTGTCAGACGATTCGGGATAGTAAAAGTAAAGTACAACTCACTCACTTCGGTCAAGTGTATGAATATAAATAATAATCTTCTTCTTTATATATATAATTCTGCTGTACGTGTGTATGTAATTATACTCCTCCTAAACGGCTTGACCGATTTAAATGAATTTTTCTGTATGCGTTTGAGTGGCGCCCTGGATGGTTTAGATTCACAAATCAGCCAGACAGATGGAATTGGAATATAGTAAAATTGACAATTTCATTATTCTTAACTGTTATGAATTAAAAATTAAATTCAAACAATGATTTTGTTTTTTTTTTTTTGACAACAAAAAATTAAAATAATAAATAACAAATAATAAGGTTTGTTTTGAAAAATTCTTTTAATTTTTTGACTGATGTGATAAGAATAAAGATTTAAATTTTTTTAATTTATTGCACCTGAGTACCATAAACAAATTTTTGTTTGTTTTATAATAAGCCACAGATCAATGGGTTATGACTACCCTTATAATGTTATAGATAGAGTACAGTGCGAGCTTTTAGGAAAATAGGAGAGATGCAGGTACCATTCATGGATAATGGTAATGGGAGAATATTAAGATTCATCCTCAAATTCTCCCAGGAACGGCAATGGGAACGGGATCGGAAATTCAAAAACTATTGGAACGAACTGTAATTTTTGTCGCTATTACAGTACGATGTCATCCCCATATTCCCACGAGAATGGGACGGGAACAAGAACATAAGCGGGAACTTGGAAAATACTGGACCAATTCCAAAAAAATTTCAACGTTAGAGTGTAAAGTGCTCCTGAGTAACAAAGACTATAATTATTTTCTTTACACATTCTTTCGGGAACGGAAGCGGGTATGGTGACATAATCAAGAACCTGGAAAGTACTTAACTAATTCCAAAAATTCTTTCATTGTTAGAGTGCTTCAACTTCAATGTCCCTGAGTAATATAGACTATAGTTCATCAACATTTACCCACAGGAACGGGAACCCGAATTCAAAAACAACTATACTGATTTCAGTACGGTTTTCGCCATTATAATACGGTGCTACATAGACTATATTTCATCCCCATATGGGAATGGAACGGGAACTGGGACATATTCGGGAACCCCCACTCTACCACTAGAATAGAAACTTTGAAAATACTTTAATTAACTTTCAATTTGATGAACGTAGGGCCTGAGCTACGCCGGGCGGGTCAGCTAGTAAATAACTAAATTTTAAGTATATTTAAAAATTTATATTTGCGAGGCCCCTTCAGGCGCGACGCTGTCCGTCGGCGGTCGCCGTAGTCGCTGACGCCTAGCGCAGCCACAACCTAATATGACTCATATCGTGAGTGCGTATAGACACATCCTTAATTTTATTGCTTTTATTTGGCGTAATAGTGTAGAATAGTGTTTTTGTCAAACGAATACACTTAGAAATTTTCAGGATCAAAGTAAATTGAGTGGGTTATTATTATTTAATCAGTCTTCGAGAAGATAAGTTATCAAGTCAAAAAATTAATATGTTAAGTTTTTTCTACTAGGTTTTTATTTCTTTATTAAAATCACCCAGAGCGCAATTTACAGTATATTTAATTCTAAACGAAAAATAGAAAAAAAAATTAAAAATTACTGAATATTCAGTAAGAACCATTTAATTTTAAGGGCCGGTTTGTTCAAGCTTGGTTATTTCTAATCAATGATTATTCCAGACAATAATCATGAATTCGGTTTGTTGACGAAATTTTTAATCAAGGAATCTCTGATCAGAGCTTTTAATCAATGATTTTGTTAACCAGTCAATTTTTCTGGGTTAGCTCCTTTTAATTAACGCTTTACTGAAATTCAGTTTGTTCAGGCTTAATTTTTGTTCAAATCACAGCTATTCCTTCAAAATAAAAAATTGTCAGACTGACATATAGCGGAGCAAAATCGCATCGTCACCTCCAAGTGGTGCCCGCTGGATAACCAACTAACGACGAGCGTTGGATCAATTGATCCACGAGCTGTGTCACCTGAGTTATCTTTTCAGGAACTAGGAGCAAAGAAAGAAAAATATCACTCTGAATGTACCAGCTCAACAATAAATCCAAGAGCGTCTGACACATATTGTGCGGCACACTGGTCAGCTTCTGATCCCAGTGGGACGGCTGAATTTAAAATGCGAATAGAAGTAACTGACCTATTTGTATCATAAAAAAAAAGTTCAAAAAAAAAAAATTATGGCAATGAACAAAACAAAGTCCAGCAAAATTGGAAAATCCACTCTCTAAAGAGATCGGTCCTACGGATTCTGGGGAGGACCACTTATTGCTTAAAAATTTTGGAAAACGGAGTACGAAAATACAGAGAACTCCACCAAAAAACCATTCCCAAAGGGTTACACCATCGAAAACCCCAACTAAGACAAATGACGTAAAAGTCATTAGTCAAAAAGAAACCAATGTCTCTGAAATGATCGACACTGCAGGACAACAGAGTTTCAAAGAAATCAAAGAAAACTGCCAAACCAAATCAAAAGATTACTATGATGAATGGCAAAAGGAAATAGCAGCAAGAAAGAAGCTTGAAACCTTAGTTTAGTTCAAAGTCTTCAGGAGCAAGTAAAAAGACTCGAAGAAAAGGTGTCCATATTTGACAAGGAACACAAGTCTACGGTTCAGACAAGTCAACAAGATACTGTTACTGTGTATCAAACTGACGAAGAAGAACTTTTATTTGAAACTGAAAGAAAAAGAAATAAGCGCACTGCTAAAAAACGAAAAGCGGAAGGCAGCCCCGAATTGCATACAAAGAACCAGCAAACCTCGAAAAATGAAAATAAAAAAGACTTGGGTACTACAAAGAATAATGCAAATAATGTGCTAGCCAATGCTAAACCGAAGTTTTTGTCTAAAGGCAACAGAAAAACTGTACCACCACCAATTATGATCACAGGATTCCCAAATTTTGGAGATCTTAAGAAAATGATTGAGAAATGTACTAAAAAAGCTTGCAAATATACATCGTATAACAAAGACAATTGGAAAGTAAATGTCGAGGAAGATGATGACTATAGACTGGTCACTGAGGAACTAAGCAAACATAAAATCCAGTGGCACTCCTATGAAAACAAATCCACAAGACCAATAAAAGTAGTAGCCAGAGGCCTACATTCCTCATGTTCTCCAAAAGAATTAGTAGAAGACCTTGTTCAAGCAGGCTTCCAAGCCCTTGATGCAGTCATTCTTATTAAGAATGAGACTACTAAGAACTCTGCTGGGGAACCAATAATAATAAAGAGATCACTGCCTTTATTCACGCTATCTTTCGACAGCAAACAAAGTCTTGAAAATGTCTATAATATTCGATCAATCTTGGGCATAAAAGTCAAAATTGAACCACTGCGAAAATCAAAAATTGTTCCGCAATGTAAACGATGCCAAGCATTTGGCCACACCCAAAAATATTGCAACCGCTAGTTTGCTTGTGTTAAGTGTGAAGGAAAACATGCAACTAAAGACTGTCCATCAAGCAAAGAACAGAAAGCAAAATGTGTAAACTGTCAAGGTAATCACCCTGCAAGCTATAGAGGCTGTCCAGTTGCTAAAACATTTAAAAAATCCAAAAGCAAAATGACATCCGGTGAAATAAAGCCCAGCAATCCAGCAAACACAAAAAGAACTCCTGAAGCTGAGGATAAAGGTAAGAAAGAACTTCCGAAGGAAGCTGTTAAAAGCAAAAGTGACGAAAATAAATCCTATTCACAGATTGTTAAAAACGTGCGGAAGAATGAAGAAACTTCCATTAAAGAAATTCTTGAACTTATTCTTAAAAGAATTGACAATCAGGAATTGAACATCAAACGGCTAAGTGAAGAAGTCGCTCTTAAAAAACAATGATGGACAGAACACTAAAAATTGGAACATGGAATGCAAACGGTCTTTTACACCATTTATCAGAATTAAAAATCTTCTTAGACATCGAACACATAGATATTTGTCTGTTGTCCGAAACTCATTTCTCAAGTGGACTGGTTCTTGATGATTTAATATCAAACAATATTTGCTACCACGCTCCTCATCCAGCTGATAAGGCTAGAGGTGGATCGGGAATCCTCATAAAAAAGAGCTTAAAACACCATGAAGAAGTTATGTTTACAAACGAGAATATGCAAGTAACAATAATTAGTATTGGTATGAAAAAGAAAGACTTCAAGTTGGCATCAATATACTGCCCGCCGAGGCGTTCCCCGACTGAAGATGATTATACAGAACTGCTAAATCTACTAGGACATAACTTCCTTGTTGGCGGTGACTTTAATGCTAAGCACACCCATTGGGGATCCAGACTTATAACAACAAAAGGCAGAAGGCTTTACAAAGCAGGCCTCAAATACAATTGTGAGTTTTATTCATCCAGATCACCAACATACTGGCCATCGGATTCAAGTAAAATACCAGACCTTGTTGACTTTTTCATAGTTAAAGGTATTAAACGAAACCATATAAGAGTCGAAGGAAAATATGACTTATCATCAGATCATACACCGGTGATTTTATCACTTAATGAATCGGAGATAATGGAAAAAAGTAATCCTAAGCTGGTAAACAATAAAACAAACTGGAGTGAATTCAGAGAAAAGCTTGAAAGCTATATAAATCTCAGATCCCCTATGGAAACAAAAGAGCAAATTGACCTTGAAGTAGAACAATTCATTGCCGATGTTCAACAAGCTGCAGAAGAAAGTACACCAACTTACTCGAGTAGGAAGCAAACTGAAATAAAATACCCTGCTGAGATAAGAGAGTTGATATTGGAGAAGAGAAGAGCTCAAAGAAAATGGCAAAATACTAGATTTCCAGACGACAAAACAGCGTTTAACCGGCTAAGCAACGAACTGAAAAAACAAATCTACGAAATCAAAAATGATTCATTAAGTAGATTCCTGAAAAATTTAACGACTGATGCTTCAACTGATTATTCGCTCTGGAAAGCAGCTAAGCGCCTGAAAAGACCGCAGTTACAAAACCCGCCAATAAAATCTCTAAACGGGAATTGGATCGGAAATCCGAAAGAAAAAGCTAACCTGTTTGCAGAACATCTTGCGAATGTTTATAAGCCATTCCCAGCAAATACATCTGAAATCAGCTTACAGTTTATTGATAAAGTCGATGAAGTTGACATACCAATTGTCACACTCAAAGAAATAAAAAGTGTGTGTCGAAATCAACTATCGAACAAAAAATCACCTGGGTACGATCTAATAACTGCTCAGGTTATGAAAGAAATGCCATCAAAAGCCTTCATAAAACTCCAATTCATAATAAATGCATGCCTAAAGACCCAATATGTCCCACATCATTGGAAAATTGTTATACCGAAGCAAGGTAAGCCACCAACAGAAGTGACGTCTTACAGACCAATATCGCTTATACCAATAATGGCAAAAGTCTTTGAAAAATTGCTACTGAAAAGACTGAGCAAAGTCATAGAAGAAAGAAATCGAATCCCAAATCATCAGTTTGGATTTAGAAATAAACATTCCACGATAGACCAAGTTCATAGAATAACGGATGCAGTTTGTAGCATTCACTTATCGAACTCACCGGCTCGCCAACGCACGCACCCGCACTAGAGGAGATCCAAACATCGACTACCTTGTACGTGCGCTCGAGATGATGATCGTGCTTGTACTCTTTTGCACGATGAGATTATTGAGATAATCCAGTGAATGTAAATCTTACCTCTCGCATACACTACATCGGCATCGCTCGAGATAGTGATAGTGCATGTACACGATAAGGTTATTTAGATTATCAAGTGCATGTAAATCTTACCTTTCCTCTTTCTTCGCATACACTACACAGTTGAAAAAGCATTAGAAGAAAAACAAGTATGTTCGGCTATATTTTTAGATGTTGCTGAAGCATTCGACAAGGTATGGCATGAGGGGCTAGCTTACAAACTGCAAAGGGACCTACCCAGGCAGTACTACGAAATAATAAAATCTTATATCACAAACCGGCTCTTCAGAGTACGGTATGATCAAGAATATTCAAAGCTATGTAATATACAAGCCGGTGTTCCACAAGGAAGCGTCCTAGGACCTACCCTGTATTTGCTATATACAAGGGATATTCCAGTGGATAACAACACCATTATGGCTACTTTTGCGGATGATACCGCAATTTTGGCATCCAGTAAGTGCGTCGTCAAGGCTGCTGAGAAATTGCAAAATGCCGTCGACACCGTTAGTGATTGGACCAAAAAATGGCGTATCAAGCTCAATGAAGCTAAATCTGCACATATAAACTTTACAAATAAAAAGTTAAGCTACGTTCAAATATTCATCAACAATCAAGCTGTACCTTACGCCAATACGGCCAAATACCTTGGGATGAATTTGGATGCAAAGCTAAAATGGAAAGAGCATATCAAAAAGAAAAGGGAAGAGCTCAACTTGAAATATAGAAAAATGTACTGGTTACTCGGTAGAAATTCGGACTTATCTGTCGAAAATAAAATAATGCTTTATAAACAAGTACTTAGACCTGTTTGGACCTATGGAATCCAATTATGGGGCTGTACAAAGAAATCAAATACTGAAATCATCCAAAAGTTCCAAAACAAAGTCCTTCGTGGAATAGTAAATGCACCATGGTAAGAAATAAGAAATAGCGATTTACATCGTGACCTACAAATAGAAACGGTTACAGAAGTTGTAAGAAAACATGCTGTATCACACAATCAGCGACTGCATAGTCATATCAACTCTGAAATGGAGTCCGTATTAAATACGAGAGGCAATGTTCGGAGATTAAGAAGAACCAAGCCACACGAGCTAATGGCCTAAAAGTCATGGGAAGCATTAAAAGTTTAAGCTTCCCTTAAAGCGATAATATTATTGAGAAAGAAAAATCTGTTGTCGATCGTTATAGATTGGTTCTGATTACGAGGAGTTTTTAGTGGGTAAGAATCCCACACTACTTGGTATCGAATACTACTAAGTGTCTTTTGAAGATTTACTCCTGAAAAAAAAAAAAAAAAAAAAAAAAAGACTGACATATCACATAAAATATTTATTTTTTTTTTGGAAATCAATAAGCGTGTTCACTGAATTGTTTGATATGGAGTGAATTCTTCTATAAATTTATTTATGAAGAGATTCTACCAGATGTGCATGAAGAAAACATAGCACTTGTTGAATCAATTGATGTCGCCAGGATGAAATTAAATTCAAATTTCTATAGTTTTGACAACCGAAAAAAACTGTATGTATTTTCAATAATTTCCTTGATTAAGTTTTGACATATAGACTGGAAAATGGAACGATTTTTGAATAACCCATGATTTGCTAACCAAGCTATAAAAAAGGTGAACAAACACTCTTTGGTGATCACAAATTCTCAATCATGGATTGAGAAGAATCCTTGATTACCAAATTGCTTATTTAACCCGCTCTGAACAAACCGGCCCTAAGTGCGTTAAGCGATCACCTTTTTCAGGAGAAGTGCTTCTTCAACAATAGATAAAAGGAAGATGAACTGCCGACTAAGACAGAACAGCCACTCCTCCCCTAGTTAATACGCCAAGAAAAGTTTGCAAAACGATACCAATTATGTCTCGAAATCACATCAAAAAAAATGGTTTTGTATTGACTTTTTGACAATACAAGAATAGATAACAACTCAGAGCCGGTAATGGTTTGTAATTCATGCGATAGTACTTTTTTTTTATTTTTAGCTTTGATACAACAAAGTTTGATAGCTCATGGAGAAGCTTTCTACGATACAAATAAAATTGAAGCTAAAGAGCATTATAGGTATGTGGTGTCATGTTGAAATGGTAGATGTATCTTATTCATGTCAATCTCGGCTTTCTAATAGTCCTGTGTGGATATATGACTTGCAAAACAAATGTGTATGGTTATATACTATCTTCTAACGTTTATTATAGATGCATATTTATTAATAATTCACTACATCTCTGTAGACAGAGTTGATGTACCTACATACATAGATACATACATACAAAAGTGTTCATCGCCTAAGGGTACCTTTCTGTTAATTAACCTATTCCTTCTCATACAGCACACCCCATGTTTGCAAATTTATTCCAAAGCATATCGAGCAACTAGTGGCGCCTTGTATTGTCACTTGTTCAGGCAGTACATATGTATATGCAAATAGATCGCAGATATGCAAACGTAACCCAACATAATATAAAAAGAATAAAGATAACATCTCCAAGCCTCATTGCATCCATTTGCTGGCCTGGGGCTCGTCATCAAAGGTTGAAATCCTTTATATTGCATAACTTTTTTTGTTTATACAGACACCTAGTGGTGTTAACTGTCTTGTCACTTATCCGAACTTTATGCTAATTATGCCTAAAGTGGTGCAAATCTGCTTCATACAATAGATCCAGGACCGACCATTTATTCAAATTTTTTACCTTGCAGAATTTTGCTATGGTTTCCTCATTTGCATCAAATGGAAAGCAGAACTTAGAGGACGAGTGAGATTTAACAGAATGAGTTACGATTTGTCTTCAAAGAGATGTTCATCGATGTGGTCATAGTCGCTGGTTCACTAGTAAGACATTATCATTTTTAAGATAAATGGAACTATTTCTTGATCCAAATAATTAAGTTTTTTCAGTTTTTGCAAACACCTACAATGAAATGCAAAAACGGGCTCTGGCATGCATTCAAAACGAAGGAGGGCACTTTGAGCACTTGTTATAATTGTATTTGTATAAAATACATAAGAGACTACTAGAAGTGCCCATATTATTGTTTCATTCAAACAAACCTCAAAGCTAAATTTTTTTTTTTTAATTTCGCCCATTTTGTATTTTTTAAAGTATCATAAAATGCCTGGGTTTTTGAGTGCACTTATTAATGAGTTTTTTCTTGAATTGGTTTGTTCATCTGTAAGAAATAAAGAAACTCTATGTATACCAGGTGTTTTCTGAAAAAAATGACCTCAAAGTCAAAACTTCGCTTGGGGAAGAAAACTTGCACTGCACACCATTTAAATTGAAAATCTGGCAATCCTAAGCCTACAGGCAACCAATTTGAATACAGTTTTAAAGATTATCATTTTTCAAAAAAATTAAGTTTGTACTTAGGTCTCTATCATCAGTATTTACAGAGAAATCGAATTTAACACAGGTCAGGGTACACCAAAGTTAGCCTTTTTTTTAAATTGTCACAAAGTGATGTCAAAGTTCATAAACGAGCTTTACTATAATACATTTTTTTTCTTAGAATATGACCAAGAATCACATCCCAAAGTATGTAATACGAATTACGGGACACCCTGTATATACCTACATATACAGGGTGTCATGTAATTCGTGTAACATACTCTGGGATGTGACATGTGATTCTTGGTCATATTCTTTGAGAAAATTTGTCCTGCATTAAAGTTCACAGTTTTGACATTAATTTTCGACGATTTAGAACTGTTTAACGAAATGTATTTAAAATGGGCTCATATGTTCCTATGGTTCTCAGATTTTCAATGTTAATGGTGTTAAAATTTGTATGTATTAAGTGCCATAGAAGTATTTATTATGAATAAAATATTTGTGTTTGCCATAACAGAATCAAAAGATATCACGATATCGTCCCGCATGTCACAACTCTTGCCTCTAAAAGGAATTATATATTAATACAAGCTGACCCGCCCGGCGTAGCTCAGGCCCTACGTTCATCAAATTGAAAATTAAGTAAAGTCGTTACAAAGTTTCTATTCTAGTGGGAGAGTGAGGATGAAATATAGTTTATGTTACTCAGGGACAATTAAGCACTCTAACGATGACAGAATTTGTGGGATCGGTATAGCATTTCCATAAGTTCCCGAATATGTCACAGTTCCCGTTCCATTCCCATATGGGGATGAAATATAGTCTATGTAGCACCGTATTGTAATGGCGAAAACCGTACTGAAATCAGTACAGTGGTTTTTGAATTCCGGTTCCCGTTCCTGTGGGTAAATTTTGATGAACAATAGTCTATATTACTCAGGGACATTGAAGCACTCTTACTATGAAAGAATTTTTGGAATTAGGTACTTCCCGCTTCCATTCCCGAAAGAATATGTAAAGAAAATAATTTTAGTCTTTATTACTCAGGAGCACTTTATACTCTAACGTTGAAAATTTTTTGGAATTGGTCCAGTATTTTCCAAGTTCCCGCTTATGTTCTTGTTCCCGTCCCATTCTCGTGGGAATATGGGGATGACATCGTACTAAATGAAAAAATTTTTTAATAATAAAAGAAATTTATTATTAGTTGGAGTATTGTGATTTAAAAATCAAAAAAGAAAGTTTTTGTGACCTTCACTCCATTATGCGTTTCGCCCAGGTGCAACAATGGGCTCATCAGTTAGATGTTGTTGCACCCTTCTAATACGCAATGTTTTGGTCGATGTTTACCGACACCTATATAAAGTTTACAGTGCAAAGACACTGTAAACTTTATATTTCTAGGGGAATGTGGTTACATTCATGCACCTAAAATATGTTTGCCCGTGGTCTGGCTAATGTTTAAATGAAAAAATTTTTTTTTAATAATAAATGAAATTTATTATTAGTTGGAGTATTGTGATTTAAAAATCAAAAAAGAAAGTTTTTGTGACCTTCACTCCATTATGCGTTTCGCCCAGGTGCAACAATGGGCTCATCAGTTAGATGTTGTTGCACCCTTCTAATACGCAATGTTTTGGTCGATGTTTACCGACACCTATATAAAGTTTACAGTGCAAAGACACTGTAAACTTTATATTTCTAGGGGAATGTGGTTACATTCATGCACCTAAAATATGTTTGCCAGTGGTCTGGCTAATGTTTAAATGAAAAAATTTTTTTTTTTAATAATAAAAGAAATTTATTATTAGTTGGAGTATTGTGATTTAAAAATCAAAAAAGAAAGTTTTTGTGACCTTCACTCCATTATGCGTTTCGCCCAGGTGCAACAATGGGCTCATCAGTTAGATGTTGTTGCACCCTTCTAATACGCAATGTTTTGGTCGATGTTTACCGACACCTATATAAAGTTTACTACAGTGCAAAGACACTGTAAACTTTATATTTCTAGGGGAATGTGGTTACATTCATGCACCTAAAATATGTTTGCCCGTGGTCTGGCTAATGTTTAAATGAAAAATTTTTTAATAATAAAAGAAATTTATTATTAGTTGGAGTATTGTGATTTAAAAATCAAAAAAGAAAGTTTTTGTGACCTTCACTCCATTATGCGTTTCGCCCAGGTGCAACAATGGGCTCATCAGTTAGATGTTGTTGCACCCTTCTAATACGCAATGTTTTGGTCGATGTTTACCGACACCTATATAAAGTTTACAGTGCAAAGAGCCCATTGTTGCACCTGGGCGAAACGCATAATGGAGTGAAGGTCACAAAAACTTTCTTTTTTGATTTTTAAATCACAATACTCCAACTAATAATAAATTTCTTTTATTATTAAAAAATTTTTTCATTTAAACATTAGCCAGACCACGGGCAAACATATTTTAGGTGCATGAATGTAACCACATTCCCCTAGAAATATAAAGTTTACAGTGTCTTTGCACTGTAAACTTTATATAGGTGTCGGTAAACATCGACCAAAACATTGCGTATTAGAAGGGTGCAACAACATCTAACTGATGAGCCCATTGTTGCACCTGGGCGAAACGCATAATGGAGTGAAGGTCACAAAAACTTTCTTTTTTGATGACATCGTACTGTAATAGCGACAAAAATTACAGTTCGTTCCAATGGTTTTTGAATTTCCGATCCCGTTCCCATTGCCGTTCCTGATGGGAGAATTTGAGGATGAATCTTAATATTCCCCCATTACCATTATCCATGAATGGTACCTGCATCCAAGAAACCAAAAAGCTGTCAGTACTTGGTATGTGTGTAAACGATGATCTTCGTTAGAATGACCACATATTTGAAGTCGCCAAAGACGCTGCTAAATGCTTAGGTTTCTTAAGACTTAGGTTCTTCACCCCAGATCAGATTCACAGATCAGAATGTCTACAATTTATAAGGCTTTCATCCGCCTTAAACTGAAGTATAACTCCCATATCTGGTCAGGTGCTTCTCAAACGTCTTTGCGCCTACTTGATAGAGTACAAAATATAGCGTTAAAACTGATGGGTGATAGTTCAATCGTAGAATCGATTGATTCTCTTGAACATCGTCGAAACGTTACTTGTCTCACTCTTTATTATCGCTTTTTTCACAAACAGTGCTCTAGTGAAATAGTCAGTTGCATTCTGAAACAATTTAGCTGCAACACCCACCTTGCTAAGAATGCCCATCAGTTTTACCTTGAGCCCAACTTCGGGCAAGTATAGAGATTCTTATTTTAGTCGCACCACCCGTATGTGGAATACTTAACCTGGCTCTGTATTTCAACTACATTACGATTTACAAAGGTTCAAAAGCAAGGTGTATCGGTGTATCCTATTAAATCCTCTCCTATTTTACTAAATGCTCGCACTATAACATTATATTATTTATTATTTTAATTTTTTGTTGTCAAAAAAAAAGAACAAAATCATTGTTTGAATTTAATTTTTAATTCATTACAGTCAAGAATAATGAAATTGTCAATTTTACTATATTCCAATTCCATCTGTCCTGCTGATTTGTGAATCTAAACCATCCAGGGCGCCACTCAAACACATACAGAAAAATTCATTTAAATCGGTCAAGCCGTTTAGTTACATACACACGTACAGCAGAATTATATATATAAAGAAGATAAAGATAGTAAAATAATGTATAATTCTAATTGTAAAATAATTTTCACTCTTTTGCTATAGATTGAAGATTGGTCTGATGACTGGTTCCTAGGATTTACCAAATTATTTTTGATGCACTGTTTTGCATTTTAAATTTTGTTTGCAGTAAAACCGTTTGGGCTAAAAAAAATTTTACTCATTTTAATTTACTATTCTATTTCAAAATTTATAATATGTTTTAAATCCTGAAAATAGGCAATACGACATAAATATAGCACACAAGTATATTATAATTTGCTTTGCTTAACTTGACCATGTTCGCTGCGAAGTTATTGAATTATTTCATACCACTGTATTTTTAATATTACCTAACACAGTTCGATTTTCGTATCGCTCGCATTGTTGCGAATTCAAAAGCCGTAATTGTTTGCAGATTAAAAAACGAAATTATTTTATAATTGTAATCAATTGCGTTTGATTCTTGAGGGATTCAACTCCCGTTAATTGTTTCGAATGGTATAGTACAATCAAGTGACTGAAATCTAAATGTGTACATTGCGAATACAAGTAATACTTACTACCGCACAATTGTGGTACCCGTGGTGTGATGGATAGCATGTCCGCCTGTTAATCCAGAGGTTGGAGTTCGAACCCCAACAGAGGTATCACCTTTCGCTAGGAATTGGCAAATCCTCCGTTAGTATTCATTGCCATAAAAAGGGCTTTCTCGATTAGCCGTTCTAGTAGGGTAGCCCGGGATGCTAAATTTACAGTCACTAAAGCGCCATGGAGACTAGGACTGTGAAGTTTATGTTCTAAAACGAAAAAAGTGTGTGGCTAAAAAACAGTCGAAATGAAATACTCGAGCGCATCAGATTTTCATAGAGTATACGCACTTTGCCTTTCTGATAACCGATTTATATCAATCTGACGATTTACTGGAGGCAAATGGTCGTAAAGAGAGGTTAAAAAAAGTTATTCCAGCGTGTCAGATATTTAAAGTGTATGTTAAGTGTACTCTAATATTTCAATAATCTGACAATTTGAGTGATGGCTGATTTAAAAAAAAAAAAAACACACGTGACCTTGAAATACTCGAACGCGTCAGATTTTTATACAGAGTTGTCAACTTGATGTCTTCGTTCTCCAGGATGATAATCTGACAATTATATGGGAGCGTACTCTTAGGGCCAGTTTGTTCAGAGCGGGTTAAATAAGCAATTTGGTTATCAAGGATTCTTCTTAATCCATGATTAAGCTTAATCCATGATTAAGAATCTGTGATCACCAAAGAGTGTTTGTTCACCTTTTTCATAGCTTGGTTAGAAAATCATGTGTTATTCAAAAATCGTTCCAATTTCCAGTCTATATGTCAAAACTTAATCAAGGAAATTATTGAAAATTCATACATTTTTTGATGATAGAGTCAGTTTTTTTTTCGGTTGTCAAAACTATCGAGATGGGAATCTAATTTCATTCAAGTTTCAAATATATTGAGGTATGCCGACTCGGAAGACCTTAATACACAGCCCCAAACTAATTGCCAATCTAACAGAGTTTTGAGTGGGTCATCAAAGCAAAAAGTAAATACATATAAGGCAAAGGCATAGCTCTCAAAGCTACACAAGAAGTAAAAGCATCATCAAACGCTCAAATCACAGCCGGACAACAGGCTTCCCATCAAGTTACAGCTCAATTGGATAAAAGGCTTTGCAAGCGGGTCGTGCTGCAGAAGCAGCATTGGTTGGAAAACAGGGAATTGTCGAACAACTTGAAAAAGAAGCTCGAGAGGCTGAAGCTGTAGTACAAGAAGAAACTTCTACCTTCTACCATACAAAACACTCAAAATAACGTAAATGCTGCCCTGCAAGCTGCTCAACAAGGCTACCACACAACTGAGAATATTGACTAAAGCAGTGTCGAACAAAAAAGAAAAGTTCAAGATGAAGAAATTTTAAGTTTGAAAAAAGAAATACCACGGCAGGCAGCAGCTGGGACAAAATAAGGAGGCGCATGAACAAATAATTAAACACGCCGCTGAGGAACATCGCTTAAAAATTAAAATTCTCGAGGCGGAGTTAAAACTCAAAGAAAATACTGCTATTTATGAGATAATAAAATAACACTTCAGCCAAGCAAAAGTTTTTTTTGTTTATCTTCTTTATATATATAATTCTGCTGTACGTGTGTATGTAATTGAACTCCTCCTAAACGGCTTGACCGATTTAAATGAATTTTTCTGTATTCGTTTGAGTGGCGACCTGGATGGTTTAGATTCACAAATCAGCCCGGTAGATCGAATTGGAATATAGTAAAATTGACAATTTCATTATTCTTAACTGTAATGAATTAAAAATTAAATTCAAACAATGATTTTTTTTTTTTTTTTTGACAACAAAATATTAAAATAATAAATAACAAATAATAAGGTTTGTTTTGAAAGATTCTTTCAATTTTTGGACTGATGTGATAAGTGTTATAGAGCACAGTGCGAGCATTTAGAAAAATAGGAGAAGATTTAATAGGATACACCGATACACCTTGCTTTTGAACCTTTGTAAATCGTAATGTAGTTGAAATACAGAGCCAGTGGTGCGACTACAATAAGAATCTCTATATGTACTTGACTTTACGCCCGAAGTTGGGCTCGAAGTTGTTTCGGGGGAGGATTGCAACTGACTATTTCACTAGAGCACTGTTTGTGAAAGAAGCGATAATAAAGAGTGAGATCAATCGATTCTACGGTTGAACTATCACTTATCAGTTTTAACGCTCTATTTTGTTCCCTATCAAGGAGGTGCAAAGATGTTTGAGAAGCACCTGACCAGATATGGGAGTTATACTCCAGTTTTGGGCGGATGGAGGCTTTATAAATTGTAGCCAGATCAGAAGGGGTGAAGAACTTCCTGCATTGTCTTAAGGGACCTAAGCATTTAGCAGCGTATTTGGCGACTTCAAATATGTAGTCATTCCAACGAAGATCGTCGTTTACACACATACCAAGTAGGTACTGACAGCTTTTCGGTTTCTTGGATGCAGGTACCATTCATGGATAATGGTAATGGGGGAATATTTAGATTCATCCTCAAATTCTCCCAAGAACGGTAATGGGAACGGGATCGGAAATTCAAAAACCACTGGAACTGGAACAAGAACATAAGCGGGAACTTGGAAAATACTGGACCAATTCAAAAACCACTGTGCTGATTTCAGTACTGTTTTCGCCATTACAATACGGAGCTACATAGACTATATTTCATCCTCATATGGGAATGGAACGGGAACTGTGACATATTCGGGAACTTGGAAATGCTATACCGATCCCACAAATTCTGTCATCGTTAGAGTGCTTAATTGTCCCTGAGTAACATAAACTATATTTCATACTCACTCTCCCACTAGAATAGAAACTTTGTAACGACTTTACTTAACTTTCAATTTGATGAACGTAGGGCCTGAGCTACGCCGGGCGGGTCAGCTAGTGTACTTATAAAAGCAATTAAAATTACAGCGTCTATAAGCCTCATTCAAGATGATATCTCAGCCTGAATATTTTTTTATTTTGAAGGGATAGCTTTTTTATTTTGAAGGGATAGAAGTCAATCCTGAACAAACTGAATATCAGTTAATCGTTATTTAAATGGAGCTAACAGCCTGGTGGATGGGTGTTTTACTATTCGGGTAGGCTCTGATTGGTCCCAACTTGGCGGCGCCCAGATGCTGTAACTTATAGTACACGTCAATTGTGCTTACTATACCTCCAAGCGGTATCCACAGGGACCTGGGATGCTCCGTCCAGAGCTGACCTGCTAAACTATTAAGTGCGAGTGTTGACGAAGGAATCCGGAACAAAAGAATTGTGAGCGATCAACACTATAATTGCTCTGCGAACAATGACTGACTGCACTAAACTCAGTGGTCTACGAGAGCTTTTGTGTAAATGTCCCAGCGGATGAATTCGAAGGACAGAATCAACGGTGGACTTCAGCAGCCATAAAAGTAGAAACCCCTGAAGGAGCTACTCCAACATATTTGGTTTAAAGGTCTTTCGGGGTCTTTCAATACTAGGACAGGGTTGTAAGGTTTAACTTTTATTATTTCCCTACTTTTTGCTGTATGTTTATTCAGCGCAGCTCGCTTCAACTTGATGGCTAGAGAGCCGCAGTTTGATAATGAATTCACACTCAGTGTAAGAAATGGAATTGATTTATTTACATTTTCTTACAGCTATTTATACCTTAATTATATTACAAATCTATTTGGGATATCCCCTCTTATGAACTATATTACAAATAAGAATACATCAGCATTCTGCGTCTCATAACTAAATTATTGGGGCAGTCGTCTCATTTTCTAATGTTGACAACTGTTGCTCACTTATAGCTTGCATTCGGGAGTAGTGTAACAAAATACATTCAGTGCCACTCATGAAGCAACGAAGTCAAAACGATGTCTTTGAACTTAGCTTTTGTTGGCCAAAGGGGACAACAAAATTGTGTACATCGTTTTACTATGATATTAAGTATCAATGAAAACGTGCTTTTTTTTGTATCTAGTATTTTGGTTGTGGCTCTTTTCGAATGAATGTTATTACACTACAATAATCTTGAGGTTCCGATGTTGTCTGCAACCAAATAGTTCCTTGGAACTTAAAAAGATACGAGTTACAACATCTTAACTTAAAGGTCAGTGTTCCCGAAGAATTCATTCACGTGCTACTGAACTCCAACAAATGGCCCCATGAATGCTTACTACGCAAATTTTTACCTTCCAAACTTAGTACCAAGACAAATCAAACAATTCAGAATTTTCAAAGAATCAGACACAACTTCGAAAGGAGTTAAGAATTTTTTATCAAAACATGTCGGGTATGAGAGGTGATTTGATTGAGCTTCATCGTGCCACTTCTTCATGTGAGTTCAACATTATTGTGCTCAGGGGCGAACGCAGAAAAATTTTTCAATTATTTGAAAAAATATATTAAATATTAACGAACAATTTGTTTTTAACATTTTTATGCTTTTCTTATACTCTGTATTGATTTGTAAAATACATTGCTAGGAGGAATCCTAATTAATATTATAAGTGTGAAAGTAATTCTGTCTGACCAGCTTTCTATGTTACCGTCTCCCGCCCAAACTACTCAACCGATTTGAATGAAATTTGGTACATAGATAGTCTAGAACCTGAGAAAGGACATAGGCTATGCATTTTATCCCTTTATTTTAATGAGAACGGGAACGTATATAGGAACCTAGAAACTACAGCACCGATTTTAAAAATTCTTCCACCGTCAGAACGCCTCACTATCCTCAAGTAACATAAACTTCAACTCATCCCCATATTCCTACAGGAACAAGAGTCCTTACTACTATTACAAGTACGAAAGAATCTCCCGCCCAAACCACTGAGTCAATTTAAGTAAAATTTTATACAGAGATGATCTAGGAGGACATAGACTTCAATTCATCCGAATATTCCCACGGGAACCGGTCCTTACTAATATTATATTTGCAAAAGTAGTTCTGTCTGGTCGTCTTGCCCAAACAACTGAACCAATTCAAATGAAATTTTGTATAGAGGTAGTCTAAGACCTGAGGAAAGACATAGAGTTTATGTTTTATCCCAAAAAATCAAAAATTCTTCCACCTTTAGAATGCTACACTATCCTCGTGCGAGTAGCATAAGCTTTAACTCATTCCCATATTCCTATGAGAAAAATCACCATATTCCCTCGGGAACGGGAGTCGTTACTAATATTCCAAAAATTCAAAAATTAAATCTGTCTGTTTTTTTCTTTGTTCCATTATTCCCATGGGAACGGAAGTACTTGTACTTACTACTTGTAAGTAAAGAATTCTATTTGGCAAAATATGATAAAAGTAAGAAAAAGTAAGATGCGCCTTGGAACTTTTGCCATTTTCATATTTATAAATTCCTCATAGTCAACCTCAATACTTTTATAGATGCTCAGCAACATCAAACCGTTCAGTTGCTCCTCGCTGTTTCTTCATCGCAGATAAGTTTTTAATCTGCGCAGATATGAAAAAGATCGCTCACTTGAAGCCACGGATACTGGAAGTGTGGCAACGATCTGCATAAAACAATGAACTGTTTTATGTATTATGCAGTTCGCAGGTCCCATTATATACGATCCAAAACTACCTGCACATCAACATATGAAATTTACTTCCCTTCTACGATATACTCTGGAAGTAGTGTTTGCTCGTAAACATTAGATATATGTGAACTTTTTGCTTCTTTTTTTGAATCTGTGTATTCAAATCCAATCACTTTTGACAGCAATGATTTTAATTACATTACGGATCACAATGTTAGCCGAAGACCTGTTTCAATCACTATGGACGACCTTATCGGTAGCCTTAGAACCATCGATGTTAACAAACGTAATGGTCCCGATGGCATTCCTCCTTTGTTTTTAAAAAAACACAGCTGAAACTATTTCCAAGCCTTTGCTTGAACTTTTCAACCAATCCCTGTCTAATGGGATATTTCCTAATACGTGACGTAACTCATTTTTAACGTCAATATTTAAAAACGGAGACAGATCCAACATCAAAAATTATCGAGGTATTGCAATTTTGTCAGCTATTCCCAAATTATTTGAGAAACTGGTGACTGACAAGCTGACCGTGGAGCTGATTTCAGTTTTAAGCGAGCATCAACATGGCTTTCTTAAAGGTTGATCTACTACTACCAATTTAGCAATTTATACCTCATTCATTCTTTTAGAAATGGAAAAAGGGAACCAGGTTGATGCTATCTATACTGACTTCAGCAAAGCTTTCGACAAAGTTGATCACAATCTGCTCATTTTTATATTAAAAAAATATGGCATTCATGACACCTTATTACTGTGGATCCAATCGTATTTGTCGCAAAGGACGCAGTGTGTCAAGTTTTGTGATGTCTTGTCACGTCAAATTAATGTAACTTCTGGTGTACCCCAAGGTAGCCATCTTGGCCCACTAAATGACTTGCCCTTTTTGTTTGAAGGTTGTAGATTTTCGATGCCGACGACCCAAAGTTGTTTCATACAGTTAAAAATATTGCCGACACGCAATTATTGCAGCAATGTTTAATCAGCCTAGTTAAGTGGTGTAAAGCTAACGGAATGATGTTAAATGTAGAGAAGTGCAATATAATTTCTTTTTTAAGAAAAACATGTGCAATAAATTTTGACTACTCGATAGACGGACAAAAGTTAGTTAGAAATGACGTAGTTAAAGACTTAGGAGTTTATTGATAAAGTTCATTCCAAGAGTATGGCTATGCTTGGTTTCGTTAAGCGAAGATCCAAGGAATTTAATAATCCCTACTCCACTAAAGCTATATATTTTTCATTGGTCCGGTCACTGTTAGAGTACTGTAGTGTAATATGGTCTCCGTTGTATGCTGTTGATATAAAGAAACTTGAATCTGTCCAAAAGCAATTTTTGTTGTTCGCCTTAAGAGGTCTTGGATGGAACCCCGACAGTTTTGCCTTACCTCGTTATTCACATCGACAAAATCTTATTAATATGTGCAGCCTTGTAAATCGTAGAGAGTTGTCCGAAGCTTCATTTGCGTTCGATCTTTTAAATGGAAATATTATCTCACCATTTTTGTGTTCCAAAATATCTATAAATCCTAACGTTCGTATTTTACGACATACCAAATTTTTAAAGGAGAGCCACTCAAAGACTAATTATGCTTCTCATGAATGTTTCAACAGATGTTCAAAAACATTTAACAAATATTTTGACTTGTTCAATGTAAATATAAATAGGGAAAGCTTCCGCAGAAAAATCCTAGATAGTATGATCTTTGAAGACTCTTCTTGACTTTGTTTTGTGTTTTTTTGTATTAAATCAAACTTTCATAAATAATTTACTACATAAACAATGTCCAATTTATATAGCAAATCCGTTTTATCAATGAAAAAATTGGTTTTATATAATTCTTAGTACAAGAAATGTATTCTAATTAATTTTTTATGTAGTGCAATCTTTGTTAAATCTCTCTTATATTTTTTTTAATTTTTTTTTTTACTTAATGTTGTCTTATTTTGGCAAAATAAACTAAACTGACGCAACGACGAAGTTTGCCACTCACCGTTTGTTTCGTAGTTCACCATAGCCGCTACCATGTGTTGACCACAGAAATGATCAAGTTTAGTTGCTGCAAAAGAGTTCGGTATGATGAGACAGGTCCGGTGTAAGTCAGACCGTTCGTCATAGAGAATATTGAACCCTTGTAGCCCTCCAAGACCAAGAACTCGGCCCGTCCAGGCCCATGGCTCTTGGATTGCTACGAGGAGAGTTTTTGTATTCAACACGGAAAGCCTGCTACATAGGAGTGCAGTAGCAGACTTAGAATGTTGATGGTTATTTAAGCTTAATTCATTGTCCGATTGCGGTTGCGGCGGCGCCGGCGGCGGTGCGACGGCACGGATATCGTACTAACACCAATTCAGCCACAGTGAGCAAGGCATCGGAATCCTCCAAAAACTATCTGCTTACTAACGCCGATTTTTCTAGCAAAGCTGGATCACCATTATTTTCTTCGACTTAAAATTTCTTCAGGTATTAATTTGAATTTCCATTTATTTTCCTTGTTAGGTGATTTGACCAGCTGCGAAAATTACTTTTTTATCTTCCTTGCACATTTCACTCACACCGATATAACATTGTTGCAGTAGATCAACCATAATCAGGCAAAATGTGAAGAATGAGAATTTCTGGAAGAAAACTCTTAACTTAAATCCACCTTCTTTGGTAGAATTTTTGCAGTTTCACTCTCCTTCCACATGCCCTGCCATTGCTCGCGAAGAGGATGAGAAATTTATGCAAACATTTATCTTTCTTTATGGCCTCGTATATCTTATCCTAATGATTCCCTCCATTCTCCATTTGATTTTACTCCTACTGCACCAGCATTACGTATATCGTATGGTATGTAGAATGCAATTCGCTTTCTTTTCCTCTGGGTAAAACCGATTTAAGACAGGTTCATTCCAAGGAATCTACATTACTTGGTGAAAGTAGTGGACCTTGAATACTAATACTAGCTCCTAAATGTCGTAATACAAAGAGTAAAAAACAAAAAAATAGTTACAGTAGCATCGATATTAAAATTGAATGAAGATGAAAAAAAAAATTATGGTGCTACATCTTTTGATGAAGATTTTGGTTTGTCGTCGTCGCAATACCGTGATAACGAACGAAAATTGAGTTGAAAATAAGTACATAAACAGAGACATTGACATCTTGTTAGCTTTTCAAAATCCGAAAGTGCAAACTTCTCTTTCTTAATTCATACACAGAAAATGATACAGTGTATATGTTCTTCATCATAGTCATTTCTCTGCCAAACATTCAAAGTCTAGACGCAAAAACATGCACATCACATGTACAGGAGTTCTCTCTGAAGTGTCGTGGGGTGCGCAACTCAAAGAAAACTTCTCTCCAAAATAAAGACTTTTTTTTCTATAATTTTCATAACAAGATGATTTGTTTCGTGTGTTCTCAAAACTTTGATCGAAACTCATCTTCAAAAATTGAGTGCAGCGACTGCAATTATTTATTTCATCTTCAATGTGCTCGTCTAACTAAGGATGATGTCGCTTTTATGCAATCAACTGGATCGTCTTTTCGTTGTGACAAATGTTCTGTACTTAAACGCCGTTCACTACGTCTGCCCTCACAGACTGTTTCTACATTGGACAACAACAAATCATCTCCCACCTTCGCCAACAACTACATAGCTGGGAGTGTTGCACCCAACATTGTTACTGATCCATCTTCCGACAACGAAGGTCAATGTACCCTACAGATGGTGTATTTAAAGCTAACTAATTTGGAGAATACAAACCGTCGATTTTTGGAACAAATTAATGAGCTACGTGCGGAAAATGTTACACTTACATCTAAAGTAAACATTCTGGAGAGCAAGATCAATTGGCAGCAACAAACATTACTAAGTAACGACATTGAAATTGTTGGTGTTCCTAATGTCAATGACTCAAACGGATTACTCAAGGCAAAGGAAATTTTTTCTAAAGCATTGTCCATAGATGTTTGCGATAACGAAATTGATAAATTCTACGTTAAGAAAGTTCAAAACAAAGATTCTACCTCCTCATCAAAACTGAAATCGATTATCTGTGTTAGATTCGCAAATATAACCACCAAACAGCGAATAATGAATGCAAAGACGAAGAATAGAAGAAAATTGCACTCATATGCTTTTGATGTCGGCAGCGGCAACAACAACAACAGTAGCAGCAACAGCAGCAGTAATAACAGCAGTGACAGTAGTATTAACAACAACAACAACAGCAGCAGCAACAGCAAAAAGAAAGGAACGGGCATTTATATTAATGACGCTCTCACAAAGTACACACAGGCGCTATTTATGAAAACTAAAGAGATAAGTAAACAGAAAAGTGTTAAATTTGTATGGTACAGAAATAATCAAATACTTGTAAGAAAGCTTGAGGGAGGAAAAGTCATCTCAATTAAATCTTTTAATGATATCGCTCTTATTTAGAGCATTAAATCTTTTGTTTTGCAATGAATAAAGATAATTATTTATTTGATGATTTTTCCTTCCAGAATACAAGTAATAATTTAAATATTAATAAGGTTTTTACATCTAAATCCTATTGCCATAGTAAATTTTTTATTGTTCACCAGAATGTCAGAAGCCTAAGAGCTAATTTTCCTGAATTAGTAACTCATCTTGATTCTTTTTGTTGTATTCCAGATGTTGTCTTTGTTTCTGAAATATGGATATATAGCTTTGAAAAAGACGATTATAATTTGCCCGGGTTTAATTTCGTTGCAAAACTAATGATAATTATGCTTCCGGTGGTGTAGGATGTTTTATTAAAGAAGATTACAAAATTCTTGATGTCACTCATGTTGACTTTAAATGTGCTGATGTTTTAAGGGTTTCCTTTGTAGTTAACCATGATGTTTTCGTCATAATTTGTGTGTATAGATTTCACTTTTTTAACATATCTATGTTTACTGAAGAATTTTCCGTTTTGCTCGACAAGGAAATCTCAAAAAATTTAATTATACTGGGTGACTTCAATCTGGATATTTTGGAAAGTAATGAAATAATTTCAAGTTATTTAGCACTTCTCGCTTCTCATGGTCTGTTTTCTTTTATAAACGAGCCTACTCGCAGTGCATCAGGAAGTTGCTTAGATCATATTTATGGTCGATTTGGTAATATTTCAGTCGGAAATTGTGAATCAGGTGTATTTGATTTGATGATTACTGACCATTCTATGACAGGAATGCTTATAAATACTTCAAAAAATAAAAGTTGCAGAATATCGGAAAACTCTAATAGTGTAGTAAAAATTGATTTTAGTAAGCTTAAGGATTCACTTTTCTATGAATTTTGGGAAAATGTGTATACATGTTCAGATGCTTCAGCTTCCTATATGTATTTTATTGATTGCCTCAATCAGCACATTTGTAATTGTTCACTGAACTTTCAGCGAAAAAAAGAATCAACAAGGCTGAAGCCATGGATCTCCAGTTATTTAGTTAATAAAGTGAAAGCCAAAAATAAACTGAGACTGAAGTGTTACAAGAACCCTGGCAATATTATTTTAAAAAGGAAGTTTAAGAAACTTTGTGATGAACTAAAAAGGGAAATTCCTATTTGCCGTGATAACTTTTATCGCAATCAGTTCAATTCGGCTAGGGGTAATTTAAAAAATGAGTGGAAAGTAGTTAACGATATAATTAATAAAGCTTCTTCGTCCAAAATTCCTAGCTCAATTGATATTAATGGTCACTCTGTTTCTGATCAATTGTTGATTGCTAATGCATTTAATGAATTTTTTATTAATGTACCAAGTCAATTTCAAACTTTTTCTTGTCCACCTGTATTTGAGATTGCCGAACCAGTTCAAAATAACAGTTTTGTCTTTGATTCCATAACTCCTCTTGAGATACTCAAAGCTGTTGGCAGTTTAAAAAATTCTAATTCGTCTGGAGCGGACAATATATCTAATACGGTTGTCAAAAAAATTGCATGTTACGTAATTGATGTCTTAGCTTTCATTTTTAATCGTTGTGTTTTTGCAGGTATCTTCCCTGAAGCTCTTAAATGCGCTGACGTAGTACCTTTGCATAAGAAAGGTTCTGCAACCGATCTATGCAACTTTAGGCCAATCTCCCTTCTTCCCGTTTTCAGCAAAATTTTTGAAAAGGTCATTAAAACTAGGATGATAAGCTTTTTGGAAAGAACTAACTATTTAAATCCTACCCAATTCGGTTTTCAACAAGGAAAATCTACTGAACACGCTTTATTACAGTTCTGTGATCAAATAATGACTAATCTTGATAAGAAAAAGTTTACTGCCGGATTATTTATAGATATTACCAAAGCTTTCGATATGGTAAATCACAACTTTTTATTGAGAAAATTGGAGAAAGCTGGCTTTCGTGGTTTTGTACTTAATTGGTTTAAGTCATATCTTGAGAACAGATGTCAAAGAGTAAAACTGCATAAGACTAGGAGCCAAATTGGCTACCTCAATCTGGGTGTACCTCAAGGATCTGTTTTAGGACCTATTCTGTTTCTAGTATATATAAATTCACTTTTTTCACTGGATTTTAAAGGCAAACCAACTGCTTTCGCTGATGATGTGGCTTTTTCTTACGGTACAAATAGTCGTTTGAATTTAGTGTCTGACATAAACTGGGATCTGGAGTTATTGAGGGTGTGGTTTGCTGAACATAATTTGGTTATTAGCCCAAAAACTAAAATAATGTTTTTCAGTCTTTCTTCAGTGCTTAACTTAGATTTTGATTTTTACTTTCATGCCTCTGAATGCAAAAGCTTTAAGTTACCTGACTTTAATTTTTCATCTGGGACTTCTTCCGATATTACTTATTCATGTGACGAAAACTGTAGCGCTAATTGTTTTTTAGTGGAAAAGGTTACCGAATTTAAATACTTAGGTCTTATTATAGACTCCAATATGAAGTTTTCAAATCATACAGATAATCTGGGAAAATATTTTCGTTGTACATTACGTTATTTTTATTATTTACAAAATATTGTTTCAGCTGATCTTTTAAAAACTATTTACTTTGGTATTTTTCATTCCAAGCTTCAATATGGCATTGTTTGTTGGGGCGGAACATACTTCAACAAAATCCAACCCTTATTGATCTTACAAAAATACGCTGTAAGAAAAGTTTGTCGTAAGCCTAGAAGACATCCTAGTTTACCTTTGTTTCGCCAGCTAAAAATTCTTCCCGTGCGACATTTGTATTGTTTTAAAGTGCTAAAATCTTTTTTCATGAAATCTGGTAATCGTAATTTTCGAATTATTTCTAATTATAACTTACGAGGAAACTCTTCGAACATTTTGACAGTTCCTTCATTTCGGACAACGGCGTTTCGTAATTTTTATACCATCTCATCGCATCGTCTTTTTAACAAGCTTCCATTTTCTTTGAGAATAATTACATCTCCTGGTATGTTTACTAGTCAGTTAAAACTATGGTTTTCAGAATTGGATTATTCAAACTTGGAATCTTTTGTTTCTGATACTCTGGTTTAAGAATTTGTAGTTTTTCTGCTAGTTTTATATATTATTGTTTCATATTCCTTATTTTGTTTTCTTTTTTTGTACTTTGTACTTTGCTTGAAGTTTTTCTTTTTGTACTTTCATAACTTTAAATTATAGTCTAATTCTAGTCTGAGGGTCACCCCACCCATAATATTGTTTTAATTAGTGTTCTTATATTAAAGTGGCATTCAATACTATTTAAATTACATTGTAATTTGAATACAGAATGTTACCTTTTTCTTTTATAATTTTGTATTTATTACTATTGTTTAATTTATTGTTATCTTATCAATTTTATAAGAGAAAAAATAAACTGTATCTATCTATCTATCTAACAAGAAGAACAGTACACATTGAAGTTTAATGCAATTTTTCACCTTGGGAAAAAAGGAGATAAACAAAGTTTCTCAAACAAAAGGTAGTGTTAAGCAGTTTGATAAGTGTGGTTGGATCTATAGGACTTTTTACAAAATCAACTCGTGAATAACTGGTCATGTCGTATGTTGGTTGTAAGTTTGCTCCCATGTATATGCGTAGGTACTTATGCCTTTCTACATTCGCTGCCAGTGCATTAATATTACTTCAGGAATATGCTCCATTGAATACTAGCAATCAATCAATAATGAAGTAAAGCCATGCGAGTAATATGAAATTATGATGTGTTGAGATGTAACTAATTAGTATACATAATAATATATAGGGTGTCCTAATATATGTGGTACCCGTGGTGTGATGGATAGAATGTCCGCCTGTTAATCCAGAGGCAAGTCCTCCGTTAGTATTCATTGCCATGAAAAGCGCTTTCTCGATTAGCCGTTCGGAACCGGCAGAAAATTGTAGGTCCCTTCCATTCCCTCACAAGGCATGGTTGTGGGAAATGCGCTAGGCCCACAGGCTCCTCGCTCTGTTACGCCACCCTATTTATTTATTTATTTATAAAAAAAATTTTTTTCGGATTTTTGTGTTTGACTCAAAACTTATAAGGGCATTGATTTTATTGAAAGAAAAAAAGATTCTTAATAGGGCAAAAAAAAAAAAATCAAAAATTTTGATTCAAACAATTCATTTAATCAAATTAAAATAAAAAGTATTAATTTAGAGAAACACAAAGGTATGAAGACGAAAGTGGGTTTGTTAATTTTTAATAGTTTTTTTTAAACATAAGGTAAGTTTTTATCGAATTGCCCCTCCCGCCTAAAGATGGACCCCCTTTCCCCAACGATTTTTTTCCTAGAATATGACCAAGAATTACAGCCCAAAGTATCACGAATTAAGGGACACTCTGTATAGTGATTCTGCAAAACTGTATGTATAAATCCATGCAAAGAAGTTATTTTGGAGCCGTGTTGACCTTAAGACAATAGGCAAAAACAGCACTTTAATATTTGGCTCAATGCTTTAAAAAAATTTTCTTCAAATAAGTTCAGAGCTTTTATCATCAATTCAATGACCCAGTAAAATAGTTAAAAATAAACCTAAAGTTTGCCTAGCAATCGTTTTGATCAGCTTTTACTTTTTCCTAATACAAGAAGAGGAAAAAAAAGGGGCTAAAAAACCGATAAGATTCATACACGCAAACTGAACTGTTTCATCAAGTTTATGCTTTCACAAATTAAATTAATAAAAACAAAAAAATAGAGAGTTTAGAAAAAGACTAATGGCTATGCCTTCGTGATATTCAGTTAGATCCAATGTCGGCTACATCTAAGAATGAAGCCATATTAATATGAATAAAATTTTAAACACTGATTGATATGTCGACAATTTGAAGTATTAGAAGTAACTCCTTACCGACTGGTGGGGGGAAGTTAGTAATAAATCAAATTGTTTATGGCTCGCTGTTCTAGTAGCAAGTGAGATTTATTCAAATAAAAATTCTTCTTTTATACTAATTAAATGCTTACGCGTCACTTAGTTTAGCTTAGGAAATAATATGTACACAAAAATCAAATTGCCCAGTAGACAGAAAATGCAATTTGTGAGAAATAATAAATTTGATATGACCTGTGTTCGTGCGTCGGTGCTGTTGAACTCGTTGTTGAGTTGTTGAAATATGATTCTGAAAATGTGTTCTCATATTTTAGTTGTCATCGTTTATTAGGATTGTTATTCCGAATGCATTCATATTGTTGTCACAACACTGCTGATTCTAACATTTTTACTACTTCACTGTTCATTGTACAATTTTGTATACAAGAAAAAGTATTAAAAAAAAAAAATTTCTTATGGAAGTGTCCATAAGTGATGACCTAAACAGTTATACAAGGTGTTCCGTACTTCGTGTATTATCCTATGGGGTGGGATTCTTGGTCATATTCTAAGAAAAAGATCAACTTTGATATCAGTTTTTGACAATTAAAAAAAAGCCTAACTTTGGGGTTGGTGACGTTTGCCCCAAACCAAAAGCCCCAAACGGAAATCCCCAAACGCGAAGTCCCCAAATTAAAATCCCCAGCTCTGAAATCCCCAAAGAGAAAATCTACAAACCCAAAATCCCCAAACCAATATCCCCAAATATATGTTCAAGTAGTGAATCATTTCACTACTTGAACATACTTGTTTTGGGGATGTTTGCAGGAAAATGTAATACAAAGAGTTAACATAAAATTCTTTTAAAAAAAAAATTTGTTATGTCTGTGGGGATATTGGCAAGTTGGATTTTAATTTTTGGGGATTTTAACCGATGGGGATTTTTTTTTGGAGATTCCGTACCACTCCCCTAACTTTGGTGTATCCTGACCTGTGTTGAATTCGATATCTCTGTCAATACAGATGATAGAGTCCTAATCTAAGACTTAATTTTTGAAGAAATAACAACCTTTGAGACTGTATTTAAGTTGAGCTTTCATAGGTTTAGGGTTGCCAGATTTTCAATTTTAAGTGGTGTTCAAATTTTCTTCCCGAAGGAAAGTTTTGACTTTGATGTTCTTTTTGTTGCAGAAAATGCCTGATAAGAGTTTCTTAATTTTTTTACAAATGAAGAAAACAATAATCAATAATAAAAAAAAAATCATTAATAAGTGCACTCAAAAATTCATACATTTTATGATATATGTCAGAGCCCGTTTTTGGATTTCGTTGTGGGTGTTTGCTCTCCATAACTCTTGTCTTACTTCTAGTCTTGTAATCTTTAAAACTGTATTTAAAATGGACTCCTGTAGGCTAAGGGCTGAAGGATAAGGTTCCTGGAATCTTCTTTGTGCTCTTCTTGAAATTCCATTGCAAAAATTCTTGTAAGAAAAAAATGTCTGAGTAGGCACTTTGAGCACTTGTTATAATGTACCAGCTGAGCAGCCCGGCGTTGCTCGAGTCTGAAGTTTTAAGGTTCCCGTTCTCGTTCCTGTTTCTTTGCTTTAAGTTACTGAGGAATTATGTGGCATCCTAGTGCTGAAAGAATTTTGGAAATCTGTCCAGTAGTTTCTAAGTTTCCGCTCCGAACCCCGTTCCTATGGGAATATGGGGATCAAACCTTGACATAAACCATTTATAAGTCTGTGTCACTGAGGGGTAAAGTAACATCTTAGAGTTGAAAGAATTTTTGAAATCGGTCAAGTAACTTTAAGGTTCAGGTTCTCGTTCTCGTGGGATTATAGGGATGAAATATAGCCTAGGCTACTGATGGAGGGGGATAACGTAGCACCTCTAATGCCGAAAGAATTTTAGAAATCTATCCAGCAGTTTCTAAGTTTCCATTTCCAGCCCCTGTGTTCCTGTGAGAATATCCGCGCATTTTTTACAATTTTTTCTGTCATAAGAACATTTAGCTGATAATAACAAACATAACAAAAAAAAAAATAGTGAAATCGGTCCAGCCGTTCGCGCGTGATGGCGTGACCAAGGAAATAGAGATTAATTTTTATATACATATATAGATTTTTCTAATTTTTTTATTTCTCAAAATTTAACAAAGATTTTCACGTTCGGTTTTCAGTGTTGGACTCAAAACCCTTAATCAAGCAAAATCGAATAAAAATTTTATTTTAAGAGAAAAAAAATTAGGTTTTTAAATAAAAAGAAATACAATTTTAAACAGTAAAAAACACTTTTTTTTACTGTTTAAAATTGTATTAATCTTTTTATTTATTAGATTAAAAAACACGTGGAATATTTCTACTACAAAACTCATCAATTGGGTTTCTTAAAAATTTTTAATTTGAGACTTGATTACTCGAAAATCATTCACTAAATTAACTTGAACTACAATTTTAACTAGAGAACAAAAGCGGTTTGAACACCGAGCGTGTCAGATTTTAAAAGTGAATGTAAAGTGTACTCAAAAAAGTGTAGGTATATTTCAATAATCTGACGATTTAAACATGGCTGATTTTTAAAAATGTAAAAAAAACACGTGACCCTGAAATACTCGAGCGTGTCAGTTTTTTACACAGAGTGATCAACTTGATGTCTTCGTCCTCCAGGATGATAAATCTGACAATTATATGGAGGTGTGAAGATTTTCCATTGAAAATACACGGAAACTCTGCACAGCGGCATTTCATGAAATCGCTTTAATCAAAGATGGTTTTTTCTCAAATTGAACGCTCTACAAAAGTGTTTATTTCGGCAAAGTCGTTACTCATACCGGCCAGGTGGTACAAGCCACTAAACCAGATTTTTCCATAAAATTCACGTTATTATAAATTACAAACACGTAAAAAATATAGTTTCCTACAAAAAAAGTCTTTTAAACCAAATTCCTAATATCAATATCAACCGACATATTAACCATCATAAATATTATACCTTTTATTGACGATTTTACCTAAATCGCCCTAAGAAAAATGTCAGGTTATATTCAAAAAAGTTAATCGCTCTCGAGTATTTCAAAATGTCGATTTTTTTTACATCTTTAGGTCTGTTTCTTTACTTTCTGGGTAAAGCTTGGGTAAAAGTTCGTGAAAAAGTTTGGGCTCGAGCTTTTTAATGTTGTTTTTGTAATCTTCAGCCGAAAATGAAAAGTAAAGATACACGTTTTGGGATGTTTCTGGCTGAATGACATTCATAGTAGAGATAGCAAACAAACATACAAACAATTTTGTTTGAAAAACGTGTTAAAATGAACTCAAAGCAATATTGCATTGCTTATTTAACATTATTTTGAATTTTCAAGCCAATAAAGAGAGATTATGCTTTTCATTTGTCATTTCATTTCAAAAATAAATTTGAGTTCAATCCAAATTTTTCGATCAGCTGATTTCACAAACAGCCGATTTGACAGCAAGAAAGTGAACGAGAAAATTCTTCGGGTAAATTCTTGCTGGAGGGGAAGTGAAAAAAAAGCAAAAGCTCTGCCACTTTTACGTCAAAAAAAAAAGTAAAGATACACGTTTCGGGGTCCTGCGGTGAGTAAAGATACAGACCTTTTGTGACTCGCATACTTACTTAGGCTACGCTCAAATTGTCAGATTATTGAAATATACTTAATCTGACGCGCTTGAATTTTTCTAAGGATCGCCTTTTTTTACTTAACTGACGGGCTGCCCTCAACATACGCGCGCTCGAGTAACGCGCAAAATCCCCTCTTGGGCTTCTTTACTATTTTAATTTTTCATAGTTTGAACATATTTCCTCATAAAAGCAGAAGTGTTAGGCATTAGCCGGCAATATTTTTTTTTTTTTTTTTTGGTTTCTAAAGTTTTAACAATTTTGAAAGAATGCTAATTGTTGTTCTAGGGTATATACGCGATGAGATTTGCAAGGTACCTACCACAAACGTGACAATGAATTTAGCTTATTTAGTCAATACAATACACGTAAGTTTATTACATCTACTAACAACCCCACTAATACGACTTTTCTAAAACAAATTAATGTTCAATTCATTTTTACTTTTATACCATTCTTTAAAATACGAAGAATTACTTTAAACCGATCCAAATAATTTATCGCACAGAATTACTATTTTTGCCCCACTGCACAGTGGTTCCACTTTCGAACAAAGGCGGCCACAATTACTTACTCAATTGATAACATATAAAAACTATTTTTCCTAATGTGATTTGGGCTCTCTGATTACAAAACTGCCTTCAGGGTTGATTTACATCAATGTCTTGAGATAAGTGAGGTTAAAGGGCTCAAGATAGGTTTACTTCAGTTTAGCTATTGGCACTAGAAAAAATCATGTAAAAGGTATGTTTTCTACATTTATCGAAAAATAATTTTTTTTATTCTAAATGTTTACATAACTTATTACAGTATGCTCGTGCTCGTACTATATTGTGTAAAAATTAAACTCTTAGCAAAGCACAGAAAATATATAATATAATAATTTAAAATAAGACTTTTTTCAAAAAGTGTTTTGTGTACAAAATATAAATTTATGCATATACATACATATGTACGTAAATATCTTTCAAAAATCTAACTACAAAACGGAGGAACCATTTCTAGAGATCTATTAATGGTGTTTTCTATTCCTTTGACCTTACCATATTTAAGCGTCAAAACTGTTGAACCATTTTGAGCCAAAAAAATTTAACGACGCGTTTTTTGTAGGAAATTAGATTTCCTTCAAAAAAGATCATTTTGAAAATGTTCGTCAGGCTAACCGTTTCCAACTAATCAAGCTTGAAAAACTGGTAAGTATTTTTGATTTTGCTCTTTTACTTTGAATTTTTTTAACTAACGAACAAATAAATATACGATAAATTTCATGTTTCTTAGAGAAAATTTGATGCTCTACAAAAAAGGTGTATTAAAATATTTTTCAATAAAGTACTTTCTTCAGAAATTATTCACGATTAATGTTGAAAAAATAATAAATTCCTTTGGTCTCTCAAAAATTTATTAAAGATCAATCTGCAAGTTTCTGCAGCTGATTAAAGGTGCGCTTAATAGATATAATAAGTGTGAAGGTCACTTGTATTTTTCAATTTCAAAATATTATTAAATATGTTCGGGAATGCGTATAGCGGTCTCTAGTAATAATATAAGTATATGTGTAGAAAATGTGTGAAGCGTTAGTACAGCAAAAGCTACGAACACTTTGGACGAATATCAACACGAACCACCTATGGGTGATAATGTGTTCGCAAAGCCGATCTACGAAAACGAAAGACTTACAGGACGATCTTCTCACTCGTTGTATCGGAAGCTACACACAAAATAACAACGAGATATTCAACTCAACTGTGTGTGCGATGACTCCGAAAACTATGAATTCGGGTAAAGTGATCGTGAATTGCCAGTATTGCTTCATTTGTCTTCAACGATGGACTAAGATCAGTTATTATACACGTATTCGATGTCATTGGGATGAAAATTAGACCAAATAGCAATAACGTGTGCACAGAGATTGATGCGAACCGTATCAACACCCAAAAAAATGAAATCGCTATACGAAAAACGTTCGTAAACTTTTTTTGCGTTCATGGTACGAAATTTCGTATATAGCACGAACATTTCGAGTTAATGTGTGATATAAAATACAAAATGTTACAAATGATTTGTAAAATAAACGAAACAGCTATCGTAAATTATTTTTTGCGAATGTTTTGTCAAATGTTCGAAAATTTTCGTTAATTTTACTAGATCTGCGATTTATTGTTATGAGAACTTATCTTTCCTATTTGTTCAACGAAAGATTTTGTGAAGTTGCAAATCTATATATATAAATTAAAGTTTGGTTTTGTGTTCGTTCGCTAACCAGCCAAACCGATTGACCGATTTTCTTAATTTTTTTTTTTAAATTAAAGAAGAGTAAGAGTAGAAGGTTTATGACAAAAAAAATTTTTTTTTCAAATAAGGGAAGTTTGTTTAAAAAAATATTTAAGTTTCAATTATTTTCCCATGCAAAATTACAATACATACAGCCTAGATGCTCACAATGCTTTCTATGTATTTTAGAACACAGTATATCTAATACTCCTAGATGTATTCCTTATTACCAGGGTTAGGATTTTGTTGACCTAAAAAATTGGAAAAAGGCAAAGAAAAGGCATTTATTAAAAAATACATGGGAAAATAAACAAAAATACATTTAATTGTAGTAGCATTGGACTACCAAGAGTTTTTTTTAAGTTGTCAGGAAGCAATCTTCTTCGGCTGTCCCTAAAAAGGGCTTGGAAGGAGCTAAATGATCTCTCAGCTTCAGCTGAAACGAGAGGAGCCCATCTTAAACTTTCAACATTCACCCCTATCATGAAATCCATTCGGAGAAATCCCCGAGTGAAAAATCACGATACGAGTCCCGACAAAAAGCAATCACAAATTCCGAACGAATTCGAAAAAAGCATTGCCTGATTGAAAAAATGAGTGTCCATTTTCGAAATCAGCTGTCCTATGTCAAAATAAATACTCGAAGCAATAGAAACAAAAATCCCTAAACTTAAAAAAAAAATCCCTTAACTTTTCCCAAACACATTTTTTTACCGATTTTTATTTTCTGGTAAAAATTCATTTATTTGCATTTTTGTGACTAAAATAAGCTAAAATAGAATCCGCATCATTGATCAAATCTTAAATCTTATATGAAATAAACAATTTAACTGTCGAATATAATCAAATATTTTCTTCATCAAGTTATAAATTCCCAAAAGAGGATTTTTGTGAAGTGGTCCCAGAGTACTTTCCAATCTGTCAAATACAAATTCATTCACTTAACAAACCATAAAATAATTTGTGAAATCCAAGTTTGTTTACGGATAAAATTCAAGTGTTGTTTTGAGTGGTAATAGATAAAAAAGTAATCTAATAATCTTTAGACTACTACGAGTAGTATTTACACTCCAAATCTGTCAATTTCGCTTAATTTGGACACGGGCATATCAAAGACAGTCATTTGAAAAAATATAATTTCTTTCGGAAAAAATTTTATTCATTGATATGAGTTTATATAACCGATATTCTTTAAAGGTGAAAACAACAAACAAACAACAGGCTGTATGAAATGTTATCCTGTAATCTAGACATAGCAAAGGATACGCTTAACGTCCAAAAGTTAACCTCTGGGAGGAAATAAAAACAGAGTTGAATCTACTTGGATTTCAATCAAAAGATGCAGGAATTTAGAGAAAAGTTAGTTGGTAAACTGGAGTTATTTGTTGTTTTTTCTTCAGTAGAATTATATTTTGTAAATTTGTTTTATACAAATGTGTTTTTTATACTTTAACAAATGGATTTTGCCTATGGCTCTACGGTCTACGACAGAAGAAACTTGTCGTAGAAAAGGACGTCATTTTTCCGTTTCATTCGGAATTAGTGATACCAGATTCACGAATTTCGAAATTCGTTCCACTCCGAATGGATTATGTGATAGTAACATCGGGAAACGTAGACTTTTTTCGATTACGATGGAATCTGTGATAGGGGTGATTATTCACTTCAATGTTTCCTGGGAGTTTGGAATCCACTTCGCCGTTTATTACAGAATTTATTTGCTCAATCATTTTTACCCCTGTGTTTCCATTGGAAACGGCAGTAATCTTCTTCAAGACTTCCTCAATTTCTATCAAAACGGGCAGCACTTTACCAATTGAGGTTCCTGTTTTTAGTAGGTCTTTGAAAATGTGTTTTTTCAGATCGACTACAAACTCAAAATTGACTTTAATGTACGCCAGCTGCGCTTGCAGTTCTTCATCTTCAATCATTTCTCCGAACAGTCAAGAACGTTCTAAATGTTGATGCAGGTATGCATTTTACGCTGCGAGGAAGAAGCACCGAGCATGGCTGCGTAGAAAAACATGCATACATGCCAACATTCTGTTAACGCAGGTATGCATTTACGAAGGTGAGGAAGAAGTACCAATCATGTTTGCGCTGATAAACATTAATATTATAATAGTATGCATTATTTCGAACATTTTCCATGTTTTTGTGTTTGCTTGAAACTGTACAAGATTTTTAACGAAAGGTTCTCAACGGCAAACGAAAATGTTCGCATTTTTTCTTAATGCTAAACTAATTTTATTAGATATTTCTTAACAAACTTTAATAAAAAAGCAAAAACGGCAGAAAAAGGCAACAATGGCGAAGAAAGGCAAAAAAAGGCAATTATGGTATGAAAAGGCAAAAAAAAGGCAAAATAAAATACGTATATTTGCAATCACCAGGGCTTGAAACATGTTTGTCGAAAGTCTATTTCATATTCCGTTTAACCAAAAAAAAAAGGCAAAGTTAGTAAAATCCTATCCCTGCTTATTACATTTGGCTGCTTGAAAAGTGTAAACAAATACTGAGGAATGTTTTGCGTTTATTACTAAATAATGTTCGTGGGCCAACATCTTTTGCAGATTTACGAACAGTTGATGGGTTTTTATGTCCTACATATCGTGAAGCATGCAGGCGTTTAAATTTACTGGAAGATAATAAACATTGGAATAACACCTTAGAAGATGCAGCTCTTACGGCGTGCAGTCCGACGAATCCACGTGAGTTATGGAGAAGTCATTGTGATCATTTGTCAGAAGATATTTTGCATAAATTTCGTCGTGCAAGAATGAATCCGCAATTGGATTTTACGCCAGAAATACACAACGAAGCGTTGATCATTATAGAAAATTTGTGTTTAGCAATGTCAAATAAATTGCTATCACAATTAGGAATGATTTCACCTGATCGTTCAATACACGACACTTTCAATTTGGATTTAAATCGTGAACGAGATTATGATGCAAATTGTTTAAATCAATATGTTCAAAGAAATGTTCCATTATTGAATGAAAAACAAAAAGAAGCTTACTTTCAAATCATGAGCGAAATTAATGCTGGAAATGGTGGATTTTATTTTTTAGATGCTCCTGGCGGCACTGGTAAAACATTCTACTGTCATTGTTTTTAGCTACTGTACGAACGAATAAAGATAAAGCGTTAGCTCTTGCATCGTCTGGAATTGCTGCAACTTTATTGGATGGTGGGCGAACTGTTCACTCGGCTTTAAATTGCTTTTAAACGTTCATATTTTAGAAGCGCCAACATGCAACATTTCAAAAAGATCTGGAATGGCAAAAGTTTTGCAGCAGTGTAAATTAATTATTTGGGACGAATGCACCATGGCACATAAGAAATCTTTAGAAGCATTTAATCGAACCTTACAAGATTTGAGAGGTAATAATCGTCTTTTCGGTGGTGCATTGGTGTTATTTGCTGGTGACTTCCGTCAAACACTTCCGGTTATTCCTCGATCCACTGCTGCTGACGAGTTAAATGCTAGCTTGAAATCTTCAACGTTATGGAAACATGTGAAAACGCTTTCTCTCACCGAAAATGTAAGAGTTTTATTACAGAACGATTCAACAGCTGCAGAATTTTCAAAGCAATTATTGAAAATTGGAAATGGAGTATTGCCCCTAGATGATGGTAAAATAACATTGCCAAATAATTTTGGTTCCTTATCAGAATCAACTGCTGCGTTAGTACAAAGCGTGTTTCCCAACATTTTAAGTAATTACCAAAATCATGATTGGTTAAGTCAAAGATGTAGGTATATTGGCATGTACGAATAGAGATGTTATTAGTATCAATGTGGAAGTTATGAACAGAATACCAGGTGTAAACGTAGTTTATAAATCTATTGATACCGTTATGAATCCGGATGAAGCTGTGAACTATCCGAACGAATTTTTAAATTCATTGGATCTACCAGGTATCCCGCCTCATTATTTACAATTAAAAGTCGGTATTCCAATTATAATGTTAAGAAATTTGAATCATCCAAGATTATGTAATGGCACCAGGTTAGTAGTTAAACGATTAATGAATAATGTTATTGAAGCGACCATTTTAACTGGTAAATTCAAAGGCGAAGATGTCTTAATACCACGTATACCAATGATTCCACCTGATCTACCATTTGAATTTAAGCGTTTGCAGTTGCCTATTCGTATTGCTTTTGGCATGACAATTAATAAATCTCAAGGGCAAACGCTTAAAATCTGTGGTATACATTTGGAGCACCCAGTTTTTTCTCATGGTCAACTTTATGTTGGTTGTTCACGTGTTGGGAAACCATCTGCTTTATTCATTTATACCGCCAACAATGGAAAAACCAAAAATGTTGTTTATCAAAAAGCATTAGAGTAAAGAATATTCAATAAAACAGATTTAAAACAAAAAAACTAATATGTATTTTACTTTTTATTTTCGCCCTGCGAAGCGGGCGGGGTCTTGCTAGTATTTTATAAAAACACAAAACCAAAATAAACGAAACAAATGTTGTTTCTGCTTTCATTTGTTATATAAACGTGAAAGCGCTTGGTATATTATTAATAATTACAATTTTTTACATTTTACTTCTGATTTCAACTAGGTTTTCAATGCACATTTACACTCTGCTAAAAGCGCAATAGAAAAATAAAATGAAATCAGATATCCTTCTACATAAATAAGACAAAGCGTAAGTTATTTTCTAATAAATTTGAAAAATATTTACTATCTTTTTATTTTCGTAGGCTAAAGAGGTTTATGAGCAGATAAGAATATAGGCTATTTAATAAATTTTAAATATAAAAAAACGTGTAAAAATTAAAGCTTAGTAAGCAATTAATTTTCCAAAAAATTCACTTTAAAGCTTTTAAAACTTTTCATTTTCAAACATTATTCGTAGAAAAATAGGAATCTTAAAAGAAATAAAATTTCTTAAGACGTGTTTAAGATCGTGAAGATCACGAGAACTCCTAAGTTAGCGTTGCTGTCAGACAAAACAAAGTCCAAATGCACTTGATCATTTTAAAAATGCAGAGAATAAAAAATAAGAAAGATTTGTCACTCTATTTCATGTTCCTACGTTATATTTTACAGTTTTTCATCAAACGTTTAAAAATCCTCCGTTATTTTTGTTCTCTTTTAAACATGAACTGCATTAATTTCAAGCAAATGACATTGAGCTTGGACAAAATAAAGTGCAATTTTTCAATACCTGTGCAAAGTATAGCTAATAATAATTCAAAACAAAAATATAAGCCAAAATGATCAACAGGTGGGGTTATCTTACGCCCGTTTGCAAAAATTTTGCTTCAGATTGAATTTTATTTTCATAAGCTTTGACATGGTACAACTCTCACCTGAATTGAAAGAATTTTTAGTTTTGGACCGTTGACGTGGGTTGACCTTTCGTAAACTAGAAGAAAAATATGGTCTGTCAATTTCTGAAACCAAGAAAAGAAGGTTTATTTGAACTTCATTGAACGGGGATCTGCTGCCAGTTTTAGACGTCAAAGTGGAAGAGAGAAGAAAACAACACCACCTTGTGACCGCAGAATCACCATAGAGGCCAGAAAAAACCATTATACGCAGCTAGAAACATAAAAGAAGACCTACAATTAAACGTAAGACCAAGGACAGTCCAAAGGTTACTTAATGAAACGGGGCGGGGCTATGAAACTATTTGGCAAAGAGAAAACTTTTGCTATGCCAAATAAATATAAAAAAAAACTTGCTTTCGCAAAACAGTATTTAACAAAACTACAATCGTTTTGGGAAAACATAATTAGACCCTATGAGTCTAAATTTGAGTTAACAAATTCCAAATGAAGGAAAAGAGTTTGGTGCAAGCCCAAAGAAAGACTCGACCAAAGATGCATAAAAAAATCGTCAAACATGGTACTGGGTCTATTATGGTTTGGGGATGTTTTCCTTTTGGGAATATTGTCAAAATTGACACCAAAATGACAGGTTCACATTACGTCAACATTATAGAGAAAACTTAGCTTCTTTGGCATCAAAAATATCGCTGGACAACTACATTTTCCAGCAAGATAATACTCCGAAGCATATTTGCAATGTGACAAAGTAGTTTTTTTTCTCAAAACAAGGTGAAACTATTGAGTTGGCCACCACCATTGTCGGCAAAATAGACCATCTTTTTGGGGAAAGCCTCCAATTCGAATGTGAGAGGATTCCGTCTGAAATTTTGAGAAATCTGGTTCGCAGCATACCAAGGCGGAGTTGCAGCTGTTATTCAAAACGAAGGGGGAGTCACCAGTTACTGATTTCCTATGAAAATGTATTTTTTGGTTGATATTTGGAATTTGCACTTTGTCTTCTCTTTTTCATGATTTGAACTTAAAGAACTTAAATAAATTAAAGAAAATGACTTTTTGAAATAAAGTTTATGAAAACAATACAAAATAAAGTGAGTTCGTATCTTTATTCCGGTTTGCACTTTAGTTTGTCTGACAGTGTATACATATACGCATTTAATAGGATATTATAGTACCAAAAACTTTAAGCGCGTTTTTCTCGAAATCACTTTTTTTGAATTGGCCGAAGACATAACTCGAGCAAATCTTCACCGATCTATACGAAATGTTGACAGTACATTCGAAATGCCTTTTGCCAGAGAAGTACGTAGGATTTTTTTTTATATTGCATAGTTTTTTTCAACAATTTTGTCGTTTTTGTATAGTGAAAATTTTAATTTTTTGTTCAAACTTGCACCATATCACGAAAAAACAAAATATCGGAAAAACCTACGTACGGCTCTTGCTGTTGTTATAAATTGTATTAAGCTTGAATCAAGCCAAACTAATAAAATTATATAGAAACTAAAGATTTTCGGGATTTTGTTCCAGGACCAAAATTAAGGACGTTACATCTGCGGCCATGGACCCGTTTAAAAAATGAGGTACCTACCTCCGAAGAAATGCTGGACAGCCGCCATTTTGATTTTAATTGAAACGAAAAAAATTGTATTTGTATCCTAAACCAAAATTATAAAACCTTTTCACAGATTTTCGATTGATCTTTTTGTTGAGTCACAAAAAATGCATAACTTATGCCCATTTTTCACGCTCTAGACCAGCGTCCCCACTTAAAATTTTAATTTTTTTTTTGTTTTTTCTATCTAGGCCCAATATAAACGTTTATATTGAGTCTAGCACTGACTCTAAAAAAAAGTGAAGGTCCCAACAAATACATTCACATCAAAAAAAAAAAAAAACAACTCCACAAAAAGGTAAGAAAACGTCAAAGCCAACAAATAAAGTCTTACTAACACTTGGAGCACTTTAATTGAAATGTCATCTGTTTGCAATGTTATAACATCGAAAATGAATAGTTAACGGCAATTAAGTTCTCATTTATTGTGACTTTAGGATGTTCTCAGCTTACTTAAACGGGTTTTTATTATACCTAACCGTTGCAATGAATCTTTTAAATTTTGGCCTAAAGTGGAACCACTGTGTACTGTGGCGCCGAACAAGTGGCAGATCGCATTTTACTCATGCAGGACTTGCCAGCTTCTTGCAAATGGCGATACCCGTGAAAACATTTTTTTCTGTAATGTTTCAGGGATTTCAACTACAAAATTTTTTACGTGACAGATGGACATGGTAACGATTATACCATTCAGGTAAGAGATACCATATGAAAAAATGGATGAAAGCTGGAAACAAAACTGGTTTAAAACGGAGCGCATGGGGCACACCAGCATTTAAAAGGTGAGTATCAGACCTATAACCGTCCAAAACAACTTTTATTGAAAGGTCGAAAAGCTAATTTCCAACGAATATAAGACTCAAAGATACCAAAAGCACACATTGTCGATAAGAAAGCCAGATGTCAAATTTTATCAAATGCCTCAGAAGTATCAAGCGCAACAATTTCAATTTCTTCAAAACAAAGTAAGAATTTTCGGATATATGTCGTCGTCATCAGAAAAGCGCGTGCTTTATTTGGATTTTCAGCTTTCTCTGAGAGCTTCGACTACCACTAATTCCCCCCACCTTCGCTCCACCACAAAATTTTTTTTCTACCACGTGCTTCAAGTTTCAATAAGTCCCTTCAAATTATAATGACTTATTAGATTAAGTTGCAGTTGATGAGGTCAAAACCATGAAAACTTTTGTGATTGTAGATAAGTAGGTAGGTACATATTTGCGCATATAAGTACATAAATAAATGAATACTTTTAATTTGTCTTTTGAAGCGAGGAGCCTCTAATTTTTGTATCAGTCGGGGTTCGGGGATATTATATTTAATGTAAGGACATGTAAAAGAAACCAAAGTAAAAATAAAATCCAATGAAGCGAATGTCGTGGACTAATCATTTTACAAGAATTTTTCCGTTGTAGGTAAATACACATCACAAAATATTCACTGTCGACAAATAATATGAAATGGTCATACCTACCAATATTTTAATATTTATTTATTGTACTCTACTTACACTATACCGATGTACATATGTAACTATTTAGGGCTTATTGTTGTTATGTTCATTCCTTTGTTTAGATATCTTTTCGTTATAATAACACGGACGTACCTATGTATGTACATAGTACATACTACATACTCACACAAAAAATATCAAAACTCTTCAGCTATCAGATATTGTTAAGAGAGTCTGTCGCAAAGCAGCAGAATAAAACTCCAAAAGTGAAAATACACAAATATTCGCTCTTCGGTTTACGGTATGATATACATTAAGTTGCACGACTTTCTATCAAAATTTTCATTATTAAATAGATTTATATGCATATAGAGGTGCAAAAGTAAATATTAAAGCATTAATTTGCAGTATACCTATTGTCGTTTGTTTTATCATAATGTTTATCGGATGGAAAAGGTTAATGCATTCCGGTTATTTGCAGTTTCTTCAGTTTCACTTTTTATATTCTTCAAACAGAAGAGAGTTGTTCAGTTTTACTTTCTCTCTTTGAGGACTATCATGTAGACTTCACAAATCACAACACCCTATGCATGAGTTTGAGTTTGTGTTCCTCTTGAATTTTCTTCCGAAGGACATTTAATGCGCACACATCAGATAATTTGCACTACACACAAGTGTTCGTAGCGCTCTTTAACATCGAAGATAACAACAACAACAACAAACAAAGCTAATACACAAGAACAATATAATTTTTGCAAACGTCTTTTCACGTTTCATGCGGCAAATAATTAGTTAACTCGATTTCGATACTTTGATTCAAACACTTATGCTCTAACCAACTGATATTTGCTTTAGAATACTTCACTTTTTTACAATTTAATATACAAACAAGATGAAAACAGCAGAAGCGAGCTGAAAGCAGGATAAGGATTGTCACTAAAGAGCCGTTGATGCAGAGAAAAAGCTCATTTTAGGAAAGAAACAACAACAAATATTAAGCGAACTACTCACATTTTAAGCAAGGAAAACCAGAGAGCACACTCATTTAGACAGAATTTGTGGATTTGCACGTTTTTTTATTGAATAAGCATAAAAAACGGCTTTTGTTGCTTCCGTGTACTATTTCTTTTATCAAGGCAACTGACGGCTGTCGAAGATATTTGTATGTATAGGTGGGCCTTAATTTGATTAAAAGCTTTTGAGGTTGTATATGTAGATTGTAGAACGGTAAGGATGAAAAAGCTTTTAGCACTTGTATGAACTTCCGGAATTCATCAGCTGACTTTTTCCACAAATATGAACAAAGCTTGGCTGCGGAGTGCACGTTCGAGGAAAAAATGACAAAACCAATGCACTTTTTAATTTGAAAAAAAAGTCCCTCAAATTGTTTTTAGTATAGGTAAGGACTAAGAAGGACTATTAAACGTCTTGTGATTCTGAAGAGGAGCTCATTCAACTGAACAACCATTAGGTGTGCGAATAGGTATCATTATGAAGTGATATGTGATAATGATAATGATAACTATGCTGCATGAAAAAGTGTTTCATTTTCAAATTTGCAAATGGTTTGTCTAACATGACAACATGTTTAAAGATAGACACAAAAAAAGTGAATTGGATTTTAAAGTCAGTTTTAATTTGTTAATAAAGATTTTGTAGTTAACTCAGGTAGACTTGATTTTCCAGCATTAGAAAATAAACCATCATGTTTGCCTATCAACTTTTAACCCTCTATCCAATCAAAGCATTGTATTTTATGATTACGGAATGTGTAACTACGATGCAATGAATGAGATCCGAGACCTACCTCAATCGTTTTATACATCTTCATATTGTACTTAAAGTATGCATCTGACAGATTTATTCCCATAAGAACAAAAATTCTTAATTCTAAGAAACCATGGTTTAACAAAAGACTATCAAACCTCAAGAATAGAAAAAACAAGGCTTATAAAGTGTATAAAAAACATAAAAATTGCGTGATATGCCATCAAAATTATTTAAAGGCCTATAAAAGTTTTGATGTGTTAAATAAGTTTTAGTACAGTAGTTTTTTTTTTCATGAAATTTACAATGGTTTTGTTTAGCTGTCATTATATGACATGGCCTACGCCGTCTGTCAGTCGGCAAATAATACTAAAATAAATGTATTTTTACAGTGTTTTTTTATCCTTCTTTCCCTTTTTATAATATATTTTATGTATTGTTTTAGAAAAGTTCAGTGAGGACTCGTGTTCTGTAACTCAATGCTATTTTCAAGTATCTGTACAAGTTCTCCCATTCAGTTGTTCCATTTCGGATATCTATAATTTCAGCCTAGTTAAGGTAGTTATTTCTGAATAAACTTCGCCTAGTTTCTGATGCAAGCATAGGACATCTGCCCACAAAATGAAACACGTTCAAACAGTAAATATGTTTTAACTGCTGAATCACTAGTTAAAAATAATTGGAAAATTTTTTGGAGTTTTATATATACTTACTTAACTAAAGAAGCGACGAAAGTGAAACTAAGAAAAGTGTTACGTTTTAAGAAATGTATAGGTATCATATAAAATAAGTAGTTTCTCAACAAGAAAATGAAAAGTATTAGATATGATTGAACATTCCGCCACCTCTGAAATGGCCCCGACCCATAGAACGCGTTGCGTGCGGTAGAAGCGGCGCGGCAACTGATGGGTGGGTTTTGCCGCGCGCAACTGATAGGGGTGACCCATAGAATCCGTTGCGGTGTTTTGACAGATAAATTTAGTCAAAATGGGGGCGTTCAAGAATCGTATCCGGATAGCTTGTTGTTGTTGTTTATGTGTGGGAAATCGAAAAAAATAAGTTATAATCGTCTAGCAATGATATTTTGAATGTTTTTCTGTTTTCAAAAGTCGAATTTTAATATTTCACAGCTGTTGTCTGTTGTCGATCGTTCAAAAAGGTATCTAAGATACGGCTATCCGAGATAGGCTATCCGATAGGTACTTGAACGCGCCCATTGTCACTTTTTTAATATAAGAGAAAACTTCAAATTGGTTGTGACTGCGCATGTCTCTCTTCTGTCACCGCGTGAGAGCCGCGGCAAAGTAGAAAGTTGGGATACTCGGCGCGTTCGGCGCGTTGCGCGCGGTGCTTATGGGTCACCTCTCATAAGATCGTGTGTATTTAATCGAGCTGTCAGTTGGAAGCGGTGCCGCACGCGCGCAACGCGTTCTATGGGCCGGGGCCTAAAGGATTGCAAATTCTTTAAGTACTGTTTTCAAAAGGAAGTGGTGTCATCTTGTGAAGATTTAGTTTTAATCGATATGACTCGAACATGGCCATCCTTGCCTCGGACCGTGTCAACAATGCGTCCTAATAACCATTTTAGCGGAGGTAAGTTGTCATCGGAAACAAGAACCATTGTCCCAGGCTGAATATTAGCTGATGTTGAGTTCCACTTGTGACGGTATTGGACCTGAGAGACATACTCGCGGACCAGCGCTTCCAAAAATGTTGACGAGTGGAAGTAAACCTTTGCCATCTATTGAGACGGGATATGTTGGTAACATCAGGTTCTTCAAAAGATGTTAGTTGGCTGCCAATTAAAAAGTGTCCTGGCGTAAGAACATGTTCGTCATTGGGATCTGCAGTTAGTGGTGTCAAAGGCCGTGAATTCAAGATTGCTTCGATCTCCGCTGCGACAGTTGTCAACTCTTCGAAGATAAAGGAAAATGGGCTGCAGGATCTGATCAAAAGATTTTTCGCTGACTTCATGACTGATCCCCAATCCCCATAACCCACCGAAGTGAGGGGAATGTGGGGGAATGTGGTGAAACTCGATGTCATCCTCAGCACACGCCTTTAAAATTGAAGTCTGAGTGGTTTGGCAGTAGAATAGTTTTTTAACTCAGCTAACTCATTTTTGGCTCCTACAAAATTTGTGGCATTATCGCAATAGAGATGACGATAAATCCCACGACAAATGATAAACCTTCGCAGAGCTGCCAAAAATCCGTTGTCAGGTCGGAAACAATCTCCAAATGGACTGCCTTTGTAGAAAAACATACGAAGACAACCATATACGATTTTGTAGTACCACACCCTCGGCTTTTCAATGTAGTTCGAAAAAGACCACAAAAGTCCACACCAGAAACTAGGAATGGCCTGGTACTGCACACCCTTTAAGATGAAAGGTCACCCATAATTTGTTCTCGTAATATTGGCCGCATTCGAAAGCATCGCAGGCATTTATGTACAACCTTTGTTGCCACACTTCGCACATCGATGATCCACACCCTTTGCCCCGAAATCGAAACTAATGCTTGGGCTCCTGCGTGACGATGTTCCAAATGAAGATAGTTCATAAAGCTTTCAACGAACGGGTGAGACTTATTCAGTATGCTGGGATGTTTAGCGTCATACGGCAGCTCCGAGTGATCCAAACGTCCACCCACACGTATCAAAGGCACCAACGAATCATGTTGTATGAATGGATTCAGCTTCCTTAAACGAATCTTTGGAATGCACTCCGCTGTACGATAAATATTATTCTCATCAAAGCAGCCTCATATTATTCTGCCGTAATTTCATCCAAAATAAATTTCTCCGTTCTCACTTTTCGCTTGACGTTTACTATAAATCGATTACAGTAGGCATAGATTATTATTAATTTTTTATAATTATTAACATATTTGTTATTTCTTAAGATATTTTCGAGTCTGCTGTTATCAAAAACTGGATTGTTTAGAGCTCCTATTAGAACTGTGCTTGGCTTTCGCCTTTCCAAAACATTCTTTGTTGCTCGTTTTGTTTTTGACGGTCATGCGTTTTGCTCTTTGTATAAGAAATCTGGACCGCTAAACCGAAAGGAATCCATTAAATCTGCAACAAGCGAACCTCGGGAAACGATGTCGGCTGGATTTGATTTTGTGTTGAGGTGTCTCCAACTGAATTTTGCCGTCAGGTTTTGAATAATAGCCACCTGATTGGTGACAAATGTGTTCCAAAAAGAAGGATGATCTGCAATCCAATCTTGAACGATTTCCGAATCTGTCCACAAGTAGATATGGTCAAACTTCATATCGAAAGAGTCAAGAACTTGCCGGAGAAGCTTAGACAATAACAGAGCCGCACATAGTTCGAGTCTAGGTAGACTTTGAGTGGAAATCGGAGCCACTTTCGACTTCGCGCTCAACAGGTGAACTGATCTATCTCCCATTGAATTCTCGACACGACTGTATATGCAACATCCAAATGCGTTGAGAGACGCGTCCGTAAACCCATGAAGGTCGCAACGAACAAGATCTTGCGCGAACACGTACCTTGGAACTCGTATCGTAGAAAGTTGGCACAATCGATATCTTGGCCATTCTTCTTTCAGATCTTCATCGATTTCTTCATCCCATCCAACCTTTGCGATTCATAGCCGCTGCAAAAACAGCTTACCGAGAACGATGACCGGGCTTACCAGCCCCAGAAGGTCAAACAGTAGGGCCACGTCGGCCCAAAATAGATCTTTTCGTGATGCGGTTGCAACTTTTGATGTTTTCTAAGGGATTGATATATTGTAATTCATCAGATAAAGGCTGCCACACGATACCAAGGGCCTTGATCACACATACATAAATATCGTTTATCCTCAACGGCGTTTCAAGATCGTTCATAGGAATCCCTTCCGTTAGCTTCGAATCTTTCGAATACCACTTCCTCAACTGAAGTCCGGCAGTCTTCAATACAGAGTCAACCTCAAAACGAATTCTGTCGGCGTCTTCCAAGTTATCAGCTCCAGAAATTAGATCGGCCATGTAAAAATCTTTCTTGATTACCGCAGCACCGAATAGAAAGTTAGTCTGATGGTTTTCGCCTAAATGCAGCAAACAACTATAGTCCGTTCAATTTAGACAATTGAAATAAAGAAAATTCCGACAGAGCCAAATTTTCGTAGAGACCTTAGGTTTACCACAAAGAATAAAGTGTCAAAAGTCCCAATCAGTCCCATGTGTGCTTAAAGACTGAATCGGGGTCAAAGGTCAAAATTTTATTTGTAATACGGAAGGGGTTGAAGGTTTGGGAAAGGTAGTGGGATAAAGGAATAAGATTGGGATAGGTAGTGGGAAAGTTGAGCTAGAGGAAAAAGGATAGGATTGGAAAGGAATATGGAAAAGGAAAGGAAATAATAAAGGAAAAGTAAAAAGAAAAGGAAGGAAACGGATATTGGAAAAGGAAGGGAAAAGGAAGCGTCGTGACGAAGGGACCTGGCACGCTTGCGAGGCACGGCTCAGCTCGCCGGATTAGGGGGGGACCTTGCCCCTTCGCCAGACGAAAACCACATTACAAAACATAAATCGTGCCAAAAAACCACCACCACAAAATCATTACCACACTTCAGGCACTGCTTGGTGACATCGCAGTGTGGCCTGTAGCCTACCCAACCATGGAACTCGGTCGGCCATGTTGTCGAGTTCCCCGTACGCGATCACTGCTGTCAGGCGAAACCAATTACCCACGATGCATCTCCAACCTCTTCATCCCCCTGAAATCGTGCTTTTCCTTATAATTTTTTCTCTAAGACCCACTATTTCCCAGATATTGCGCTTGTAAGAATCACGTTGTACATAATATTAGCGCATATGCCACGTATATACATATTTAGGTGCTCAACCAAGAAAAAATGCCTACTCGTGTCTCCTTTTATGTCTACATTATACTATTCTAAGAAAATATACTCTAAAAAGACCGCCACCCGATCCCTTACCGAATACCCTCTACTGGAATAACATCTGTCCTTGAATATGGCTATGTGTATTTATTACAAGCGTCTACTATTGTAGTTAGTGCTGATCAATAAAAAAAATGTCACAATTTTGCTTTATTTGTAATAAACTTTTGACTGAAGATGAAACTGTTTTGGTCAGTCGTGGAATGCCAACTTTAATCGATTCAAGTGGCGCGAGAAGTAATGAGTTTGCTGATTATTTAAGAAGCCAAAAGTCCATAACAATTCACGTGGATTGCAGAAAATCATATACCCGAATCCCGAAAAACTTCAATCTCTGCATCAAAAAGACAACGTTAGGAAGAACAGGCCAGTACTTCAAAAGTAAGTCCACCACATACTAGAGCGCGAATAAGTGAATCCACATTTTGTTTAAAAACACTGTTTATTTCTTTGTCTCTTCGTATTAACATCCTCTATACATACTAGGGAGCGTTTTTATATTCGCGGAATGGGGGATATAGGGTGGAAATAAAAAAAACAAATTATTTTTCCTTTTCAATGCAAGACAGATACATTTTTCAGATCTTTCAATTAATTTATTTATACCCTCATAAAAAAATGTTTTGTCTTTACCTTCAAAATACGCCGAAACTGCCTCTTTGACTTCATCATCATTGGTAAATTTCTTACCAACGCAATGCGGACCTTGTGCACAGGCGCGTTGTCGTGCAAAAGCAGCACACCTCCCGTCAATTTCCCCCGTCTTTTCTTTTTAATGGCTTCTTTCAATCGCTCTAATATTGAAGCGTAGTATTCTCCGGTTATAGAAACACCTTTATCTTTATAATCGATAAGTAATATTCCTTCCGAGTCCCAAAAGACCGTTGCCATGAGTTTTCCCGCTGACTGTGATACCTTAAACTTTTTGGGAGGTGCTGTGCGTTTTTTGTGCCACTGCATGGAGTCTTGTTTAGACTCAGGCTCATAATGATGAACCCAATTTTCTTCTCCAGAAACAATTCGGCTCAATACACGTTCCTTGTCTTCATTACAAAGGTCTAAAAATGCACGTGAACACTCTACGCGCTGTTGTTTTTCTCCGTATTTCACTTTTTACTCCCGATTGTGTTGCTTGGTTGACGATAGCTCGAAGACAAATTGTCTAAGAATAATGAAACCTCGTATTCATACTAAGAGTAGCTGAACTCGTTACGACTATAATGAGCATAGTCACCCCCTCTAACCTCCTCATTCCGCGAATATAAGAACGCTCCCTCGTAAGTATAGGATGTGCTTATGCCTTTTCTCATTATTTGGGTTCCCAATGAGTTGAGGGTCAGTTGAGAACGCCAATCACCGGGGAGAGCAACGGTCCGCTAAACTAGAGAAGAGCAAAGAACTTTCTTTTTTTCTTGGAAATATCTGGCCATAGGTTTCTGGAAACTCTGCATGTTTCTTGAGATGACTTCCATTTTTTAGAAGGTTTTGTTGGGTTTTGATTTTATCTCGTTCTAGTGACTTGATAACTTAATAACAGTATTGGCCTGATTTTGGCTAGCTTATCCGCCAATTCGTTACCAGTTATGGCACGATGACCTGGAACCCATATTAAATAAGCAGTATTCGTTATTAATGCTACAGCTTTCTACTTATTTGGATTTTGTGACAATAAAGAAGAGAATAAAGAAGAGATAGCTTTAATGAGCGCCTGGCTGTCTATGAGGATGTCAGTATTTTAGTTGATCAATTTTTACTTAACTATAGGTGTTTTTCGGCTTCACAGATAGAATTTCTGATTGAAAAAAGTGGAGGATCTTTATTGATCCTTTTATGGGGATATAATCTGAGAAGGGATTCGGGTATATGATTTTCTGCAATCCACGTGAATTGTTATGGACTTTTGGCTTCTTAAATAATCAGCAAACTCATTACTTCTCGCGCCACTTGAATCGATTAAAGTTGGCATTCCACGACTGACCAAAACAGTTTCATCTTCAGTCAAAAGTTTATTACAAATAAAGCAAAATTGTGACATTTTTTTTTTTTATTGATCAGCACTAACTACAATAGTAGACGCTTGTAATAAATACACATAGCCATATTCAAGGACAGATGTTATTCCAGTAGAGGGGATTCGGTAAGGGATCGGGCGGCGGTCTTTTTAGAGTATATTTTCTTAGAATAGTATAATGTAGACATAAAAGGAGACACGAGTAGGCATTTTTTCTTGGTTGAGCACCTAAATACAGCTGCGGTCAAAATAATAGTAGTATAGAGCTTATGAAACAACGAAATTGAAAAAAACTGATCAGTAAATTCTAATTTAAAAAACCAATAACGTGGTTTTTAAGGTGGTGTTTTAAGCTTTTATTTATTGAACAGATGTTGAAATTCAGCGGTCAAAAAAATAGTAGTGATAGGAAAATCTACCTTGAAATGTTACGAAATCGAAAAATTTGGTCAAAATTTTTATTACAATATGTGGCTGAGTGTTCGTACCTTTAATTATTATTTAGTTGCACGTCCCTTGATAGCTATAACAGCAGTACAAAGACGTTAAATAGAGTTTATCAGGTTTCCACACCTTCCTGTGCTTATCGAACTCCATGATTGCTGTAAAGCTTCCCAAGGGCCTGTGTTGTTACTGGTTTGAATCTAGAGACATATTTTTTTACATCGCACCACAGGTTTTCGATGGGATTAAGGTTCGGAGACTGTGCGCGCCACTTTATCACATCTACTCTACTTTTCTGGAACCATTTCTTCTTGCTGAAAGACCCATTTCAGTGGCATTTCAACTACAGTACACGGTAGCATTTCTTCCTGCATTATCCTAACATAGAGATGCTGATCCATAATGCCTTCAATCCGGTTTATGGGTCCCACTCCGTAGAAGAAAAAAACATGCTCATACCATTATGATTGTAAAGCGTGGATTATATTTGGTGTTAGGAGGTCTTCTTACATATTGACGAGATCCTTTTCCATCATATAAAACAATTGAAGTGTAACGGTTTTTCACTATCAACGCAATACAAAGTCGAAAAATACCAATCTGTGCAATGCTTTTACTCACACTACTATTATTTTGACCGCAACTGTATGTATATACGTGGCATATGCGCTAATATTATGTACAACGTGATTCTTACAAGCGCAATATCTGGGAAATAGTGGGTCTTAGAGAAAAAAATATAAGGATCATTTTTATAGAGAATTTCAAGATCTACAAGTTTGTTCAAATGTGTTTCTCGATAAAACTTGCCGTTTTCGAGAAGAATCCAAAAAACCTAAAATTTTGACCTTTGACCCCGAATAAGTCTTTAAACACACATGGGACTGATTGGGACTTTTGACACTTTATTCTTTGTGGTAAACCTAAGGTCTCTACGAAAATTTGGCTCTGTCGGAATTTTCTTTATTTGACCACTATTTTTATGTATAAATTGACCGGACTACTAGTGGCATGATATGGTGCGGAGGAGCTACCGTATGTGACAGTTGACAATCGATAAGTTTGAATTGCTTGTGATGGATTTTCTCTCCACAAAATATCTTGGAAGTTGGAATCAGAGGGCTGAACAAAAATTTGCAAAGTGAGATGGAAAACAAATCTTCTTGTGTGGTCGGACCCACTATTAGAACTTCATTCAACGCAACATTGGATAATGAACGACAAGATGCGTCGAAGACAACCCTCAATTTAGTCGACGAACTGTCCGGGCGTAGAACGAAATGTTGAAGCATGTAATAACGAAAATCTGAAAACTTATCCAATGGAACAGATAAGTCAGCTTTATTAATATTCTTGCATAAACGATACGTAACGTTCCCTTTTCTCCGGCGATTTTGCAAGTTGTTTTTCGAGATTTAGGAATCGTTTCTCAGCTATTCTGCGAGAGTCACCAAGGATAGTCGGATCCTGCTTAGAGTAGTTTAACTACAAGTCTACCATAAGGTGTCTGCTGGATGGGAAATGGGGGATTGGGGAATTCGATGGAACGTCTTCGATGGCTAAAAACCTCTAACATTTTATTGAGTGTTTCATCTGCTGCAAGGTTAGTCGTACTCAAATGCGAATAACGGTGTATGGTTTGGCAAACTGTTCGCTTTGCCATATTTTCCGACAACGATCTAACCCAGTAGAGTGTTTTTCAACAGCAGTAGTTCTTCACCTAGTTTAATTGGGCAGTCTGCTAATAGATCGAAAAAGATATCGGCTCCGATGAACATATCAATCCGTTGAGGCTGATTAAACATAGGATCGGCGAGTTGAATGTCCGATGGTATTTGCCAATTCCTAACGTCTATTCGTCCTTCTGGTTGATTTGATGTAATGGACGACAAAATCCATAAGTCCAAGTTAAATTCAATTTTGCCGAGTCTTGAGCTGACAGAAGCGGAAGTTTTTTAAAGGAAGACAGAGTTTCTCTTCCTTAACATCATATCTGATTTTATCAATCACAAACCTCGAGAGGTTGCAAGATACATTATTTGACGTTCTTCTTAGCCTTAATAATGCCAAAATGAATCCCCATTTTATTTCGCCGTCACAATTCGGCAAACAACTCCAAATCATTCGCAATAATCTTCCGTCTCTTCTTAACTTCCAACAGCATCTGTTTTAGATATTTTTAAACTGTCATCCATTAAGGGGCGAAGTCTTAATTAATCAATAGTATTTGAAATGATGATTCCTTTGTTTGATAACCAGGATTTTCAACTGTTCAATGTAGTTTCATCCCCTTTATTTCAAAATGATTCAAGCTTCATTATGAAACAATCATCCCCGTATTTAGCAGTCACTTCAACTAGAGATAGGTATTTTGAATTAACAGAAAATCAGTTACTGTCTTGTCATTTTCTTTCAACTAGAAGTTGTATTTGTAACCAACAACTACCAACAATGATCCATAAACCATTGGTAATAGTTGTGAAGTCTCACTACTTAAATATTTGCCAAGTGCTCTAGATAAGTGCTTTTTAACAAAATCCATTTTACACGATCAATGGATAAGCCTAAGAGCTTCTAACAGTTAGATATTCTCTCTTGAGGGCACAGTAACTGGTCTACTTATATGCGAAGGAATTACAAAAAGTTTAACAATAAGTGGTAGTGGGCTGATGGAATTCTTAAGACCGTGCACATTGAAGCTTCCAAATATAGTTATAAATGGACGAGTTCTAAGCCATACAATAAAAAATTCATTTGTTCCATCTGTTAGAATATCTGAGGTGATTAAAACGAAATTAGCGAGCGAAGATACAAGAGTCATTGCACCTTCGAGCAGTGAGACAAGTTATATGGAAATACAGGTTAAAGGACAAAATAAATGAAGTAGCTAAAGATTAAGATAAGGATACATGGCCAAATGATATAAACACCCATGATTACCATCACTATGGCATAAGCTTTCACACGTACCTTTATTTTTAATGCTGACACGATGGGAAATGATGGCTTTATCATTTTCCAAATTTATTATTTATTCCAATTCCCACACCTTTCATACAACCATTGAGTTTGTATACATAGAGGAACCATGCTAGATTGCGTTAAGACGTCGGTAGATGTCACCAAGCAAATAAAATCGAAATTTGAAATTTTTAGAGGAATGCTCTCCACAGAAATTTGACTTAAAAAGAGGCGGTGGAAAAGGGAAGCAGGGAAAACATCATGTGTATTTAGAAATGCGGAAGAAAACAGTTGCGTTTAGTTTAGTTTAGTTTAGTTTAGTTTATTTAGTGAATGCTTAACAACTGTAAGATACAATATCTTTTAAGGTAGTTATAAGCTAATTTTACAGAAATGAGCTAGATAAAAAAAGAAAAAAATTAATCAAAATTAAAAATTAAAAATTATGAACAAAGTTTTAAATTCCAAATAAGATTTACAAAATCATTTATATATTACTTCGAAAGTGATTTATTAAGACCTTTTTAATTCTTGTTGCGTTTTGGATTTCTCTAACATGTCGCGGTAACGAGTTCCAGAGACGGACGGAATTAATAAAGAATTGACGCTCAGATGTTAAACACGAATGGTGAGGATAAATTAACTGACGAGATCTTACCGAAGTCGCGGTAGTAATTTTATCAAAACAATATTGTGGTTGGCGTGTAATGAGTATGTCAGAAAGCAAAATTAAATTTCGAAGCTCAACATATTTATCAAAGGACATCCCCAGCAACATTTTAGGCAAATTAGATAATCTATCGTATCGTCGTAGGCCAAAGACAAAACGTACGGTACTGTTAAAGGCGACATTGAGTTTTCGCTTGCTTACATAGTTGCAATTACAGTAAATTTCACAGCCGTACATCAAGATCGGAATGACTAAAGTCTTTGCAAGAAGTAAACGTGTTTTAAAAGGTCTAAAAGTCTGAATTACCCATAATGTACGAAGTACACCATACACTTTGCCCACAAGTGTGTTTATATGGTCATCCCAAGTCAAGACGCGGTTAAACGTCACGCCGAGATTTTTTGCAGTATCTACATAATTTATTGGGTGATTATTCAATACAATTGGAGGAAAATACTCAAGACCAAGACTTTTTCTTGAAATAACGATGCATTTGGATTTTTTCGGGTTTAAAATGAGACCGTTTAGCTCGGACCAGCTTTGAATTTTTTCGAGATCTTTGTTGACACAAAAAGCTCCATGCTCTATGAGCCCAAGGGGACAGCTAAAATACAATTGGACGTCATCTGCGTACATATGAGAAGAGCAATTATCAAATAAAGACGGGAGTTCATTAACGTACATCGAAAACAGTAAAGGACCAAGTATAGAACCCTGTGGGACACCTGTAATGTTTCCTATCGGCTAAATAAGAATAAATAAGCTTAGTGGCACTCAATGAGAAATTGAATTGATTTTTAAGCTTTTGACATAAATTAACGTGGTTGACTGTGTCGAAAGCCTTTGAAAAATCGAGCAGAACCAAAAAAGTAACCTCATCTCTATTCAAGGATTGTCTTATATCTTCAGTTACGTTTAAGAGAGCGGTAATACAGCTGTGTTTTTTACGAAAACCAGACTGCTTCGGTGTAAGCATCGAGTTTGCCGTAAGGTGAACGTTTATTTGTTTTTGTAAAATTCTTTCAAATGCTTTCGATAGAAACGGTAATATAGAGGTGGGGCGGAATTCAACACTTTTAGCATTTTTCGGAATTGGTATGATTTTGGCTTTTTTTCCACAAATCCGGGTAAATTCCTGACGTTAGAATAGTGTTGAACAAATAGGTGAGATAAGGCAGTATTATTGGAAGAATAAAGTACAGAAGTTTTGGATGAATTTCATCCAAACCAACAGCATTTGACTTTATAGAAAGCAAAGCTTCAACTACATCAGCACTATCTGCAGCACGGAAACCAAAGCCTGTACATGTAATGTAGTTGTGTACATTAATACAGACACTCCATAAACTTAAAACAAAAAATACAACTGAGATAAAAAAAAGAAAATTAAAAAACAAAAACAGTATAATTAATAATTATTCATCACAACTCTATAATCGTCATAATAGTGAAATTCGTCCTATAAACAATGAATATCAGCCCTTGATTGAATTCTTGATTCTAAATTCACGGAATTAGTGACATGTCATTTAATTTGCAATAAATCGTACCACCCTCCATGCATCTGTCTCAGTAAAAGATCTTGCGGCTATATCAAAGATTATCTTAACTTTTTTGTATTTCTTTGCGACGAGTCGAGTGTAAGAACATCTATCTCTCTCTCTCACGTTCTCCTTGCTGTGATATGCCTCAGTGACTCAACCAACTCTATTGTTAGTGACAATAAAAACTTTCATAAAAAAGTTCTCAGCAAATTTCAACACTTAGATGAATTCTCTCAGAGTATAGAATTATTGAATGCTGCAATTAAGACATTTAGCAATCGCTGTTTCTTAACTCTCTCTTCAATCGAAAAAAATGTATTTCATCTTTAAATAATCTCCGCAACTCCTACGACCAACATACTCGTTGCCGTTTTGATTACTTCAACAACGTAGTGCGCTCTACGATAGAGACTGTTATGAATACTTATCATATTGACAACATCCACAAGCTCAGTCAATCTCTTCGGTCCGATTTTGACCTATTATCTCACAATATGAGTACTTCGATCTCAACGACTCCTGATTCCTGTCCAATCACTCCAACTCTGCACACACTACTCTCGAACGTTACCGACATCAGATGAACATTCCACACCATCTCCGAGCATACCAATTTCTTCTGCTTCCCTTCCAATCAACACATCTTCATTTTTAAATCATCAACAATAGCTAGAACTTCATCAAACCCCAATACTTCTGTCATCTTCCCATCTGAAATACAAAATAAATTATTACTTTTTGTATAAAAACGAAACAATAATCGAGATTATTAACGTAGGTGTACAACATTTTCTATTCCGACGTCAATTTATACATCCCATTTCATTGAAATCAATTTCATTGAAATCAATTTCTACTATTGGCCCTGTTCCTGCACCGTCTTCTACCTCATCAATGCCTGAAAACGTAAATTTAGAACCTGCCTTAGTCTATCATTTCGGCACAACCTGGACTCATACAGAATGGATGAATAGGATTAATAAATTGAATAAATAAGCTTCTTTCACTCCTTTATTTATCTATAATACTCCAACTACTGCTAATGTCTCCTGGTTACGTAATTTCTTCTCCTTCTATTACAAAACTAATATCTATAAATGTTTTAAAATAAAATCTTCTTGTTTTAAAGCCTACATTCCAACTTAATATTTATCAATGGTTGTTTTTACCTTTTGTATTTAAGGTTGGCAAGATCCAAATTTTTCTATCGAGTTTATTAAAGAAGGCACAGCCTATCAATAAACTTAAGAATGTATCAAGTATAAGACCTTCGTCTAGTTTTAAGCTTAATTTTTGAAATGTTAAACCAATTGTAAACCTTAAGCTTCTTCCGTCCCCTCGACCCAATCGAGTTTCTTTTAAAATTGATACCAATGTCTCCCACCCCTCTACCAAAACTGCAACTCATAATCCCTCCAACAGGCCGTATAGTAACTTTATACATTCTCATTCCCTTAATCCTCCCTCTCAATCTTCAAGTACAACTCCTCAACTTATATCACCCATTTTTACTAACCTTACAAATTATACTAACCAAAACCCCCCTATTTTTGACCCTATGTACCCCCCTCCCCCCGCCCCATCGTTAAACTAACCTCTAAACTTACTAACTCACAAACCACAGCCAATGACTATGATAGTCGTTACTTGTTAGCAAGGCTATGCGATAATAAGCTTTATGAGAACGTTCGCCTTTACCTTTACCTTTCTTACATAATAAACCTGACTCTGTATGTATAAATGGCAAAACCAAAACCATTGTAATTATGTCCATATTAAAAGAGGGTCTTCCCACCGATCCGCTCTATCTTAAGAAAATCTATATCCCGTTGTTTCACGAAGATTGTAATCTATCTCCCCCTACTGTATTGAAGGACCTCGCTACATATGAATCTCATGTTGGCTCTAAGCGTTCCTTACATTCTAATCTATCTCAAAAACCTCGTCTTTGAGACAAGTTCTTTCTCGCATCTTGCCTCCAACGGGGTATCCTTAAACACCCTGTTCCTATTATCAAAACGTTAGAGGGCTTCGTACGAAGACATCGTCAGTATTTCTTAATTCTCAAATGCTCCCATATCATATATACGCCCTTACAGAAACAAACCTTGATTCTAGTTTTCTTAATAATGAATTATTCACTTCCGATTTTGTAGTGTTTCGTGCAGATGACCAAATTAACGAAAATTGTCCCAATGGCCGTGGTGTTCTTCTTGCTGTTCACAAATCACAACCGTTTCAATTACTCTGGTAGATATCCCTAAATCCCCACTCATCGAATTTGTATGTGTAAGACTTTTATCCCTCAATAGATGTTTCTATATTCTCTGTTGCTACATCCACCCATCTCAACCTACTATTGCATATCAACAATTAGTCAATTCCTTTGATTTGCTTTTGAAGCTGCGGAATCCTGCGATGCCTTTTTTATCATTGGAGACTTGCGCTGGATACCATCCGAAAATGAATCATACTATGTTCCTTGCAACCTTACTTCAGAAAAAGAATACCTTTTCTACGATCGCTCACTTTGGTCAGGCCTCTTTCAAATGAGTAATGTAACCAACAACCTTGGGAGACAACTCGATCTTACAGTGGCGTGGCGTGGATATTTTCAAATGGTAAGTCGAAAGTCGAGAAAAATGAATCACTTACACAAATTAATAATGAATAAATAGAAGATACCTTAAATTCCAAACGTGGATTAATCGAAGCCAATTTTTCTATACTTTAAGTCATTTAGGTTAAAATTCACAATGAGCTTAAAGCATAAAAAAATGCACGTTACTTAAAATTCACTTTAAATTTGCAAACAATCCAAAACAATGATCAGTAAAACAAAACCGAATTCGCCGTACATTACTCGAAGGCGAAAACTGTATTATTTTTTCCAAGCAAACATTGCAGTAAGACGAAAATGATCGTCTTACTTTTTTCAATAAGAGAACGTGTATTGAAAAAGGAAGCACCGCGGTGCACCGGGGTGGAAATATATCGTAGAAAAGACAGGGACAAACACAAAATATGTTCTGCGCGGCGATTTTCAATGCTTTGTGTATGCTTTGTGTATTGTGTGTGTATCTCGCAAATTTAAAAGTGCTTGAAGAACATTGTGTGTATGGGCAAGGATAGGCTGTTGACTGCTTAGTTGTAGACTTATGTTGCTGGTTTTTTCTATGAACAAGGGATAAATTTTAAAAGGTAAGACGATGGGAATCGTGTTATATGGACACCGCGCCACTGCGATCTTATCTTCTCTTTGGATCCTTGTAACTCAGTAGTTACCGAAAGTTTCCGTCTTCTCTCGCCCCTTGACCAATTTCACCCCCCTCTTTCTCTTGTTTTTACCTTAGAACAACAAATCTCCACCATTGATTCAGAAGTTCCCCTTGTTTTCAACTTTCGTAAAGCTAACTTTTTTTTTTTTTTTTTTTTTTTTGTCAGGAGTAAATCTTCAAAAGACACTTAGTAGTATTCGATACCAAGTAGTGTGGGATTCTTACCCACTAAAAACTCCTCGTAATCAGAACCAATCTATAACGATCGACAACAGATTTTTCTTTCTCAATAATATTATCGCTTTAAGGGAAGCTTAAACTTTTAATGCTTCCCATGACTTTTAGGCCATTAGCTCGTGTGGCTTGGTTCTTCTTAATCTCCGAACATTGCCTCTCGTATTTAATACGGACTCCATTTCAGAGTTGATATGACTATGCAGTCGCTGATTGTGTGATACAGCATGTTTTCTTACAACTTTGTAACCGTTTCTATTTGTAGGTCACGATGTAAATCGCTATTTCTTATATACCATGGTGCATTTACTATTCCACGAAGGACTTTGTTTTGGAACTTTTGGATGATTTCAGTATTTGTTTTCTTTGTACAGCCTCATAATTGGATTCCATAGGTCCAAACAGGTCTAAGTACTTGTTTATAAAGCATTATTTTATTTTCGACAGATAAGTCCGAATTTCTACCGAGTAACCAGTACATTTTTCTATATTTCAAGTTGAGCTCTTCCCTTTTCTTTTTGATATGCTCTTTCCATTTTAGCTTTGCGTCCAAATTCATTCCAAGGTATTTGGCCGGATTGGCGTAAGGTACAGCTTGATTGTTGATGATTATTTGAACGTAGCTTAACTTTTTATTTGTAAAGTTTATATGTGCAGATTTAGCTTCATTGAGTTGATACGCCATTTTTGGGTCCAATCACTAACGGTGTCGACGGCATTTTGCAGTTTCTCAGCAGCCTTGACGAGGCACTTACTGGATGCCAAAATTGCGGTATCATCTGCAAAAGTAGCCATAGTGGTGTTGATATCCACTGGAATATCCCTTGTATATATCAAATACAGGGTAAGTCCTAGGACGCTTCCTTGTGGAACACCGGCTTGTATATTACATAGCTTTGAATATTCTTGATCATACCGTACTCTGAAGAGCCGGTTTGTGATATAAGATTTTAGTATTTCGTAGTACTGCCTGGGTAGGTCCCTTTGCAGTTTGTACGCTAGCCCCTCATGCCATACCTTGTCGAATGCTTGAGCAACATCTAAAAATATAGCCGAACGTACTTGTTTTTCTTCTAATGCTTTTTCAACTGTATCCGTTATTCTATGAACTTGGTCTATCGTGGAATGTTTATTTCTAAATCCAAACTGATGATTTGGGATTAGATTTCTTTCTTCTATGACTTTGCTCAGTCTTTTCAGTAGCAATTTTTCAAAGACTTTTGCCATTATTGGTATAAGCGATATTGGTCTGCAAGACGTCACTTCTGTTGGTGGCTTACCTTGCTTTGGTATAACAATTACTTCATCAATTTTCCAATGATGTGGGACATATTGGGTCTTTAGGCATGCATTTATTATGAATTGGAGTTTTATGAAGGCTTTTGATGGCATTTCTTTCATAACCTGAGCAGTTATTAGATCGTACCCAGGTGATTGTAAAGCTAACTTTGATCATCTAAATATCTTACTTAATCAGGTTGATTTCAGTTCTTTCACTAAAGCTCCTACCCCTATTGACATTGCTCTTACATTTTTCTATACATCTATTTTCGAATGCCTCATCCAGTGTGTCCCACATTTGAAACAAAAAAATTGCTGAGCGTCTCCCCCATGGTATACTAAGGAACTACGAACGCTTTGTAATCTCAGAAATAAATTGTGGAAAATTTTCTTAAAATCTCCCTCTGATTACATAAATTATCAGCATGCTTTCTCCAATTTCTCATCTTTATGCGAAGTTCTTTATCATAATTACCTCAGTAAAATGCAGACATGTCTCATTTCTGAGCCTAAGCGGTTCTACCAATTTATTAATATTTAAAGAAAATCAGATGGACTCCCTTCAACGTTCAATTTTCAAAACACTTCAACTTCAGATTCTCAAGTCATTGCTAACCTTTTTGCTAATTTCTTTAGCCAATCTTACAGTGTCGATAGTATCGACCTAGACCCTGATTACTTTAGTTACCTGACAAACAGTCCACATACCTCTCTCGTTTCTCTTGGTGTAGATCCAGATACTGTTTGCAATAAAATGAAATTACTCAAAGATGATTGTTTTTGGTTTACTGCCTGAACAGGATGGTGTAGCTGTAGCACTAGTACGCCGCGCTGTCAAAGTCGAAAGTAGGCAAATGCCATAAGAGTGAACACAATGCGTAGCAGTAGCTGTAGCGGTAGCTGTAGCTGCAGTACAAGTTAACTCAACTTCAACTTTTGAGCGCGCTGCAGCGCTACATTTTGACGTTTCATACAGAAAAAAACTAAACAAAGCAAAATTGCTCAGCAAAATTGACATCTTGCGCTACACCATAGTGGACGAGCTTTACTACATTCCTCAGCTAAAAAAATAAATAGGGTGGCGCAACAGAGCGAGGAGCCCCTGGGCCTAGCGCATTTCTCACAACCAGGCCTTGTGAGGGAATGGAAGGGACCTACAATTTTCTGCCGGCTCCGAACGGCTAATCGAGAAAGCGCTTTTCAAGGCAATGAATACTAACGGAGGACTTGCCAATTCCTCGCGAAAAGCGATACCCGTGGAAAAAACATTTTTGCCTCTGCTGGGATTCGAACTCGAACCTCTGGATTAACAGGCGGACATGCTATCCATCACACCACGGGTACCACAATTCTCAGCTGCATTCTGATTTTTGATTTGACAGCGCGGGCCGCCCCGCAGCGTACTACAGCTACAGCTGCGCCATTCTGTTCAGGCAGTTAAGCTTTTGTGGACTGTATATGGATGATTTGGTGTATGTGTGGTGTGTGTTGTGTGTTGTGTGATATTATGTGTGTAACTACGAAAAGAATAATGATTTTATGTTAGTTTTTTATAATGAATTTATTGCATTATAATATCAATATAATATATATATATAATATTAGCACGATTGATTGCCCCGCTGTAACACGTCTTCTCGGCTTGCTTGTCGTTCACGTAGTGGCGATCGTCTTCCAATCTTCAGTTAGGTCAGGTGCAAGCGAAAGAGGTGTAAAAGAAATTGCAAATGATCGGAACATTACCAAACTAATTGGTATTTGGTATAACAAGAGAGTTTGTGACATTTAGTGCAAATCTTACATGTTTGGCAATTTTCTAATTAGTATACAATTCAAAGGTTTAAAAAACACAAATTTGATAATTTATTTAATTTCACATATTATATTGATCTGATTGAAACCGAAACAATGATTTTTCTCCTGGACCTGACGGCATCCCTGCAATCTTACTTAAAAAAGCATTAACGTACTATGCAAGCCTCTAACTAATTTATTTCAACTTTCTCTCTCACACAAGCAGTTTTTCCTATTTTATGGAAAGATTCATTTATTTTTCCAATCCACAAAAAATTTATGAAAAACGATATTTCTAATTATCGCCCCATAGCCAAACTCTCCTCTATTCCCAAACTATTTGAAAGCATTGTCTATGACTCCCTTTGTTTCCACTGCAAGTAAATTTTTTCTCCACTACAGTATGGGTTCTTAAAAGGCAGATCAACCACGATGAATCTAACTCAATTTGTGTCAAGGACGCTCTGTTCTCTAGAACAAGGCTATGAAGTTGACGTGGTTACCACGGACTTCTCTAAGGCTTTTGACAAAATTTGTCACCAGATAATTATTCTCAAGCTAAGAGGCTATGGTTTTCCTCAGCTATTTATTCAATGGGTTAGCTCGTACTTGAAGCAACGCTTCTATAGGGTAGTTTTCCGTGGCTCAATATCTACTCCTATTTCTGCCACATCCGGTGTTCCCCAATGCAGCCATCTTGGCCCACTCTTATTCGTCCTTGCTATAAATGATGTTGATAAGATTATTTCCCACTCAGATTTATCCATCTATGCAGATGACATAAAAATTATAAAGATTATATCCAAACCTTCTGATTCCTCTTTCCTTCAGCAAGATTTAAACTCCTTTTTAACTTGGTGTCTGAAAAATTTTCTAGAACTTAATGTCAGTAAGTGCCAATTCATGACCTTTTCACGCAAACACCTCCCCTCACTCCCTCGGACTAATGTTTTTTGTGTCATACCTGTTCCAGTAGTGTCTTCAATTCGTGATCTTGGTATTTCTGTGACAAAGAGCTCAATTTCCGATTCCACATCGACCAAATCATAGCGAAAGCAAATTCCTTCCTTGGCTTCATAAAACGCTGGTCCAAAGAATTCTCCAAACCATACACCACCAAATCACTTTACATAACATTCGTCAGACCTATACTTCAGTAAGCTTCTCAGGTTTGATCTCCCTTCCAAATTACCCACTCTCGCAGAATTAAATTAAAGTATTATCTCATTCAAATTTCTTTTTGAAACCCAACATAGTCTTTGAAATAACGCGAATAACTTCTGAAGAAAGCACTTTGTGAAAAAATGTAAAAAAAACCTTTTTTTGAAAATTTAATTTTCTAAAAGTAAACATCCTTGCAATTTTTCACATATTGATTTGTACGTGAGTTGAGAAACTCGAAAATAAAAGAGCAAAATCAAAAAAGGTACCATTTTTCAAAGCTTGATTACTCGGAAACGGTTTGTCTGGCAAGAATTTTTTGAAAGACATTTTTTAAAGGAAATGTCAAAATGACAAAAATATTTGTCGTTAAATTTGTTGGGCTCAAAATAATTAACAGTTTTAACGCTCAAGTAAGGTTAGGTCTAAGAAATATAAAACACGATTGATAGACCTCTAAATATTTTTTTTTAGCTCAAACTTTTTTTGAATTTTTTATTAGCTATCTCCAACAATATTTTCAATATGGGTTTTGAAACAATTTTTTTTTTTGGTCCAGTCTACTATACAGTATACACATATCGTACGAACTCAGCTATCTAGTCAACCACCTAAAACACAGCAAGATGATATTACTATTTTTAGCATACACAAATATCACTCGTACAAGAATATTTCAAACCGACCAAAAAACTATGCAAGTGATCTTTTTTTCATGCAAAACCTCTATACTATTCTATTCATACATCGATTACACACAGCCATCCTGTCAACCACCAATAAAACAACTCCAAATTTCCTTCACATCACTGATCAGAACCTACACTCACGGAAAAAAAGAAAATCAGAATTCGATCTGAAAATTTCAATTTTATACTACAAAAATGTTCAAAAAACTCCTCTATTCCTCAACTTCGGTATTTATACTACTCTCCTACAACAACAAAATACATGGCACACTTTCTAGTCATCACTTTTTCTATGATCAAAAATTAGATTTTCACAGTCCCGACAAAAGTCCTCCAAAATTTTCTGCTGCTGCCTTACAAATTATAAAAATCTTAATTTCCAACCATAGATTTCTTTTACACACAGTTTTCAAAAAATATCAGAAAATTTTCATCCACCACTTTTTTACGCGACAATTGTCCTCCTATTTATACTACTACTGTCAAACACCTTAGAAAAGTCGAGAAGACAAAGTATAGAATTATAATTTTTATCAAATCTAGCTCGTATGTCGTATGTCATCAAGAATTTCAACTGTTGCAGTTTAACAGTTGTGATTTCCTCGAAAACCTGATTGAATTCGGCTTAGTAACTTATTATCTGAAACGTGTCTATTCATTTGATCACTCAGGCCCATTACCATAACCTTTGCTTTTTTCCACGAAGCTGGGAAAGTAGACATTCTCACACAGGAATTGATGGTATATGTTAACATACAAGAAATGTGTCATAAAATAAACTTTAAACATTTCATTAGTAGGTCTATCTAGTATAGTATCTACTTACATTACTGCTGACATTATTTTTCTTGCTACATTTAAAACACTGATTCGGAGACACAAATGTAACTCAATGCAAACCTCTAAATTATAGAAAATATCATAGAAATCTTATTGACTGCTTAATTATGAGACAAAAAGTGTTTATTTTGCTGCATTGGTTCGACTTTACAACAGTTTTTCTTCGAATTCGTTACTAAGTTTTTTTTAACGTTTTTCCAAAAGACACCACTTAGAAAATCTTTATTTAGTTTTGATGAAAAGGCGAGCGGGTCAAAATTCTGGCTTCAAAATTTTGCTCTTCAAAATTCTGCTTTTAAAACGAAAATTCTGTTTTTCAAAATTCTGTTTTTTTTTCGTTCTTGCTGACAAAATTCTGCTTCTCAAAATTCTGGCTTTTTAAAAAGAAAAAAATCCTGCTTTTTTCATATTATTTTTTAATTGCAGAAGAACAAAATCAAAGTAGGAGAGCGACAAGACAGTAAAAGTTTGCAATTATTATCAATATTTTCTGCCAATTATAAAGAAAAAGATAGTGTAGAAAATGTTAAGCGCGCGCTTTATACTCTTTTTTTTCCTTTATCTTCTCCTAACGTTTCGAGCGCTTAATTTCTGTTTTCTGCAGGGCTACGGGCAGAGATTAGAAATTAATTAGATGGCAAACTTCACACACACATTGAAACTGCCTACAAGCTCTACTACTTTGAGTACAGCTTCCACCATCGACTTTACACAAAATCTCACTACTACCACTTTGAGCACAGCTTCCACCACTAAGGCCACGTCTGGCTGAATTTTTGGATTTGAAAACGTTTTGTAATTTTTAAAACTTTTTGTGAAAAATTTTGTTTTCATTTTCGCGTTCCACTTTTTCAATATTCTTTTCGTTTAATGAGTCAGATCATCAAATGTTCGTGTGATAATAGTAGATTCAGTAGGAATAGGGGAGTTTTTTCTAGCACTGCAGTAGTTGTCATAAGTTTTTAATGTATTTTATTTCAAACAAACCATCTGTTAGAAACAATGAATTAAATTAATAGTTTTCGATTGAAACTCTGTCAAAAAGGTATGCTTAAGCTTAAATAAGAGTTATTACTGTTATGATTATTGTTATTATTATTATCATCATTGACAGAGAACAGTTACAAAACACGAAGAGGTAGCATTAATCAGAAATCGAAGCAGTATTAGCTTAAATTTGTGTTTGAAAGGCATTGACATATGTACTGACTGCTAGTACTCACAGCATGAATGTGCAAAATGCAAAACTAAGCAAACATTTTAAAATTGATTTAAATTGTGCTTTTACAAACGAGCTTAAATCATAGCTTTTAAATGAGCTTGAAAAGAAAAAGTATAAATAAAAATCTTAGTACAGTAATAATAACAAATTCATTACAAAAAATATCAAAAAATGTAACTCCCAGTTTGGAAAAACTACGAGAGCAATTTTATTATTCACAGAAGCTAACTAATGTCTAGCCTTACCCTTAGCTTTTGTTTTTGCGGCCATTTTTTTCGTGGTGAAAGTAAAAAAATCTGACCATTTTTCAACATAGAGCAGTTCACACTGTACAAATAGTTGGAAAGACTTTGATCTGAACGAACGCTCTACAACTTGTGGGATTTTGAACTTCTACAGACAATTCTGATAAAGTAAACTAGAAACTATTCAAATCGTGAAGAATTTCATATAAACCATGAAAATAAGGTATTTGATAACGGAAAAATATGAAATAAAATATAATTTAAGTAAAATGCGCATTTGGCTGTAAGGTAAATAATATTTTTTGCTACGATTACGTAAGTTATTTGTAAAAACTTATTAGCCGAGTTTCATTGGGAATCTATATTCATTTATATTCACTTAAGCAAAACATCGCTCATGGAAAAACAACAACCCCTAAGTGAATAGCGTAAGTGAACAAAAATTACTTACTTACCTAAGTGAACAACATGGATGGTTGGTAAATGGAGTTTGTGAAAGTGAACTTGGTAAGTGAATATAGCCATATAAAGCGTTTCATTGATACTCGCAAGTTAAGTGAATAAAAGTGAATATAGAAATTCCCAATAAAACTCGGCTATTGAAAAGTAAAGTTGGACGACTAATTTGACAATCTCAAAAGACCATCTAACTAACATCAAACCAATAAAGAAACTTAAAAAGCGTAAGCATAACTTTAACTTACACAACTGAATCCATCCCCAGACTTATTTTTCAAACAACTTTTAATTTTTGGATTTCAAATCATAATGTAATCTCACTAATACTAATTCGTATTCTGCTGAATATGTGTATCACAGATAAATCCTGTGTTACAAAAGCAACAATTTTTTCATTTTCATTTTTAATTCATTTTTATTTACTTTTTCTTATATCTACTTACATGCTAACAAAAATGTGTAAAACTAGCTTATATAATAACTTAATTAACTTACTGACCCTAGGTGGGTACTCTAAATTATTCAATATCTTACTACTAATGCCTTTCGGCCTTAAGATAGCTTATGAATCAAAAACTAGAGCTAGTTACAACTAAGAAAATTCTTTAAAAAAACTTAGTTTAAAAGATCATTTTTTTTTTTTTGTTTTCTTAAAACTAATTAAAACTAATTAAAACTACTTAAATCTACTTAAACCTAGAGCAGCCACAGTAGCTTTTGTTTTTTTTTTTTTTGTATTTTGTATTTTTTTTTTTTTTTTTTTTGGTTTTTTTTTTTTTTTTTTTTTTTTTTGGGTTTTTTTTTTTTTTGTTTTTTGTGGTTTTTTTTTGTTTGCCACTGTGCCCACCCCCATGCCCTAAGACTTACACGCTAAACCTGTGTAAGCCAGCCATTTGCGACTCGCTATCAATATTGGTGGTTGCTCCGACAACCACCAGAACATTTTCGACGTTTTAACAACGTCACGACGATCGCGATCTGAAACCGCCCTACTGAACCGGAGGAGCTCTTCAACGTCTCCGCCTACTGCGGTGACGTCTAGGTTGTAAAGGAGCCGTCGTTCCACGGACTTACGGCAGACGTGGTAGATTAGCGGAACCGCCAATCTATCCTGAATCAGCCCTACCATATCAAAATAGAGGAAAGCCTCCGGTGGGACAAATCCACTGAAGCGCGTTTTCTCCATATATTCAGTGTTGGGGTAATAAGCCCCAAATATCAGGCCATTGGTCGAGGTCATCGATCTTGCAGTGTGACCACGAGTCAGTTTTATAATGAAGTTGTCGATCCTGTTTATTTGGGCCCCGTTGTAAAGGACCTCATTGGGATAATATTTTTTGTACTCCGACTCTGGTGTTCTGTGCAATCCAAGACAGGTACGCAGACACTGTCTCTCAAACACCCGAATTTTTTCCATTTGAGACGCTGTAACATTGAACCACACAGGGCACCCATAGACAATCATTGGCCTTATGAGGGCCATGTAGCAAATCACTTTCACCCTGCTGTCAAGTTGTCTGCTGTGAAACAGTCGCCTTGTCAGAGCAAAAGCTCCTCTAGCCCTGGCCAGAGCTGCATCCATATGTTTGTTAAAATATAGATACTGATCTAGCCTGATGCCGAGGTACTTGACTACTACTTTGTTTGGCAGTGGGATACCATACAGATCAACGATCACCAGCTTGCGCCAGTTCTTTCTCGTATCCTATGAGGCCCGAGCCAACGGGGTTCTAAACACAATTGTTTCCGATTTCTGAAAGTTGATTTTCAACTTCCAATCATCGCAATATTGCTGGATCTTATCGAAGTCACTCTGCAAAAGTGTTCTGATGACTTCGATCTTTGGACCTGTTCTGATGTACGCAAAAGCAACAATATAATGGAAGTTGTGTGGCAAGAACTTAAGCGGATTCCCTTTTGTTCTATACCACCCAATGCATCAAACCAAGTCTGTCCAACTAGTTGACCAGTGTGAACTGCGCTAATAAAAAATATTTTAACGTCAAATGAAAATAAACTCAACTCACCCACACTTTCATAAATTATTGACGCCATTTTTTTTTAGCTCGCACGTATTCACAGACATAGGATGGATTACAAAAACAACAATGTAAACAAATGGTTGTTGCGGGGCAAGAAAAGTAAAGGTTTGCCATCTTATTAATTTCTCATCTGTGGCTACGGGAAAGGGTAACTATTACTTTAACCCGACGCCTACGCGACGATGCCAAGCCTCTATACATTGTTTTGCGTTATTGGGAATGCATCTTTAGTCTTATCACTGTTTTATCGTAAGCTAACTAAATTATGTGATTCTGTAGTAGAGCGAAAATGAAGAAACCAAAAAACTGCTTTTCTACTTTGAAATTCCTTAGAAAGCAAGAGTTTGCAATTGTTATCAATATTCTGCCAGTCATAAAAAAAAAGAAGTTTTGGAAAATGTTAAAAAGCATTTTATAATTGGCAGAATTTTGATAAGCAGAATTTTGAAAAGCAGAACTTTGAAAAGCAGAACTTTGAAAAGCAGAATTTTGGAGAGCAGAATTTTGAAAAGCCGAATTTAGAAAAACACAATTTTGAAAAAAGAATTTTGACCCTGGCAGAATTTTGAGTTTTGACCCTAACCCGATGAAAAGTACATTGCTTTTGCTTTTTCAATTTCGCAAACAACTCTATTCCGGATAGTCTAAAAAAATTTCTGTTGCATTTGCTTCTAAAGCGCTTCCAGCGTAAAAGCGATCGATCTCTGTTTTTAAGGACAATTCCCATGAGCACAACCAACGAACGACGAATAAATCAGGAAATGTGATTTTAAGTACCTTTCAAGCATAAATTCCTCCTATACTAGACCTCCGGATCTGCGCGTGGAACGTTAGATCACTTAATGGATTACGTGCAGCTGGAGAATTAGCGGACGCCCTGGACTGCTGCAAAGCAGACATAACCGCCATCCAAGAAGTGCGATGGAGTGGACCGGGCATAAAGAAGATGAAAAACTGTGACATCTACTATGGCGACTGCTACAGACAACAGAAACAGCGCTTATTTGGGTGCGGATTTGTCGTAAGAGGGAGACTCAGGGATAAGGAGTTTAGCCAAAATCCAGTCAATGAGCGTAAAATGACTATCCGCATCAGGGCTAAATTCGCCAACATTAGCCTGATATGCGCCCACGCCCCCACAGAAGAGAAAGACGACGATTCCAAAGACTGTGTCTACGAGCTCCTCGAAAAAGAAAAAGAAGCAGCATGAGAAGCGCTCGTTTGAGAAAATAGAGAGGTGTTATGACAGGAATGAGATTTGGAAGTTTTACCAAGAGGTAAAAAGATCCTGCCAGGGTGGCAAGCCCCGAACTCAAGCCTGTAAAGACCAGCAGGGAAACATAGTTATAGACTCACAGTCGCTACTGAGGATCTGGAAATATCATTTCTGCAGACTGCTTAACGGCGATGAGGACACAAATTCCGCTGTCAGGCAGATTGCCCCATTCAGCTTGGACGATGATCAAGAATGCCGTCCTCCCGACCTAGAAGAAGTTAAGCTTACTATATGCAAACTTAAATCAAATAAGACTGCAGGTGCAGATGGCCTTGATGCCGAACTTTTCAAGGGAGCTGGAGATCAGTTGGAAAGGAGCATGCACCAGCTGATCTGCATGATATGGTCGGAAGAAAGCATGCCCGATTAATGGAACCTCAGTATCGTATGCCCGATCCTAAGGAAGGGAGACCCTCACAATTGCGCCAATTATAGAGGGATAAGCTTAACGTCGCTTATAAGATCTTGTCTGCTGTAATATGTGAACGTCTTAAGCCCCACGTCAACAACTTGTTAGGTCCTTATTAATGTGGTTTTAGACCAGAGAAGTCCACAATAGACCAAATTTTCACATTACGGCAGATCTTGGAAAAAACCCGAGAACATAATATCGATATTCACCATCTCTTTATCGATTTCAAGGCCGCGTATGACAGTATTTACAGAGACGAGCTGTACAGAGCCATGTCTAGTTTAGGCATACCTGCAAAGCTCGTACGACTATGCAGGATGACTTTGGAGAATTCACGCTGCTCCGTCAAGGTCGGTAAAGAACTCACCGAGACCTTTGATGTCGAAAAACGCTTTAGGCAAGGCGACAAACTGTCATGCGATTTCTTCAACATCACACTTGAAAAGATTGTAAGAAACTTAAACGTCAACACCAGAGGAACAATCTTTCAAAAGTCTGTACAATTACTCGCCTATGCCGACGATATTGACGTAATGGGAGGAAATATGCGTGATGTATGTCATAGGTGCTTTTGCGAGTATTGAAACGGAAGCGGCAAAATTGGGTTTGATGGTTAATAAGGCAAAACGAAGGATATGTTGTCATCAAATTAGGACACAGAACATCGACGAATGGGACAAACCGTCGCAATAGACAGTCATAACTTCGAGGTAGTACAGGACTTCGTCTACCTAGGATCCGCTGTAGACACGGACAACAACATCAGTGCGGAGATCAAACGGAGAATAACTCTTGCCAACCGTTGCTTCTTTGGGTTAAGAAGGCAATTGAGAAACAAACCCCTCTATAGAAAAACCAAGGTGACCTTGTATAAGACCTTGATCATCCCAGTCCTGCTTTACGGCGCGGAAGCATGGACCTTATCGAAAGTGGATGAGGAAACCCTTGGTCGTTTCGAAAGAAAAATTCTCCGAATGATCTTTGGTCCCGTATGCAAAGACAATGTGTGGAGAAGAAGATACAACAACGAGCTGTATGAGCTGTACCGCGACATGGGCATAGCCAGAAGAGTACGCATCGCGAGGCTACGATGGTTGGGCCATGTAGAGCGGATGGACCCAAACGCTCCGGCTCGTCGGGTGTTCGAAAGCACATTGCAGGGAAATCGCGGAAGGGGAAGACCTCGTCTTAGGTGGCGCAATCAAGTGGATGAAGACCTCAACCGACTTGGAGTGCGAAACTGGAGAGAGCTCGCCCGAAATCGAAGTCGTTATAGAAGGATGTTGGTTGAGGCCCAGGTTCACCCCGAACTGTAATGCCCACCTAAGTAAGTAAGTTACTAGAAAAAAGATATTCTAAATATTAACATATTCAAAAATTACAGACGTCTATCGACCCGTTTAATTTTATTTGAAGCGTAAACTTTCAATCATTGCGATTTCCCAAAAAATAAGAAACAGCGTATTCGTCAAACCAAATATTGACCGACTCATTTCGCAATCATCAGTGCTGTAGCAAATGGTATGTGTTCGTTACTCTGTAACAAGTATGTATTCTCTTTTGTAGCGGATAACGAAACGTTACTCACAAATAAATGTCCTTACTGGTGCAATGTTGTTACTTTCATTACTCGGTATCGGTATCGGTATTTCGTATGTTTAGTTACTTTCGGTACTAGGTATTCGTATCGGTATGGCGCATGTTTAGTTACTTCGGGTGGGTAGTCGATTCGGTATCGATATCAGTACCAGTACCAGTACCTTGTGTGTGTAAGTTAACACACCAAACCATCAAAACAACATAGAGACCATAAAATGCTGACAAGAGCATCCAACAGAAAGACGCAAGATGACAACGCATACACAAAAGCGCATTCTATCACGTTCCCAAATTCCTTTCCCACAGTCCACTTAGGAGTAAATTACAGCGATCAGGAAATCGAATCAGGAAAAATTTTCAAATGGAATTATAACTATGTTTCGTTTTCCTGATCGCTATAACTGGTACCTGAGATAGGTACGGGGCCAATTATACAGATCAGAAAAACGAATCAGGAAAAATTTTCAAATGGAATAATCATTATGTTTTCATTAGAATTGAATAACAAATGTTATACCAATCGATGGCAAATCACACAAAGTATTTTTTGTACCCAGAAAAGGTATAATAGAACAAATATTTTCTGTTTAATTTGTGTTTTTCTATTTTCCTGATTCAATTTCATCAGGAAAACGGAAAAACGCAATTTTAAAGGAAAGTATTTGTTCAATTAAAAAAATTCTCTGGGTTATTTACCATCGATTGGTATAGCAATTGTTATTCAACTTTAAGGAAAACATAGTGATTTTTCCATTTGAAACTTTTTCCTGATTCGTTTTTCTGATCGCTATAGCATAAGTTTTCTATTAGAGATAAGTCAGTTCATATTTTGATTTAAATTAATAAAGAGGCTTCTCCTCCCAAAAGAAAAAAATGTTTTTTTTTAAGAAAGAATAATTAAATAAATTAATTTGTATAGTGTATTGTACCTAATATATGTTATTTGTATGTATTAGATATTGATAAATTCGTGTTTCGTTTAAGCATTTTTTTTAAAATAGATAGCTTATCAAATTTTAAAAAGCAATTAACGCTATGGAATTAAAAAATGTTTATTTTGAATTATAAATTAATATGGAAGCTTTGTCACTGGCACTTTGCTTTAATTTTTGAAAAATGTAATCAAACCATTATTTCTAGTAAGAAAAATGTAAGCAAATGACCACGGCTTCATTTATTGTAATATCAGATGTGAGAGATAAAGAACCTCCGTAAGATTCTTTGACAAGTTAAGTGTCGCTGTGGATGAGTCCTAATTATTTTTTAACTCCGCAACTGGGTTGTTGGAGCTCCGAAACGCAAACTTGAAACCACGACAGAGTGGTATCTGTTGAATAGCCTTGTCGGTCAGAGCATTAACTTGGTTCTATGACTTTGTACTGGTTGAAAGGTATCTAATCTACCTACAGTTTTTTTTCATTTTTCACAGTATCGTGTTTCCGGATTTGCCGAAATAAACTGAATTTAATACATTTTGCTAGTTGGTTTTGATATTGGCGTAACTAGAATAAAAAGAAGTTAAGTCCAAATACATACATACGCCTTTAATTCTTTTTCAATGAAATAAACTGGAATAACTTGATGAGTAAAAGCTTAGGTAAATACAATATTTTAACAATTTTTTACAACCAATATATAAATTTACATTCCTACCATCTTCGCTGTTATCTCACACCGCATGATAAAACCAAACGTGCTCACTCTAAAGGTACATGATCCTAACCTGGCCGGGTTTATTCCACTTGCTCTTTATTTTTATCCTTCTAAGGAACATGAGGAGAAAAATTCATTAAATATTAATCCGTGGCTAAAGTAATTCCGTATTCAATTACACCTGCCTGGAATTGCTGTCTTGCCAAGCGTCTCTTGCTGTATGTGCTTTTGTGGGTATATTGGCTACGAGTTCTTAGGATGATCAGCACATAGTATATTTTAGCAAGTTGTTGGGGAAAACAACGTGCACATAAACGGAATTATTTAAATCACCTCGAACCTTACCCTTGTATGTTAGGTACATACATACATGTAGAGTGACAAAGTAGAGCTGTTGTGAACTAAGATACTAGTACAGCTGCTTTATTTGTCTGGATGTCATTGAATTTTATAGTCTTCTACTATTGCAGCTTTTTTATTATCATATTACTACCTATATAGAGATTCGTGTACCAAGCCAATGCAGAGAAGCGAAATTGCTGCCTCTACCTAGTTCAGCTATCCAAAAGAATTTGCTTTCAAAGTGCTTTGTTGATTGTCAATTGACATGCGACCGCGACGACTGACCTTTTCCTCTTTGTGTAGCTGATGGATGTACCTACATAGTTTGTCTTTGTAGTGTACTTTTATTTTCTCAAAACCAACATGGACATTACGTATTTGCTAATGAAAATATTTATAACAAAAATACAAAACTTAATTATGTCCTTCCTTGAAAATTTTCTTCTTTCAACTGTAAACTGTGCTTACTGCTCAGCAAATGTTTATCTTCCCCACTCACCATGTCCAGAAAGATATACCCACAGTAGATGACGGATATAAGAAAGTCTCAAAAAAGAAAGACAAGCTGATGCGGACGGCATTCAAAAACAGTATGTATGATCCCATAAAGCTTACCTCATATACGAAAAACGTTTATAAAAAAACAATTTTCAGTATTTTTGTTTATAGGAATATGCGAATAACCATAATTTGTATAAATTTCGAGAAAAATTAACAAACAATTTGCTTAAAAAAATATTTCTTTTGTCAGGTTTTTCATTGATATTCTTTTACTTATACCAACGACAAATTACCGAAAACTAAATAAGAATCAATTTTAATGCCACAGCTCGCTAGTAAATGGTTCGAAAAAATACTAACCGATAAATACCAAGTAAAGTTCAATTGTCATGTGGGCTATTTTCTCTGTTATGACAGCTCAATAAACTAAATTTAGTTCGTTAGTCGGCTTTTCTTGACTGAAAAACTGAATCAGTAAAAACTAACAGCTGATGAATTGTCAATTGAAAAACTGAACGTCTGGCCAATCAGAGACCTAGAAAAGTGTAGAATATCTTGACTTTCGTCTGGAAACTTCTCATGAAATAAAACCATGGATGATGTAATATTTCGAAATTATAATGTTCCGAATTTATTGTTTAATGATTGAGCCCTACAAATGGAATGAAAATCAAATAAGAAAAATTTTTTCTATAAATTATCATGGTGCACTAAAACTAAACTGTTTTTTTTAGTGTGACAGTAGGGCTATATTCAACACTCCTCCTCGTCACACCAAATTGCATTTTTGCCGCAAATTTTAGTGTTTGATTGCAGATAGTGGTTTCGTTAATAAGTCTGCGATCATATCTTGCGTTGGACAGTATTCACATTTGATGACTTTCTTTTTTATGTGTGGATTACGTGCAGCTGGAGAATTAGCGAACGCCCTGGACTGATGCAAAGCAGACATAACCGCCATCCAAGAAGTGCGATGTAGTGAACCGGGCATAAAGAAGATGAAAAACTATGACATCTACTATGGCGACTGCTACAGACAACAGAAACAGCGTTTATTTGGGTGCGGATTTGTCGTTAGAGGAAGACTCAGGGATAAGGTGATTAGCCAAAATCCAGTCAATGAGCGTATAATGACCATCCGCATCAAGGCTAAATTCGCCAACATTAGCTTAATATGCGCCCACGCCCCAACAGAAGAGACGATAATTTCAAAGACTGTTTCTACGAGCTCCTCAAAGAAACATATGAGCAGTGCCCTAGACACGACGTGATAATATTTCTTGGCGATTTTAACGCAAAACTAGGGAAGGACGACATCTTTGGAAATACAATCGGTAACCATAGCCTCCATGACAAAACCTCTGGAAACGAAATGAGACTAATTGATTTTGCTGCGGGGCTGAATCTTGTAAATAGAACAAATCTATAAAAGTACATTGCGATCAACAGATCAATCAACCGTCAACCAAACTGATCATGTTGCGATCGACGCAAGGAACTCTTCCAGTGTGTTAGATGTCCGAACTTACCGAGGGGCCAACTTTGACTCTGACCACTACCTTGTTGTAGCCAAGGTAAGAATATGGATACTTGTCGAAAGTCGCTACTGAGGATCTGGAAAGATCATTCCTGCAGACTGCTTAACGGCGATGAGGACACAAATTCCGCTGTCAGGCAGATTGCCCCATTCAGCTTGGACGATGATCAAGAATGCCGTCCTCCCGACCTAGAAGAAGTTAAGCTTACTATATGCAAACTTAAATCAAATAAGACTGCAGGTGCAGATGGCCTTGATGCCGAACTTTTCAAGGGAGCTGGAGATCAGTTGGAAAGGAGCATGCACCAGCTGATCTGCATGATATGGTCGGAAGAAAGCATGCCCGATGAATGGAACCTCAGTATCGTATGCCCGATCCTAAAGAAAGGAGACCCTCACAATTGCGCCAATTATAGAGGGATAAGCCTCCTTAACGTCGCCTCTAAGATCTTGTCTGCTGTAATATGTGAACGTCTGAAACCCCACGTCAACAACTCGATAGGTCCTTATCAATGTGGTTTTAGACCAGAGAAGTCCACAATAGACCAAATTTTCACATTACGGCAGATCTTGGAGAAAACCCGAGAACGTAATATCGATATTCACCATCTTTTTATCGATTTCAAGGCCGCGTATAACAGTATTTACAGGGGTTGGGGACATTACCCCGAAAAAACTTTTCCCGAAATGCCAAAATCCCGAAAATCCAAAATCCCGAAAACCCACAATCCCGAAAATCCATAATCCCGAAAACCCACAATCCCGAAAATCCATAATCCCGAAAACCCGCAATCCCGAAAATCACGATAGGTTTTCCCGAAAAACGATATAAAATGAAAAATTTGCGCAAATTTTTCATTTTATATCGTTTTTCGGGAAAACCTTTCGAGATTTCTATTTTGCATAAATTTGATTTAAAAATATGTTTTTTAAAGTTTGGTCGTCACGTGTAAGAAGAAATCTGTTTATTGGAATGATTACCTGGAGTAAGTATCAGTGTTATCATTGTTCATAATGTTGTTTTTTCGGGATTTTGGCCATTCGGGATTGATGTTTTCGGGATTATGAGTTTTCGGGAAAAGTCTGTTTCGGGATTTTGAATTATCGGGGAAAGTCTGTTTCTGGATAATGTTTTTTCGACTTTTAGGGGACAGTTTTTTCGGGATTGTGTCCGTTTCCCTATTTACAGAGACGAGCTGTACAGAGCCATGTCTAGTTTCGGCATCCCTGCAAAACTCGTACGACTATGCAGGATGACTTTGGAGAATTCACGCTGCTCCGTCAAGGTCGGTAAAGAACTCACTGAGACTTTTGATGTCGAAAAACGCTTTAGGCAAGGCGACAAACTGTCATGCGATTTCTTCAACATCATAGTTGAAAAGATTGTAAGAAACTTAAACGTCAACACCAGAGGAACAATCTTTCAAAAGTCTGTACAATTACTCGCCTATGCCGACGATATTGACGTAATGGGAGGAAATATGCGTGATGTATGTCATAGGTGCTTTTGCGAGTATTGAAACGGAAGCGGCAAAATTGGGTTTGATGGTTAATAAGGCAAAACGAAGTATATGTTGTCATCAAATTAGGACACAGAACATCGACGAATGGGACAAACCGTCGCAATAGACAGTCATAACTTCGAGGTAGTACAGGACTTCGTCTACCTAGGATCCGCTGTAGACACGGACAACAACATCAGTGCGGAGATCAAACGGAGAATAACTCTTGCCAACCGTTGCTTCTTTGGGTTAAGAAGGCAATTGAGAAACAAACCCCTCTATAGAAAAACCAAGGGTACCTTGTATAAGACCTTGATCATCCCAGTCCTGCTTTACGGCGCGGAAGCATGGACCTTATCGAAAGCGGATGAGGAAACCCTTGGTCGTTACGAAAGAAAAATTCTCCGAATGATCTTTGGTCCCGCATGCGAAGACAATGTGTGGAGAAGAAGATACAACAACGAGCTGTATGAGCTGTACCGCGACATGGGCATAGCCAGAAGAGTACGCATCGCGAGGCTACGATGGTTGGGCCATGTAGAGCGGATGGACCCAAACGCTCCGGCTCGTCGGGTGTTCGAAAGCACATTGCAGGGAAATCGCGGAAGGGGAAGACCTCGTCTTAGGTGGCGCAATCAAGTGGATGAAGACTTCAACCGTCGTTATAGAAGGATGTTGGTTGAGGCCCAGGTTCACCCCGAACTGTAATGCCCACCTAAGTAAGTTAGTAAGTAAGTCAATGTGTTCCGTCTTGTATGAAAACTTGTGATCGCGTACCAGGTCAATGCAACTTTGATTATCCTCAAACATGATTGTTGGAGATTCGAATCGTTCGTGGATTTCTTCCAAGAACTGTAGCAACCACTTCACTTCTTCTGATGCCTCAGAGATTGATATGAATTCACCTTCAGATGATGATGTTGCAATTATGTTTTGCTTGTTACATGACCAACTGATGGTTCCACCGTTAAAGTTGATGTGTTCTGAATGTTGTATGAAGTACTGTTGGCGCAAATACCTAGTCATAATCTTCGCCGTCTTCTTGCATGGCAGTGAGCCACTGCACTCTTTCGTCGCTATTGATTGCTTCATTGTTATTCTTTGGTACATTTATCTCTCTAACCTTATATATCTCCTCGATCAATCGCTTTTGTGGAATACCCTTGTTTGTCCGTTGCGATACACGTAACTCCCGCCGCCGGCTGATTCTCTTGAACAATCGTTTGATCATCAATCACGCGTCTTGTTGGTGTTTGAGCTTTCGATCAATGTATCGTCGTTTATTTCTTCCTGAGCGCTATCGTATCCATCGAGAGTATTATCAAGAGATAAATCCACTTTATTATTCGACTCCTCCTCCTGAATTTATGCATTATCAACTTGAATTTTTGTTACTTGATCGTCTTTTCGTGTTGCATTAAAATCAATAGAAATTTCATTTGGTGCCATTCCCGGTTCACAAAATTTAACATCTCGACTGATTACCACCTTTTTGGTTGCAGCGTTGTAGTACCGGTATGCTTTACACAATTATTATTACAGATTTTTATTAGATTTCCCTAAATAGCTCTGAAGAGATGAATAGCTACGTAGTGAATAGCACTCTATTCTACGTTGCATAAATTCTTATTTATAAACCATTATAGTTATGCAGCCTTATTTATAAACTCATAATAGGAAGCGAATAGCGCTATGTTCCTCTTATAATACCTCTGAACAGAAAAACATATTTATAAAACTTTTTGAACGTAACATAGAGGTAGAATAGGCTGAACGCCGATTTAGGTAGTATAGCGACTGGTTTATGTCATCGCTATTGTGAAATGACAAGGGAATGTTAGTACGCCGGCGGATACATAGATGGCTTTCAGAGACCGGTTTGTTTTCGATAGTGAAGTACACCTGTGTATTACCGCTCAATGCTTTAAATTAGATTATAGATTATGGATAGGTATGATAAGTTTTAGAGATATATAGTGTGGACTATGCTGACCGGCATACGGATCCATTTCATTCGGTTCGAATTCGGTTCGGCTTTCGGTAAGGAGGAAGCCCGATCGGGACGTCCACACTATGTCGGTATTGCCAATCGGCATGTGCCGATTGTTGCCCCTCGGCATAGTGTGGACGCACCTTTATAAGAGGAACAAAGCGCTATTCACTCCCTATTATGGGTTTATAATATGTGTGGTAACCGTCCTGAAGCACTGTGCCACCAAACCTTGTACTCAGCCTCAAGACTTTGATATTGTACTTAGCACACAATAGACTGGTAACTCTGGCTTCGATCTACTTGCCCGTGCTTTTCTTTGCCTCCGTATTTTTTCTCGTAAATTGATAAATTTGAAGTGATATCCGCAGTATGAAAGATAATTATAGTGTGTAACTTTGAGTTTATTGTTGTTTCGTAATCAAAACCAACAATAACCTGTGCTATTTTTATATTGACATCAAGTTTTTACTGATTTATTATATTTTATTTTAATATCATTGAGTGCTATCTGTGAATTTGTGTCACTATCCATCTCACTCTTTTGAATTTGCTGAAGGTACTCTCTCACACCTTCCCCGCGGTGAGTGAAAATATTTGTTTTGGTATATGCTCTGCCAATTCGAAGCAAACACAGAAACTACTTAAAATTGCATTTCTTTTTATGCATTCTTTCGAACTGTACTGCATCTGCAAGTTTTTATCTCGCGGCGTGAAGCCCACAATCTGTAACAAAAAAATTGGCGCATTCTTCCTTGCTGTCCACCGATTCGCCTTATGTACATACATCTTTAGTGACAATTTGTGATTTTTTCTCATTATACCCGGTGAGTTCATTAGCATTTTGTACTTCATTAAGGAAAAATCTTTTTTCTTCTTGTCAACAACACAACATAAACGTCACTTCAAGTCAGCAGTCATCATTACAAACTACGTTACCCATACTACATTACCTAATATTATTACAACCAGATTTATTCAATCTCACAACCTTTTAGAAAAGACGATCCTAAATTTTAGAGTACTAAATTAAAAACAGCCATAATTTAATTCAATTTTTAAAACTAAACTTGGATATAACCAGAAAAGAAAAAAATTACTAGGTTTGACTATAAAGACTGCATGGAGGCGTCTGGTTCCCTTAAAACGTTGTTCGAATTGATAAGGTGCAGGAGTATTTCGTGCACTAAAACCTTTCATCCCTCTTGCATTGAGTTGAACAGATCAGCTTCAAAATATTTAACTAAACATACAAACAAATTTAACTTTTTATGTGACATAATGTCAAAATAAATATTTTTGCACTGATTTCAATCTGTTGATTGACTTTTTCACATCCTGGAAATTTGAACAAATGCTCAAAATAAGAAAAAAATTAGCGAGGATAGATCGAACCATGAACTGCTAAGCAGTTACTGCTTGTCCAATATATTGATGAGCCATGAGCTCTCGAGTATGTTTATTCGATTGGAAAACGAAAACAATACCAAATTCGATAAAATATTTAAATCGGTCGATAATCTTGACTCTGCTTTTGAGGAGAGTCTTAATACTAGCTGCGAAGAATTAAGAAATTTAATCGAGCACATAACAACTTTGACGCAGAAAGTAAATAATTACAATAAACAAGCTGAAATAAACTCGAATCTTTTAGCAATCAAAAAAAAGTATAAAAGACAATGCTACGAAACTAGACTACTTAAAAGCTAATACTAATAAGAAAATCGATATAGTCTCTATAGCTCTTCTACAAGTAATTCTGTCAACGAAGTATTTCAAAATAGCTTAATATGTATAACTGACGAAGTCCGTGCAACCAAATCGCTAGTTAATGAAGCTATTGATGAGGTAAGGCTTGCTAACACTAAAATCGACAATGTCAACAACATGTCGTCAGTAACGGACTAGTTAAGTGGTCGAAAGCTAACGGATAGATGTTAAATGTGGAGAAATGCAATATAATTTCTTTTTTAAGAAAAACCTGTGCAGTGAATTTTGACTACTCTATAGAGTATAGACGGACAAAAGTTAGTAAGAATTGACTTAGGAGTTTTAATGACAGAAAACTAACTTTTAAACATCATATTGATAAAGTTTATTCCAAGAGTATGGCTATGCTTGGTTTCGTTAAGCGAAGATCCAAGGAATTTAATAATCCCTACACCACTAAAGCTATATATTGTTCTCTGGTCCGGTCACTGTAAGAGTACTGTAGTGTAATATGGTCTCCGTTGTATGCTGTTGATATAAAGAAACTTGAATCTGTCCAAAATCAATTTTTGTTGTTCGCCTTGAGAGGTCTTGGATGGAACCCCGATAGTTTTGTCTTACCTTACATCGACTAAATCTTATTAATATGTGCAGCTTTGTGAATCGTACAGAGTTTTCCGAAGCTTCATTTGCATTCGATCTTTTAAATAGAAATATAAACTCACCATTACTGACTAATTTATGCTTATCATGAATCTTTCAATAGATGTTCAAAAACATTTTAAAAATATTTTGGCTTGTTCAATGTAAATATAAATATGGAAAACTTCAGGAGAAAAATCCTAAATAGAATGATGTTTGAAGACCCTTCTTGACTATCTTTGGTGTGTTTTTGTATTAAATCAAACTTTCATAAATCAACTACATAAACAATGTCCAATTTATATAGCAAATCCGTTTTATTAATGAAAAAATTGGTTTTTTATAATACTTAGTAGGTACAACAAATGTATTTTATTTTATTTTCTATGTAGTGCAATCTTTGTTACTTTGGCAAAATAAACTAAACTAAACTAGGTAAATAAAATCGCTTGTTCGTGCGACCAGCATTTTTTCAAGGTAACTCTGAATTTACTGCTTATTTAAAGTTTATGTTTTTGGAAGCTGCTTTTATTGGGTGTTTTGTTTACACTATCGCTTGATAATGTCAAAGGTAGTTTGATTCCTTGTCGGATAACATTGTTTAAGATTGGAATGAACATGCGCCGCGCGAGGTGAACACAAAATTAAATCCTGTGCTGCTTTTTTCTACCTAAAAAATAAAAAAAAAAAAACAATAATAAACCATCAAATTGAATTCTATTAATTTTCCCTCGCCAACTCAAGAAAAATAAATAAATTATCGCGCTAAGCATTAGTCAGTGCTACAAAAACTGGTCAGGTGGTCCTCAAGCATCTTTGCACCTAATTGATAGGATACAAAATAGAGCGTTAACATTTATAGGTGATAGTTCAATCGTAGAATCGATTGATTTTCTTGAACATCGTCGGAACGTTACCTGTCTCTCTCGCTCTCTTTTTTATGACTTTTTTCACAAACTCTAGTGAAATAGCCAGCTGCATTCCTCCCCTGAAACAATTTAGCCGCAGCACACGCCTCACTAATTGGTTCTCTTTGAGAGATTTCTTAAACATGGGGAGTAAAACCAACCTAGACAACATACCTACACATATTTCAAATATGCGACACGTCCGTTGATGGTGCTTCATCGAATAATTAGCGCAATGGAAGCGCTGAAAGTTTACAGGTGCATGTCTGACTTTGAACGGCATTTGATATGACATAAATGTATGAGGCATGAGTAAACTACATTCTAAATACTGCTATTTTTCGTGAATGTTCAGAAAACATAATGTTAATAAGTAGACTGTAGGCTCTATATCAAAACTAATGGTTGGCGGTCTCAATTTGTACTCTGTGTCTAAATAAATCAATAAGCTTAACTCTTAGAGGACTTTTCTTTAACAATTTCAATAATCATATTTCATTGACTGTTCAGAGTGTGCTAATCCCATTGCTCAAACACGGATAAGAAAAACAAAATAAAAAATCTCATAAATGCACCCACAGGATCTGTGAACAAATTGCCATTCACCCGTATTTCAATTCATTCATACATAAAGCGCGATATCCCCCACAGAAATCGACCCTCGGAATTCAACTTCAATTTCGTTGCTTCTTTTTTGTTTGTAGAATGGCAAGGCTCGCTTTTAAGAGAATGAGGGAATCCATGACGCCGCCACGTCACATAAATGTCCGAAATGTGAAATAATAAAAAGTTTTAATGAATTTTTGTTCCATCGGAGTGTGAAAAGTCGAAATTTTTCGGAGATGCATTGTTTTGGGAATCAAAATCGCCATTTTGGATGTGTTATTGTTTTGGTTTTTTTGCGTTTTTTTAGCCCAAAGTCTCTTCCCCAATGCTGGTAATTGATGGACGGGTGGATCAAAATGTGCGAGAACGGGCTAACATGTGGGCTGAGATATGCTACAATCTCATGCAATTAATTTTACTCCTTGCACAATGAATTAAATGTACCCAAAACAAAAAATAAGAATGAAATTGTTTTTTAACAGCTTAAAGGCAAACAAGTATAGCACAGGAGATTTGTGCATCGAAATGTAAACATACGTTCAGAAAAACAATTGCCGTTAATACAAAAACAAAAACTCACACACACACAGACTGAAAGCAATTACCTACAAGGGAAAAATTTTACTTTTTTTAATTTTTACAAATGAAGACCATAATACCTATAGCTACCTATACCTATTTCACAGTTCAAGGCTTTGTGTTTTATAAGATGCAAGGTAAACTGAAACTATCAAGAGCTTATTCATTCCTACTCCAATTCAAATTGAAAAAACAGACCCGTATATCGGTTGAGTAAACAAGAAGAATCAATCTATTTGCGGGATTGGGTTTCGCACAACCTTTGCAAAACTCATTGCAATGGTCAATATGTGCTTTCTTACTATTCAAATATCTTGTTTTAATTGTATGCCATAGATTTGTCGACAGTAGGTATTCAAAATAAAGTCAATGTTCTTGCAAGAAACCTGCTGCACCCGGTTCAATTCATAAGCAAAGTCAATTTACATGCATGTTAGAAACTTATTGCGGATTTAAGAATGTAGGTTGAAGAGGCAAAATTAGCACTTTGACTATTGTGCTAAATTTTTAGATGCTTTATAGCGCAATCACCGGAAAAAAATGGAGGTTTTACTACTATCCGCACTAGAACAACAACTCTAAACAATAGTTATATTTCCTGACAGGATGCATTTAAACTGTTCTAACTGAAAGTTTATGTTACTCGGGGTTGTTAGTACCGCTATAATACCGAAAAAAATGTCGGTTCAGTTGGTTTGAATTATCTTAATATATAAAACAAAGACGGGTTTGTTACAACACTTATAACTCGAGATCTGCTAAACCAATATTCATGGTTATTGATTCGTTGGATTTGTCTCCGCCCCGAATAGCATAATACATCTTAAAAGCAATGAAAACTCGATATGTGTAATGAATACTTAATCATTTCAATAAATGCTGATTTGTTTATTTCATTTGTTGTCCAATCCTGTCAAATACTGTAAAGCCTTGCGCACACCAGCAAATTATTTAGTTATAGGTTGTCTATAATTATTCTTGATAAGCTATTCATATGTAGTGGTTATATACTCATTGAGCTATTGTCTATGTCTATGTCTCGAAAGTGGTTTTTGTGGTTTTATGCGAGTGCACATTCAGTATTAATATTAATAACAATGTCGCGTCCTAGAAGATCTAATCTTTCCCAGCGGAGCCGTAATGCAATCAGGCTATGGAATATCGCGAGTCAATTATCTGATGAAGAACTATAAATTGCAAGAGAAGAGCGTAGGGATGTTGGAAATGGTAAAATATATCGATATACATCGTATCGATATACACTCATGGTCACACAATTAAGTCATTTTTATAAAATTAGGTTTACATATCGATATATTTAGTACAAATTACAACGAAAGCAAAATTTGTTCAAATTCTAAATATTTACAATCACAATCATTAAAAAAAACCAAAGAAAATAAATTCCACTATAACAATAGTCATTTCTTTAACAAAAAATCAATAATATATAAAATAAGTGTGGCCATATAATTATAAGTCACATGAAAAAAATAAGCAAAATATGATAAAAAACATAGTTTTTTTTGACCGCACAGTTGATATTTCGTAGGATAGCCTTTCTGTTTCGATACGGCGGATATTCTTCTCCTTGGCATGGAGTCCACCAAACCTTTCCATTGCTCTACGCTACTATTTTTCCACTCTTTCTGCAAAATACTCCAGAGAGTAGTGTTGCTGGTTGGTTTTTTCTCCGCAACTTTTTTTTTTTAGAATGTCCCCAAATTTCCAATAGGGTTTAAGTCCGGTGACATTGCTGGCCACCCCAAAACATTCACTTTACGCTCTTCAAGGAAAAATTTCACAACTCTTTACTTGTGTTTGGGGTCATTGTCGGGCTGAAAGATCCATCATTGGGGTAATTGGTTCTGGGAGTCGCCGAGAAGATTTGTGTCCAGTATGTCCCGGTAGTCAATACCTGTCATTTTTCCGTTTATTTGACACAGCGGACCGACACACCATGGCTTGTGAAACACGCCCAAGCCATTATAGAATCGCCGCCATGCCTTAAGGTCTTTTTGGTGTATCTTGGGTTCAGCTCAGCATTTCTGGGACGTCTAACATACGGTTTGCCATCATTTCCGTAATGTTGATCTTCACCTCACACAATATTTGTTGATGAGACATGCTGAGCTGAACCCAAGATACACCAAAAAGACCTTAAGGCATGGCGGCGATTCTATAATGGTTTGGGCGTGTTTCACAAGCCATGGTGAAGAAATGGTTCAAGTATTGATTTGAATCGAGCAGCGTTTCTATATGATTGCACCATCGACTACAGCTTGCATCGTTTAGCTTGAATTGGTCCAATGGACGTTGTTTGCCAGCATTGTAGAGCATTGAGGTTTGCTGGTGAAACGCCTGGTTTTTGCTGCCTTAGTGGTAAAGCGAAATTACAATCATTGGTCCCGTCTTTATGCCGAAACACTAGAATCACGACATTTTCTAGCGAACACTCAAAATACAATGTCTGTTTCCTTTTTCCAAATGACTTTATTTGGGGCGGAAATTATCGAAGAACACGAATATAATCCGACATTTAAGGTAATTTACGTTAAAAACTATATTTTCTATGATTGTAAAAAAAATTTGGATTGTAGTTTGTTAGATTTCTGTATTTGTCTCTGAAATAAAAATGGCATGTAATTATTTGAAAAAAAAAAGTGTTTGTAAATCTAACTATAGGTAACTATGGCCTTGAATTTACAGATTCAAGGCCAGATTTGCCATCGCATTGGATCATTGCAACCTATAGAAGATGCACAGCATAAATTCTTGCAAATATACTTCATGGGCAATATGGAAGAACAACTTGGCCGGCGTCAAGGGATCAACACAGCTAAGAAAAGAGCAATTCTCCAAGATCTGCAGCAAATGCTTCATGAACATCATGCATTGGTCAGGCTGTTCAAGACTGCTTTAGAGCGCATGCCAAGTGATGACTATAAAGTTGTGATCAGAGCAGATAAAAGACCAGCTGGATAGCTGGAACACATGAACGCACATTTAATGCTCCAGCAATCGTTGAAGTGGCAATCCTGATTGTCAGTGAAAACTTGGAAACACGGGATATTGTACTTACATGACGCAATACAAAGAATATATGAAACACACGGTTCATATGACGCGTTACAATACCCGCTGATGTTTTGGGAAGGAGACGATGGATATCACTTTAATATCAAAATGATTAATCCATTGAATGGTAAGATCAATATTGTTGCGAAACGCAAATAGGAGTTGAAAGTTGATCTTCACGATCTTTCAACATTCTTTTAAGAAATTCTTTCTTATTAGAATTTATATATTTTAATTAAATTAAATTGTCAACTCCAGGACAAAAAACCACGACAGTAACAAACATTTTTTGTTATTGTTTAAAATTATCAATATTGTTGTTTTCATTTAAACTTGATATTGATTTTATTCTGTTTACTTTTAGTTGTAATTTCTAATTTAGTAGAGAGTAGCTGTAAGCGTGGTTAACCCATTAGCGGTTCTAAAATACAATTTTTACTGCATTTGTTTCAGGTGAGGAGACTACCAAGAAGGTTAGTTCGAAGAATTATTACGCATATCGTTTGATGATTCCTAAAAATTCTGACAATTATTTGTTGCGATTTCGTCGACTGCTTCAACAATATTGCGTTGACATGTACGTTAAAATCGAAACGGAGCGGCTGACTTTCATTCGGTGTTATCAAGCTTAATTGCGCTCGAAAGAGTGTATTCATTTACGCGATGCAATAAGCACAGAAGAAGATTCAGAAAATGTTGGTCGGTTGACTATTTTACCGGCGACATACACAGGTAGCCCGCGTCATATGCATGCATATGCGCAAGATGCAATGACATATGTTCGTCATTATGGTCGGCCAGATCTATTCATTACATTTACATGTAATCCGAAATGGATAGAAATTATTCAATTGCTGCTTCCCGGACAAATATCAAGTGATCGACACGACATCACCGCACGCACATTGTTAAGCAACACGTCTTTGGGAATACTCGATGCTGGATGTATGTATTCAATCGAATGGCAAAAACGAAGCCTACCGCATGCTCACATTCTAATTTGGTTAGTCGAAAGAATTCGGCCAGATCAAATAGATGACATAATATGTGTGCGTAGATCCCTGCTTCTGAAACCGATCCAGACCAACATGATGTTGTAATCACGAATATGATTCATGGACCGTGTGGCACTATCAACCACCAATCACCGTGCATGGTCGACCGCAAGTGGTTCCAAACGGTATCCACGAAAATTTACGACAGAGACCATGGTTATCCATTGTATCGGCGTCGATCGCCCGATGATAATGGTAGAACTATCACAACTAAAGTGAAAGGAAACGATTTCGTAGTTGACAACAGTTGGATTGTTCCATATTCGCCACTTCTTTCCAAAACATTCAAGGCACATTGTAATGTTGAGTATTACAATTCGGTCAAGTCAATTAAATACAAATATGTCACGCAAGGGAGCGACATGGCGGTTTTTGGTATCCAAACATCCAATATCAACGATGAAATCACGCGCTATCAAGTCGGTAGATATTTGAACTGCAATGAAGCAATTTGGTGTATATTTTCATTCCCTATTCACGAACGTCATCCCACTGTTGTACATTTGGAGGTGCATCTAGAGAACGGTCAGAGAGTATATTGCACAGCGGCGAAAACTGTTCAACGTGCCGAAACACCTCCAGCCACAACACTGACCAGTTTCTTTGCGATTTGTCAAAGCGATCCGTTCGCACGAATTTCAACGTCGGAAGCAAGGCGATGCAGTTCCTAGTTATCCAGATATGCGTTCTACTGATGCCCTTCGTATTTACACAGTTCATCCGAAGAATGATGAATGTCTCTATTTGCGGTTGTTGCTGGTACATGTTCGAGGGCCAACATCATTTGAATCACTACAAACTGTTAATGGTATAGTGTGCCCCACATTTCGTGCAGCATGTCAAGAGCTGAATTTGCTTGAAAACGATACTCAATGGGACACGACAAAGTCAGATACGTACATTACTTCCCATCGAACCCACGTGACCTATGCAACAAATACAAAGATAACATGTTTGAAAATATTTTACATCGAATTCGAGTCAGCCAAAGAAATCCCGAACTTGAGGTGAATGAGGAGATGCATAACCAGACTTTGCTCTTGATCAAAGATATGTGTTACCTCATGTGCGGCAGTTTGTTAGTTAGGTTAGGAATTCCAGCGCCAGATCGCAGAATGAATGACGCATTTAATAGAGAATTGGAACGTGAACGTTAATATGATCCACATGAACTAATCCAATATTTATTGTACCTCTGTTGAATCCTAAGCAGAGGGAAGTCTATGATACACTCACTGATTAATGCAATTGATGATGGAAATGGCGACTAATTTTTTTCTTGATGCCCCCGGTGGAACTGGGAAGACATTCCTCATGTCATTGATTTTGGGCACTGTATGTGCGAGATCCGAAATTGCTGTAGCAATTGCTTCTTCTCGAATAGCGGCCACATTGTTAGAGGGATGCCGTACGGCTCACTCAGCGTTAAAATTGCCATTAAACCTTCAAACTACTGAACAACCGACATGTAACATTTCGAAACACTCCTCAATGGCCAAAGTTTTAGTAGCATCAAAAATCATCATATGGGACGAATGCATAATGGCGCACAAACGCGCATTGGAAGCACTAGACCTAACATTAAAAGATCTGCGCATTAACTCGAGATGTTTTGGTGGTGCAATGATTTTATTATCTGGCGATTTCCGACAAACACTACCAGTCATTCCAAGATCTACTGCTGCCGACGAAGTAAACGCTTGCCTCAAAACATCAAATCTGTGGCGATATGTAAAGAAACTTCAACTGTCTGTAAATATGAGAGTTGCATTGTTGAACGATCTATCTGCTGATGATTTCTCGAAGCAATAGCTGACTATCGGTAATGGCCGTGTTCCTGTTGACAAATCGAGCGGTTTAATTTAATTTCCTCCAAATGTTTGCAATTTTGTATCATCAAAAGACGAGCTTATCAACAAAGTATTCCCGGAAATCATTGCTAACCACAAAAATACTAAATGGTTAAGTGAGCGAGCAATTTTAGCCGCTAAAAGTAAAGATGTAGATGACCTCAATTTTATAATTCAAAATCAAATCGTAGGTACTCTGTATTCATTCAAATCTATCGACTGTGTAACAAACGAAGAAGAAGCCACTAATTATCCAAGTGAATTTCTAAACTCCTTATAGATGTGGCTGGTTTACCACCGCACAATTTAAAACTTAAGATTGGCTCGATAGTCATCATGCTTGGAAATTTAAACCAACCAAAACTGTGCAATGGAACGCGTTTGGTGATAAAAAAAACTGATGAGCAATGTGATTCTCGCGTTGATACTTAAAGGAAAATTTAAAGATGAGGAAGTTCTTATCCATGATCCCAACGGATATGCCATTTGAGTTTAAACGAATTCAATTCCCGATTCGTCTTGCATTCGCCATGACGATCAACAAATCACAGGGCCAATCCTTGAATATTTGTGGCCTCAAGCTAGAAAATGCATGTTTTTCTCATGGTCAATTGTACGTGGCATGCTCACGTGTCGGCAAACCATCCGCTTTATTTGTTCTTGCGCCTGATCAAAAAACAAAGAATGTCGTTTACCACAAGGTGCTTGAATAAAAGTCTCATTAATGAATTAATCCGAGTGTATTCCAATCTGTACAACATGATATGATGATATCGGATAAAACACGCAATCGCAAGTTCTAGCGGCCCAGTCGTGCGTTATCACAACAGCTTATTTCAAGCTTGTAAGCAATGAACCTTTCTTCAAGAGTTTTTTTTTCACATTTAAGTACTCAGAAATATGTGCCATTTAGTCATCATTAAGCGAGGAGTTAGGCGTAAGTAAGCAAAAATTTGATATCTTACACATCTTAACAACAGAACATAAAAATATTTCAAAACTATTCACAAACTTATGCAAAATTAAATTGGATAGCTTTAGCTAGGTACATAATATGAAATATTAAATGTAAGCAAACAACAAACAATAAAACAAAAACGTAGTACAGAATAGAGCTCTGATTCGAATCAAGAACGTTAAGTCATCTATACTAACACAAAAATCCATTGAATTTGCGGTGCTCAAACGGTTGAAAGTCATAAGGATCAATCCAAGGAAGTTCTTTGAAAGCAAGTGTAATAAATTTTTGCTGTATTTTCCGTATTTTCCGTCTTTTAATTGTGAACTGCGACTTACTTACTAACTTAAATGGGCATTACAGTTCGGGGGTGAACCTGAGCCTCATCCTTCTATAACGACTTCGATTTCGGGCGAGCTCTCTCCAGTTTCGCACTGCAAGTCGGTTGAGGTCTTCATCCACTTGATTGCGCCACCTAAGACGAGGTCTTCCCCTTCCGCGATTTCCCTGCAATGTGCTTTCGAACACCCGACGAGCCGGAGCGTTTGGGTCCATCCGCTCTACATGGCCCAACCATCGTAGCCTCGCGATGCGTACTCTTCTGGCTATGCCCATGTCGCGGTACAGCTCATACAGCTCGTTGTTGTATCTTCTTCTCCACACATTGTCTTCGCATACGGGACCAAAGATCATTCGGAGAATTTTTCTTTCGAAACGACCAAGGGTTTCCTCATCCGCTTTCGATAAGGTCCAAGCTTCTGCGCCTTAAAGCAGGACTGCGATGATTAAGGTCTTATATAAGGTTACCTTGGTTTTTCTGGAGAGGGCTTTGTTTCTCAATTGCCTTCTTAACCCAAAGAAGCAACGGTTGGCAAGAGTTATTCTCCGTTTGATCTCCGCACTGATGTTGTTGTCCGTGTCTACAGCGGATCCTAGGTAGACGAAGTCCTGTACTACCTCGAAGTTATGTCTGTCTATTGTGACGTTTTGTCCAATTCGTCGATGTTCTGTGTCCTTGTTTGATGACAACATATACATACTTCGTTTTGCCCTCATTAACCATCAAACCCATTTTTACCGCTTCTGTTTCAATACTCGCAAAAGCACCTATGACATCACGCTTTTTTCTTCCCATTACGGCAATATCGTCTGCATAGGCGAGTAATTGTACGGACTTTTGAAAGATTGTTCCTCTGGTGTTGACGTTTGAGTTTCTTACAATCTGTTCAAGTATGATGTTGAAGAAATCGCATGACAGTTTGTCGCCTTGTCTAAAACCTTTTTCGACATCAAAGGTCTCGGTGAGTTCTTTACTGACCTTGACGGAGCAGCGTGAATTCTCCAAAGTCATCCTGCATAGTCGTACGAGTTTTGCAGGTATGCCGAAACTAGACATGGCGCTGTACAGCTCGTCTCTGTAGATACTGTCATACGCGGCATTGAAATCGATAAAGAGATGGTGAATATCGATATTATGTTCTCGGGTTTTTTCCGAGGTCTGCCGTAATGTGAAAATTTGGTCTATTGTGGACTTCTCTGGTCTAAAAACACATTGATAAGGACCTAACAAGTTGTTGACGTGGGGTTTAAGACGTTCACATATTACAGCAGACAAGATGTTATAAGCGACGTTAAGGAGCCTTATCCCTCTATAATTGGCGCAATTGTGAGGGTCTCCCTTCCTTAGGATCGGGCATACGATACTGAGGTTCCATTAATCGGGCATGCTTTTTTCCGACCATATCATGCAGATCAGCTGGTGCATGCTCCTTTCCAACTGGTCTTCAGCTGCCTTGAAAAGTTCGGCATCAAGGCCATCTGCACCTGCTGTCTTATTTGTATTGTGTGATTGAATAAAGATTTAAGTCGTATCTTTGTTTGGTCTGAGACTATATTCTAAAACTAAACCCTTCTTAATCTGTAGCTATGTTTTGTGCAAGCAATGAGCTCAACCCTGGTGAATTTCCTCAAGTTGTCCTTAATAATCTCCTATGTGAAAGATGTCACTTGGCTTCAAAATCAATACCAACCTTAATTGCTGTAAAGCAGTTTCTGACACCATCAGGAAAATTTACAATGGGTTTCACTATTTGAGGTCTTCGTCTCATTTATTGTTGCCCAACTTAAAGCTTCAACTATAGTTAAATCGCTTATTTTGCCTTATTTCACATACGATGTCTCTGTTAATCCATCTTTGGACTGTGTTTATTAGAAGAAAACAAAATGTTGCTATCAATGATTGTGTCCGTTTTGGGTATTCTATGCTTAGAGACACTAGTGTTTCACACTTGCGTAATATTATGTTTGGTATGAACCTAGATAATTATCTTAACTTCTGGAATCCCTCAAAACTTATAAATATCAACTGAGGAAAAATAAAATAACTTCCTGGAGAAACTTCTGTGGAAAAATTGAAGATACTTCAGAAGCTTCTAGATTAAGAAAAATCCTCTCAAAAAGTCCAACCATGCTTAGCAGTCTGAAAACAGCTGACGGCTGGACAGAATCCTGCGAAGAAACGCTCAATCTGCTTTTGGACACTCACTTACCAGGCAGCTGTAAGAACTTATGTAACTATGATCCCACAGAATCAGGTAGCATAATAACTAACACACTCGATCTGATTACAAGGAAAAACTAGTTTGGGCTATTAACAGCTTTGACCCATACAAATCCCCTGGACCTGATGGTATTATTCCAGTCGAACTTCAAAAGACCGCGGATATTATTATCCCTATCCTTGAAGTTACTTTTATCGACTGTACCACCTTGAACTATATCCCCACGCAATGGAGAGAGGTCAAGGTTGTGTTTATACCTAAGGATGGGAAATCATCCCACGTAAATCCGAAAGATCTCCGACCAATAAGTATATCATCTTTCCTTCTTAAAACCTTAGAACGACTGATTGATATCCACCTGCCTATAGCTATAGATCCAAAATTATTATCTCTATAGCACAACACGCCTACTGTAAGGGAAAATCTGTAGAAACGGCCTTACACACCTTGGTTCGTACTATAGAATGTTCCCTAAATCACAAAGAATTCACTCTGGCCGCTTTCCTCGACATAGAGGGCGCCTTCAATAACGTCAGCAACTCCGCAATTACAAAGGCACTGACGAAGCTCAAAGAAGATGGTTCCATAATTCGTATGAGAGCTATCTCCCAATGGACCGTAAATAACATCGGTCACACTACAATCCTGAATTTATTCGGATCAATCCCCTGCCACTCCCACTACACCATCCCCAATTGGTTTTTGATAATAAGTTCCAAGAAATCCCACCGAGAACGAGGTGGGAAGACGAAGAATTTTTGAGAATGAATTGAATCATATTCATTTCTATACAGATGGTTCAAAACCGAAGAAGGGGTAGGCTGCAGGTTGTACTCAAACTGACTTAACGTAAGTCTCTCGTTCCACCTTCCAAACCATTGTAGCGTGTTCCAAGCGGAAATTCTGGCGATCTAAGAGGTCCTATCATGGCTAAAAGAAAACGTGATATTCTTAACGAATATCCGGATTTTCTCAGATAGTCAAGCAGCCCTCAAATCACTCGGCGCTGTTTCTACGAACTCAGTAACCGCCCTTAACTGTCACCTATCTCTTAGGGAGATGGCTGAACAGTTCAATATTCACCTTTATTTGGGTGCCGGGGCACAGAGATATCGTGGGTAACTGCAAAGCCGATGAACTCGCCAGAGAAGGAACAGTTCTACCGATCTCAACCAGCAGGTTGAATATTGGTATACCAATCGCTACATGTAAACTTATGCTAAAGCAAGAGGCAATGGATAGAACAATTCATAGGTGGAACAATATCACCACATGCGTGGCAACAAAACGGATATGGCCAGGACTAGATCCAAAACGCACAAGACATTTGTTATCCATAACCAGATTGCAAGTTAGCTCCGTAATCAATGTCATCACCGGACATTGTCTGATAGGAAGACACGCCATAAAACTTGGCGTTCCCTCTAATGACTTCTGCAGAAGTTGCTTAGAAGAGGAGGAGGAAGAGACAATCCCACAACTCCTCTGCTCATGTCCTGCAATCTTTTTTAAACAAGGTTAGTTTTTGTTTTCATAACATGAATTGAATACGTGAATGTTTCAATTTTCGACCTAAATCTCCATCGAGTCGCATAAACATGTACGTTAACTAAAACTAAACTAAAAACAGATACAAACTTGAACTAAGAATTTAAATGAAAAATTAAAAACAAAACTCGTTAAGTTACGCATCAAATAAAAAACATTTTCTGACAAGAAATTTCAAATAATACTCTTTAATATAAAAAGCATAGCGCACCAATGAGGTACAAACATCAGCAAAATAAGAAATAAAATGAAGTAAGACAGGTAATTAAATGTCCACACTATCACACACACGTTGCCACTTGCCCGGTCTCCTTAATTAAAACGAAATTCCATTTACGACATGCACTGGATGGTATGCGACTTCCTCCAGAAAACTCTGTTTCATCCTTAACTTTGGCGAGGTGTCTTCAGAGGATGCTTCTGAAGCGGCAGAAACCGCCACAATAGAATCCATTAGAAAGAATAATAAAAGCATTGCTCTCATCTAAAGTCCACTATCTTCTATCCGGTATCCGGGCGTGGAACACCTAACTTACCATGTGTGTATCTACAAAAAAAAAAGAAGATAGGTAAATTATATATATATTTATATCTAGGTACTGTCCTCCCACGAACAGGATGGAATTATTTCAGGAACAAAGGACTTAGTCATTCGCACAGATGCTTCTTTTGTGACTTTGTTGTAGGCCAGAGACAAAACAGTGGTAGAAAGGGTTTCCACAGTTTCGTCTTTTCAGCCTCCCGCTCAGAGGGATGACTTTAGCTTCCTTTGCCACGTATACTGTTGCTTGGTTTTTGTTTGTATTGTGGTCTTGGATGTTCTTTTCTGCTCAGATCTAGATTTATTTTGCAAAGAAGAACAACTGAGATGGGGAAGCTCTAAGTGCCACATTCCACATTATTTTTGTCTGCATTCCACAAGAAGGTTTTAGAAAAAATCCCTATTTCATTGTTGGTCGTTTCTTTATTATTTTCGCATAATTGACATGTGCGTGCACATGGGTAATTTTCCTACTCCTTGTTGAAGATAGCTGCAGTGGTTGTTCGTCGTACCTACTTGCATTTTTAATCGAATTATTTGAAGATAATTTCGTTGAGCAACGTTCCTTAAGGGTTCCTAATCAATGTTCAACCGGGTGGTGCGGCAACACATTAAAACAAAAGTAGGTAATTACATTTACGGCTCTTAATAATTTATTTTTGGAACTAGTCTACTATTGGAATTATTTTATTAATGTGGTGGGGGAGACGAAAGAAGGTGAAATTGTTTTACTAGTGATCCGAGGTGTTGGGCTATTGATAGGGTTTAATGACCAAGTCCTCACTCTTCGCCAAAGATTCATTGCGTTGAAGTCACATATTAAATGAATCTTAACAATGTAAAAGATTCCGTATATGTACTCATTCAAGAACTTAAAGAATTACATTCTACATAACTGTTACTAGCTGACACACCCTGCGGGTTTGTTGTTCGGGTCTTAATTTTCTAAAGCGTTATCCACCCGCATTTTAAAAAAAAAAAAAAAAACTTGTCTGGAACACCCTCGGTCAAGGAGTTTCTAAGCCAAACCTTAACAGGAATTATACCTGAAAAAATTTACATTTTCCGGGAACATATTCGGGTTGTCGGCCTGTTAACTATAAAAACCGAATTTCGTTGTTCCAGAAAAGAAATATAAATATTTTTTAGTGTTCTCTGAAGAGCTGATGTGAAAAAACAGGCACGACTTGTTCGCACAAACGTGCGATTTTATGCTAACTAATTAATCAACATCTTTAGGCTGAGTATAAGGTTTTAGTATTTGATAGATAGATAGATAGATAGATAGATAGATAGATAGATGTTTTATTCATTCCTTAAAAAAAGTTACATTTACATTTGCGCTTCATTATTGAATAAACTAGAGCATGGCATTACTGCCGTCTGGTTTTAGTATAAGCTCTTCATAATAGATTTGGTGGTACAGGGCTGCCAGCTACACATTAATAATGAACATTTAATAAAATCACATGAAATATTGAAAAAATTAAAATAAATATTCTAAATGCAAAAATCTAGTAAAGCCAATTTCTTGCAATTGCTAATAAATATACCCTAATGCTGTAAATTCAATGAAAATCGTAAGAGCAGTTTGCTTAAAAACCAGTTTTCATTTTTTCACTCTTTTAAAAACTAGTCTCTTAAAACTAAGCATGAAAATTTTAAGATCTTAAAAGATATTTTCACAAAAACAAGTTAAAATAATAATGGGTACCGCTTAGAAAATATTCAATAAAAATCAAGAAGTAGAGTTTTCCAAATGTTGATACGCAATTTCCATAAACAACCAATAATTTCAAAAATATAAAATTTGCCATTAACGAGAAAGACGGGCTTGAAAAAAAAAAACGGTTTACAAATTTTTGTAACTTCATAAGAAATACACCCAAAATTATATCTATCACACAAAATTTGATCGAAATCATAAGAGCCGTTTTCGAGAACAAAATATCATAAAAGTTGAATGACAGGTACCGTAATTTCAAGACCTAGATACCCAATTCCAAAAATTCCTCTGCAGGCTGCTCTACAGACCCTAACTGCATTTGAAGAAAATCGGCCAAGCGTTCAGGCTGTAGATCCATATACGCACAGACAGACATACAGGCGTTTATCCGTAATCTCTATCATCGTAACATCATGTTTAATACTGTTAGAAATATAAAAAAAAAATGTCTGTACGATTGCAAAACTTGCCTTTTATTAATTAATTAATTAATTAAAAAATTAAAAAGAAGAATAAAAGAAATTTTGAAATCGAATGACTTTCAAGCGGAAAAAAACAGCAAAGTAAGTAGTCAAACAGATTATATTTAATGAAAAGCTATTTTCTATAGAGTAAGACTTTCCTGCTGATTAAATTCATTTTGATTGAATTCGTATTTGAGGATATAGTTCTTGAGAATTAAATTTATGATGTTTACCTGATTAATTTCGCATTGGTAGATTTAAATTAAATTTATGTGTCGATTGTGTGACGTATGACGTTTGTCTTCCTTTTGAATTCCGCCATATTTGAAAAAAAAAAAAAATATTTTTACAAGATGTGTGATGAAAGGAAAAATTTTGCGAAATGTTTCAAGATGGCATTTGGTACTTTTACTTTTCGTTTGAGGCGTCAAGCGTCTAAGTGTCAATTATTGAGAACTCAGGTGAACACATAGGACCGCAGCTGAGTTGACATTTGTTAAGGAAGCGTTTGGTGACAGTTGCTACGAGTTCTTTGACTGCAGCGAGGGATTGAAGTTGGCTCCGGTTTCAGATGGCCCATCTTCCTCTGAACTACAACGCGTGCCACCTGTCAGTCGGATGAAACAACATGTTGCTGCAAAAAAACAATAGGTAAATACTGTCGTCTGCCAAAATCAATTCAATTTTTTAAATTTAAACATATGCGCTTATAATATTACTGGCCTCAAGAGTAAATTGCTGCAAGCAGATTTTTTCAACTATTTGCAGCAGTTTGACATTATTATTCTTATAGAGACATTTGAGGAAAAAGAAAACGAAAATCAATTTTTAAAATATTTTAAAGACTTCAAGATAAAGTGTACACCTGCAGTACGAACAAATCTGCACGGGCGAGCCAGTGGGGGTATGTTATGAGATCAAAAAAAGTTTATTGGGTAAATATGTTAAATTTAAGATAATTGAAAGAAAAATTATTTTTAATGTGGTTTGTAACAACGTAAATTATTATATTATTCCTGTGTACTTAAATTGTAACAATTGGCAAAGCGAATTTGATGATCTTGTAGATTTTATGAATAGCACAACATTTGAAAATGCAATGATCATTGGGTAAGTCCCCAATGCTAGAATTGGTAAAAATCAGAATTCATCTCTTTCATATTGCTTACAATCGCAAGTTGCGTTAAACAATAACAGAAATTCTAAAGATGAAATTTTCAACAGCAATGGCCGAAAATTAATGGATTTTTTTTGAATTATTTGGGTTATTTATTCTGAATGGGGCTTCAAACAGTGATGCCTCAGGTGAATTTACATTCGTTAGTGGTCAGGGGCAGTCAGTTATTGATTTTGCTGCGTTGACGGATAATTTCTTGAATGCGTTCGAAGATTTCGAAGTTGCTTTGGTTAACTTCTCGGGTCACTTCCCAATAGTTGTCAAATTAAAGTTTACTGAAATGGTCAGGCAAGCTAATTCTCCCAACCCGAACAAATTAAGATGGTCAGATAAAAATGCACCTCTTTATAAAAGGCTTTTAAACCACCACTCCCAGTCCCTGCGACATCAATCAGCTAACACGATTGAGGAGACGTGTGAAAATTTGGTTCGAGTCAAATACATTTATACCTATTAACAAATGGTTTGATAAAGATTGTAGAGAGCTCCGGAAGCTTTCTTTTACATATCTTAAGCTTTTCAGATCAACGAACTCTCAGTTTTTTAAAAATATCTACCTCCGCAATCCGCATTAATGTAGAATATAAAAAGATGTGTTCAGATAAAAGAACTGATTATCTTAAAAAACGGGCAAAAAGCCTGGAAAATTGTAAGGACTCCAAACTTTTTTGGGATACTGTTGGTGAACTTGGTGGGCGAAACGATCGTATGAAGTACTCCTTGGAAGCTGATATGCTAGCAGCTCATTTTAAAACTCTACTGTCAGCTGACGAGGACCTTCATACTTTTGACTACGCATTACCTAACTCAACGGTTACTGAACTAGACGCGGATATTTCGCTTTACGAATTGGAAGCAACATTGCATAAGATGAAGAACAATAAAGCTCCAGGCTTAGACGGTATTCCAGCTGAGTTCTATTAAAATAGTACTACCGACTTCAAAACTCATCTTGTTACTTTTTTTAACAGATTGTACAAAGAAGCGTGTGTACCTAGCAGTTTTAATTCAGCCGTGATTTTCGCTATTTATAAGAAAGGTGATGCAAATGTTGCAGAAAATTATAGAGGAATTTCGATTTTGAATTCGTTAAGAAAAATTTTCTCTACAATTTTAAATGAAAGGCTTTCAAACTGGGTTGAGGGGAGCAATCGTCTTAATATATTTCAAGCTGGTTTCCGCCCAGGGTTTTCGACCATGGATCATATCTTTGCTATTTCCAGTATCGCAAGAAAGTTCATTTAAAATAAAAAGAAGCTGTACACGTGCTTTATCGATTTCAAAGCTGCCTTTGATAAAGTCAATAGACAAGCTTTAATCTACAAGTTATCATGTTTAGGTCTATCGCGAAAGTTTCTTGCAATGTATTCTAAATTAGTTTCATCGTCAAATGCAAAGGTTTGGGATGGGTGTGAGCTCTCGAGTACATTTGAAACAACAGCAGGTGTTCCTCAAGGATGTGTCCTCAGTCCACTACTCTTCGCCCTGTTCATCGATGAAATCAGTGACCTTCTTTCTGGAGGAGTTCTTTTTGCTAACACATTGATTAAAGTCTTGCTATATGCAGACGATTTGGTTATGTTTGCTGACAACCCATTTTCACTGCAGTTGCAAATAAACAGACTCAACTCTTTTTGTGAGACCTGGGGTTTGCATATCAATTCAGATAAAACTAAAATTATTATTTTTGAATCGAGAAGCACTAGAAGACTCCCAGAAGAAATATGGTCGCATAATTCCACACGCATTGAGGTTGTGCAAGAGTTTAAATATTTGAGAGTTCTGTGGACTTACAATCTTAGCTTTGTAAAACACGTAAATGAAAAAAGCAATCAAGCTAAACTAGCCCTAAATATGATGTGGACAAATTTTTTTTTCAACCGAAGTATTGATTTGAAGTCCAAATACCGAGTCTTTAATGCAACGGTTAATACATGTATGTGCTATGGTGTACAAGTGTTTGGATATATTAAACTTGAGACTTTCAAAAGTCTACAAAGACATTTCTTCAAACGTTTATTTCGGTTACCAAACTCAACCCCAAATTATGCCATATATGTAGAGTCCGGTATAACACCTATATAGGTACATACAAAACCTTAAAGCTAACGCAGATTTCATTGTTAAAGTAATGAATAGAAATGATACCTGTCTGCACAAAATAATTTGGAAAAAATTGCTTCAAACCAATGCCTCTCCTTTCCGGGAATGGAATGAGCTAGCACTAAGGCATGACTCTTCTCTATATTTGACAGAATTAAACGTTGATGATTGGCAAGTTCAGTTTGCAGATGTGATCGCAAAAGTTGATCATAAAATTTTTATAGAAAATCTCTCTAGAGCAAATTCGTCTCCGTCCAGAAATATCTACAGGCAGTTAAATCACCAAATAACTTCGGATGCAAGCTATTTTCGAAGATAATATTCAGCTGTCGAAATAGGGACCATTTTTAGAGCTAGAGTTGAAATTTTACATCTTAACTACATACCATACCGAGATGATCTACCGCAAAATTGTAGTTTATGCAACAGAAGAGAGAAAGAAGATATTTACCACTTCTTGGCTATTTGTCCAATGTTACAGGAAATTCGTCGTTTATATTTCCAGGAGAGTTTTATGACAAGATCACGACTTTAGGAGGTTTTGAATGGGTCTCTGGGTTGGATTACTTTGTTTAAGTTTTGCAAACATGCGCTTATTTATCGCAACAGTTTCCCATAAGTCATCGAATTTTCTTTTTCAGTTGTTGCAGTTTCTTTTATACACACCGTTTTATATTCTAAATTGCTTTTTGTTTGTGTTTCAAATCACGTAAAATTGAATGTTACATACCATTTAAAATTGATTATTCTTTTGTGTTTCAAATCACGTAAAATTGAAAACTTTATGCTGTTATAAGTATCAAACTATGTACTTTTATCAATAATTTTCTTTGTGTTTCAAATCATGTAAAAATTGATAGAATGCTTACATTAAAGTTTCAAATCGCTCGAAAACTGTTATTTCATTTTTGAATTAAAAATGCATAATTTATGCCATACCAAGTCTTAATCTATTCAATTATTAACTATAGTATGTACATTGTACACACAGAAAAATAATGCAACGTAAAATCAAAGTGATGAATTGTCGATTTTAATGGAATGCGATTTTTTCTTCGTTAAATGATTTCGTTTTGATTAAACATTATTTCATTTTATTTTAACATTCCAACGTGTTATTTTAAACGATAACATTGATGATTCAACAATAATTAAGATTTAAAACAAATCATAAGTATGTTCATGTCAAATTCAAATTGGTTTCAATGAAATTAACATTCGGCCGTGTTGAAATAAAATGTTGAAGACTGAAATTCAATGATAAAAATGATTATTGTCAAAACGATATTGTGACATGTTGAAACTGATGAAAATATATATGTATATAGATTAAAACAGTACTACAAGGAAAACGTGTAAAGTTATTTCGGTTCTTTATTGGACTAAAACAGTATTCTCTTTAAGAAGTTGAAGATGACTGAAAAGAACTATTTGACATTTATACATTTGTAGAGAATTTCAGTAGTAAGTACGGATGTAGGGATGTAGACAGACTCACATTGGGTATTTTTCTCTTTTATTTTCAACACCTTTCCTCAATGTGAGACTGCACACATCTTTTATAAATTGAAATAATTACTCAAGACTCATTAGTTTTGTGAAATGACAATGTTTTCCTTTTGACAAATTCTTCTTTAGAACATCTGCTACCATATTATCAGTCGAAACAAATTTTAAAGCGATGTCACCGCCCTGGATAACCTCACGGATGAAATGGTGCCTTATGTCAATGTGTTTCGACCTGGCATGGTAGACTGGGTTCCTTGCCAGATTTTGAGCGCTGAGATTATCTCCTTTGATGATTGTCGGTGTACCAACTTCACCACAGCCTATCTCGATGATAAGACGTCGAAGGAATAGAGCCTCTTTTGCAGCTGATGAGAGAGCCATGTACTCGGCCTCAGTACTGCTCAAGGCTACACAATTCTGCTTTTCTGACTTCCAAGATATCGGCCCGCCAGCCAAGAAAAACACGTACCCTGTGTATGATCTGCGATTACTTAAATCGCCACCCCAGTCCGCATCCACGTAGCCCTCAAGTGCCTGACCACTTGCACGATAGTAAAGCTTCTTGTCTATCGTAGCTGCAAGATACCGCATTACATGCTTCACACCTGCCACCTCGACGTTAAAGCTAGCCACATTAGTTCACCAATAGCTGACTGATATGCCATTGGATCTTCAGACACACAGCTCTTTTTATCGCAAGCCACTTGAAAACCTGCATCTAATGGCGTCGCGACAGGTCGGCACTGCTGCATGTCATGTTTCAGTAGTATATCTTTAATATACAGCGTTTGATTCATTGCTATATTGCCTATATCACCCTCTCTCTCAATTTGCATGCCTAAAAACATCTGCAACGGCCCCTTGTCGACGCATTCGAACTTCGTTGCTATCATTGATTTGATTTGCATCAGATCTGTCTTTCTCTGGCACGCTATAAGTAAATCATCAACATATATTAAGATCAAACATAGATTACCTTTTATATCTTGCTTATACAAGAATGGTTCGTTCTGACACGGCATAAACCCTATATCGCATAAAGCAGCGTTAAGCTTGGAGTTCCACTCCCGACCAGCTTGTTTTAAGCCATAGATTGCTTTGTTGAGCTTTAGCACTTTCTGCTTACACCTCTTGTGCTCGTAACCCTCAGGCTGCTTCATGTAAACTTCGTCGTTTAACTCACTGTTCAAATACGCCGTACAAACGTCCATTTGGTGTAAATATAGCTTCAGCTCCACAGATAGAGCCAACATCAAGCGTATCGTTTCATAGCGACACACTGGCGAAAATGTTTTGGAGTAATTTACGCCGAACTTCTGCGAACAACCTTTTGCTACCAACCGTGATTTGTAGCGCTCAACGCTACCACTGCTATCTCTTTTGATGGTATACACCCACTTACAACCAATTGCCTGTTTGCCCTTTGGGAGATCAACCAGTGTCCACGTACCGTTTGCCACCAGCGCCTCGTACTCTTTGTTCATAGCTGCCTGCCAATGAGAAGCGTTCTTGCTGCTGATCGCCTGATCAAAAGTTTGCGGCAATGGTAGTTCCTCAGCATGCATAGCGTTTAAAGTATTGTAGCTCTTCTTTGGACGCCCTGGCTTGCCAGTCCGGATAAGTTTTGGCCTCCCTGGAGCATTTTTTATGGCCTGTTCTGATTCCTCTGCGCTGGCGTACTCTTCACCTTCTACACTGTTGTCGCTGAAATCACCATCCCTCTTCTCATCATCATCGCTGTGTGGACTGAGCTTCATGGCATCATTTCTCGTTGCATTCGTTGAAGATCTTTCTGTAGGTACATCAAACGTTATCTGGTCGGCAATCGATGCTGTTTCAATTGACTCGTCGAACAAAACATCTCTTTTTTCGACAACCTGGTGTTTTTCCTTATCGTATAATCTGTAGGCTTTCGATACCAGTGAATATCCTACCATCTGATACTCCTTACCCTTCGCCTGGAACTTACTGTGGCGTGCTTTTTCTAAGCCAACAGCCACTGATCCAAATGTACGAAGGTTTTTCACATCGGGCTTCTTGCCACACCACGCTTCAAAGGGTGTCTTGTCAACTAAAGCTGTAGTTGGTGATCTGTTGCGTATATAGCACGCTGTTTGCACTGCCTCTGCCCAAAGAAATTCTGGCATATGCGAGTGGACAAGTAAGCTCCTCGCCATCTCAACCAGAGTTCGGTTTGCCCGTTCTGCTACTCCGTTCTGCTGAGGGCTATACGGAACCGTTAGTTGACGTCGAATGCCATTCTGCTTAAGAAATTCGTCAAAACGCTTGTTGACATATTCACCGCCGTTATCGCTGCGTATTGCTTTGATCTTCCGACCAGTCTGACGTTCGGCCATATTCTTGAATTCCAAAAATTTATCGAACACCTCGTCCTTTGACTTCAAAAAATATGTGAATATGCGCCGAGACATGTCATCAATAAATGTAAGAAAATAAACAGAGCCACCGAGTGATCGCTTCTCAAATGGCCCACATACATCAGTATGTACAAGCTCCAACAGATGTTTTTTTCTATTTTTCGATACCATTGGAAATGGCTGCGTATGAATTTTGCTTTTCATACATGTTCTACACTGAACCTTATCTGAGAAATCAACATTTTCTATACCGTGTACCATTGTATTCTTTGCAAGGTTCACCAAACTGGCATAATTTAAATGTCCATATCTGTTGTGCCATAATTCTGCACTACGCCGATGCGCAACTGTAAAACAAACATTGTTGTTGCTTCTGAAAATAAATAACTTATTTATTTTCTGTGCTTTAAGTATATGGACACCTTGCTGGCTTACGACCGCCTCCTTGGTGTTGAATAACACTTTACAACCACGCTCTACAGCTCGGCTAACTGACACAAAATTAGTTTTCATCCCAGGAATATACAAAACGCTTTCTAATTTCAACTCGCCTGAATCAGTTTGAAGTATGACGTCACCTCTACCTACTGCACGTATGACGTTGTTGTCCGCTAGCACAACGTCTTCTTCTTGTGCCACGTATTTAGAAAAAAGGTTTCGCTCGCAACACATGTGCATCGTCGCACCGCTATCTAAGCACCAGCTCGATGAATCAAGGTCATAAGCATCTGTTGCCGCCAGAACAGTAAAAGATCGATTTTCTTGCTGGCCTCTTGATGCTTCTTCTTTCCGCCTATTTTTACACTGATTTTTGTAATGACCCCGTTGGCCGCATTTGTAACACTCAATATCTTTCTTACCTTCCTTCTTTTTACGAATGGGATTTGCATGTGCATAAAATGCTTGCTGCTCACTGCAATGTAGCGGTTTAACCTCAATACCCCTACGCTCCCCTTCCTCAAGCAACTTAATCTTTAATATTTCTAGAGACGGTAAGCTATCACGAGTTTCCATGGCGATGACGAAGTTCTCGTATTGCTTAGGTAAGCTTGAGAGTAGTATTATTACTGCGAGCTCCTCGCTCAACTTGATATCTACTTCAGCCAATTTGTCAACGGTTGAACAAAAAGTATTTAAGTAAGTGCTCATTACGTCACCTTCAATCATCCGCAAACCTAGCAATTTTTTGTAAAGCGAAACTTTTCTAACCGGGCCACTAGGTTGATGCACATCTTTCAGCTTTTTCCAAGCACTCGCTGCAGACCTGCAGTTTTTAAGGTAACACAACTGTGTTGGCTTGACACTCAATGTTATCATTGCTAGTGCCTTTTGATCAAGTGCATCCCAGCTTTCCGAATCCTGAACTGGCCTTGGTGTATCCATTACCTTCCAAGTTTCTGCATGCACCAGCACACTGCGTATTTGAATACTCCAGGAATCGAAGTTTCCTTCATCCAGCTTCTCGATCGCATACATTGAAGTCATGGCGACCGCGTGGAACACCTAGTGAATCACGTTATCTAATTTACCGAAAAATTACTCTACTTTTAATGTTAACCATGTAACTGTTGGACCTGGGCCCATAACCTGATGAAAATATATATGTATATAGATTAAAACAGTACTACAAGGAAAACGTGTAAAGTTATTTCGGTTCTTTATTGGACTCGTGGTACCCGTGGCCTGATGGTTAGCATGTCCACCTGCTAACCCAGAGGTTCGAGGTTCGAATCCCAGCAGAGGCAAAATGAAAAAATTGTTTTTCCACGGGTATCGCCTTTCGCGAGGAATTGGCAAGTCCTCCGTTAGTAAACTCATTGCCATGAAAAGCGCATTCTCAATTAGCCGTTCGGAACCGGCGAAAAATTGTAGGTCCCCTCCATTCCCTCACAAGGCATGGTTGTGAGAAATGCGCTAGGCCCAGGGGCTCCACGCTCTGTTGCGCCACCCTATTTATTTATTTTTATTTATTGGACTAAAACAGTATTCTCTTTAAGAAGTTGAAGATGACTGAAAAGAACTATTTGACATTTATACATTTGTAGAGAATTTCAGTAGTAAGTACGGATGTAGGGATGTAGACAGACTCACATTGGGTATTTTTCTCTTTTATTTTCAACAAAAACAACATCTTGAATTGTTAAATCAACTCTTAACTTTGCGTTGGGGAAAGATGATTGAAACAACAACGCTTCTATATTTGTCAAACACATTCACTTCAAATCGAAATCATGTTGTTTCAATCTTCATTTCGCTCAAATCATTTTCAAGCAAAATTTTGTCATAGAATAAAAGTTAAGTGAAGAAAACAAAAGTCTTATCTTTCTTATTTAACCTTATTTATGAATTATATAATTTTGTCAACCACGGTCTTACTAAATGTATATCTATGATAACTGCATTTTTTAAATCTATTTTCATGATAAAATGTACATGTAATCAGAATGTACTGGATACCAACAAAACATAGCGAGGCAGCATATTTTTGGATACATAATGACAAATGAGGCCATGTCACACAAAAAAAGAAATACCATGTACATACATAGATTTTAGTCTTAAGGAATATCAAGGAAAGAAATTTGTTACATCGCGTAACGGGGGAGTGTTCTTAGTTCACTAGATTGAATATGAACACCCTTTATCTTTCTAAGTAACAAAAAACAAAAACAGTCCTCCTTTATGAATGTAGACATAAAAACAACAACTTTGTTTCAACTATGAATCGTGTTAATAGCAGATTGAGTCATATTGAAACAAATCGAAACTTTTTAAAACAAAATCTGTGCTTGTTTATTTTACATTAAATCATGTTGAAATAACAATATTGATATTTGAATTCCACAGAATTTAACAGAAGTGCCGTTATTTTTCGAGTCTACACTACAGGGTGTTTTGCATAAGATGCGACAAAGAGCTTTGTTCTTTAACTAACATTTTATAATAAGTTATTTTTGCTAACCTTTTTTGAGTAATCAAGTTTCAAAATGCAAATAACATTTTCAAAAAATTTTGCCTTGTTAAGGGTCATTTAAAAAAAAAATCAATGCTCTAATGAATTCTAAGTCAAACACTGTAAACCTAACGTGAAAATCATTCTAAGTTTTTGAAAATTTATAAAAACAATGAAGGGTACTTTTCACAGAAAATCCATTTACAATCCTCTAATATTGGCTTCAAGACTACATCGGTCATCTACGTAGAATAAAACAAGTATTTCAAGAAAAGGGTAATGTTTAGCTCATTTTACAGATTTTTCCTAGCGATTAAAAGTACTATAAGGCATGTTTTGTAATCATGCAGAAAAAAAATTTCGAGATAGCAATCAAATATGACATAACGATGAAAAAGAATACGAAAAAGTATGTCCTACAATTATGTCTGTCTGTCCGTATATGGATCTACAGCCTGAACTGCTTGACTGATTATCTTCAAAATTTGAAATTAGATTCTTGCAGAGCAGCCTAAAAGGGGTTTCGATTTCGATTAGATTTTATGTAAAGCATTATTTCTCAAAAATCTTTCTTACGATGTAAAAAACTTTTTTGGGAAAAGTCGAAGAATGGTACTCCCATTTTGCCAATTTAATCAAAAACGACTTTCTCGCTAATGTCTAACCCGATTCTGGTGAAATTTCATATTTAAGAAGTCCCAAAAAAAATTTTTGTTTTTCAAATTTTCATAATTTTTTTTTTAATATTTTCAAAACTGTACCTTTGATTTAATTCAAATATTTTGTCAATAGATACATCTTCTGGTATGATCTTAAAACTTGCATACTATCTTGATTTTTAAAAAACATATTTAAAAAAAAATGAAAAATAAAAAACCTGTTTAAAAAAAAAACAGCTTTAACAATTTCATTAAGTTTTCATTTAATATATATCATATAGTAATACAAAAAATATTGAACCAATCAAAATTTTGATACGTAAAAGAAAGATCATTTAATAAAAGTAGTCCAAAAATTTTGAATTATAGAAAATACTATTTCTTTGTTATGTATGTAGTTACTAGTTATACTATGTTTTTGTACTTTTATCAATGGAAGAAATTAATTTATCCAATGTTTTGATTAGTTCACAAGAAAAGTACAATTGATTTTTCTTTATAATTGACTTCTTTATTATAAGAGAGTGTTAAAAATATAAATATCTAAAATCGAATCACAGTACCATTATGGGGTTTTTCATGTCGGGATTCGTTGACAAGAACCTAACATATTCTTTCTTGTTTAGGTGAACACCCTTTTTTTTTATCCCGCACAAGCAATGTGTTCGAATAACGCATGCATACGAAATCAACTTTGTTTCAACATTGAATCATGTAATAATGAAAATGGGTCGCGTTGAAACAAATCGAAGCTACATGAAACAAAATTAGTGATTGTTGATTTAAGATGAAATCATGTTGAAACCACATTATTAGTAATTGAATTCCACAAAATTTATATCAAGTGCCGTTATTTTGTCTACCAAGGCAATTGCAAAATATTTGAGCGTACATATTCTATCAGTTCATTCTCGTTGTTGTCGCGTTTCGTGTCGGAAGTGATAAGTTATTAAGTGAAAAGTAAGTGAAAACTGAGCCTATTATGAATTCAAAAGAAAGTCTGTCTACATCTGTTCATCCACAGGTTACAGAAGTAGATTAAATTATAGATTTTGTGACGAACAATGAAGGTAATATAATATTAAACCTACCAATAATTCAAGAAAACAAAGCAAAAGAAGACAAGTTGGATGATTTTTTGAAAAAATTTAATTTGATGGCTACAAAGCATTATTTAACTGGTAAGTACTCAGACAAATTTATTAATTGTATATAAACAATTGATTGTTACGGCTATATTAATGTTTAACTCATAAGAATTATACTGTATAATAAATATTCTCTCTTTATAATCTGTGGAACTTGTTAAAATTAGTATTATTAATTAATCTTAGAACAAAACAACATTAAAAATTAAAATTATTTTAAAATTCTAAAAAGAAAAATAATACTATTTTAAGTCATAGTCGATTTGTGTTTAAATCTCATTTTTCGAAGTTTAAACTGATATTACTTGAAAGTCTCAAGGGGAAAGCGGTTTTGGACTTCTACGAGACCAGCAACTATTTGATTGACTCGTTTCGAACTGATTTAATTAAAACACAATCTTAGATGATATTTCTTTCAACGGCTTTAAATTATCGCTTAAGGGTTTTCCACCAATATTAGGAGAAATACTGGAGCAATTCCCTAATGAAATAAAAGTTGGCATATTTTGAAATTTTTTTTATAAATTATTGTTTTAAAAATTTTATTTTCAGGAATATTAATTTGTTCATTCCACGTGGTAAAAAAAAGAATCCTGGAGGAAAGCTTTGGGACAGATATGTTAATCAAAGAGCAAAACGCTCAAAATAAATGAGTCCTTACAATTGGGAGATGATCTTTTAACTCAGATTTGTATCACTACAGAGGTTGACGAGATTTTTCAAACTGGGATGATGTGAAGGATAAAGGGCAGCGTACATTTACATTGAGACAAAAGGAAATTCGATCATCTGCAACAAACTTTGATTTTTTGGCGAATTGGCAATTGTTTTCTAATCCAAAGGCCCCTGAACTTGTTAGTTAACTGACAGCTTTTTATGCTTTCTTGTAATAACTGGTTGAGGTGAAGTATAGATAGAATAAAGATAGAATTTTGAAATAATTTAGAAGATGTTGAAGGTATGACTGTGCAGATAATCTTTTCTAAGGCACTTAAAAATTTTCTTAGACACCAATTTGGCAATTTAACTGATCTTCACAGTCATACCTCATACACCATCTATTAGATTACTTTAATAGAAATTTTTAGAGCTGCATTAACCGTTATTCGCATTAATTTAGAATTTTTTTTCGTTTATTTAGATATCGACTTTGAAATTCTACTTCCGAATAAAAGCAATTTGCTTTTAAGCAAATGGGCAGAATTCAGTTCAAAAATACCGAACCATTATCATTTGAACATAAATGATAAGAAGTCAAGAGGAATATTTTTGAATTCGAAGGATTTAACGTCTCAAAGTAAGTTATTTTTTATAATTTCAATTTCTGACCGAAGGTAAGACTTTTATCTTTGTATCCATATTCCATAGACTTATACATATACATAAGGTTCCATTGAATGCAGTAATACTACCTACTGTACGTTTCGTTAATAAGTCAAGCACACAGAGAAAATAAGTATTCCAGATGCAAATGAGAGCTTCATCATTCACCGTCTGACGATAAGTGATTATGAAAAAAATATTGCAGACCTAAGAAATAAAAAAATTTAACAAAGGTTTGACCATTCAACCATTTAATTTAGTTATAGGCTTAAGTATCTAACGTTTAACAGAATTTTATGTTTATTTCGATAAAACGCTTTTGAAATTCGATAATTTTTTGTCGAGCCTTGATATATGTTTCAAGTTAATGTGTGTAGTATGTACTATCTTTAGAATACCCGGATAGCTGTAGAGGTTTTTGGATTTTCATTCAAGAATATTTCTTTGGAATCCCTCTTCTAAATGAATTTAAACTACCTAGCATTTGTTCCTTACTTAATTAACTAAAAACATAACCAAATCAAAGCATTCTGAGTTTTTGTTCTAATAATATAATTTTCTGTGGAAGAGAATATAAAACAAACTGTTACAAAGCTATAGCTAAGGAATCGTGTAAATTATATAAGATATCTAATTTTGCTAAAGCTTGTACTAAAATTTATATCATTTTCAGTCACATGAAGTGGGCAAATTAAAAAACAAAATATTGTTTAAAGAACTATACGAATTTACAAGTCCACCCTTACATCTTTTCCCAAGTAATAATGGGAAAATATATTTTAGAAACAATATATATATATACATCTATATAATTATGTAGTATATAGGTAAAGGTATACATTATCCTAGTATTTATCTAAAGTTGATTTGATTTAATTCGATATTGATAAAAAATAAAGGAAATAATAAAACTAACATTCTTGTGACTTTTTATTTATGTATATTTTTCTTTGCTATTCATGTTGAATCAACTGAAAATGTCTTGATAATTTAACATTGATTCGAAATTGTTTCAAAAGGATTTCATACACTGAATCAACATGAGAGCTGAGTCGATTCAATAGAAATCATCGCGTTGCTTCAACATGGGAATCGGTTTATTTTAATATGATAAGCCATTTTGTTTCAACTAGTGGATCGAAATGAGTCAACTGGAAGTCATGTTGTTTTCACATGTAAACGAATTCATTTTAACATTATTTGTAAGGTTGATTCAATATGATAATCAAAACGATTCAATAGGAATGGTCAAATCGTTTTTAAGGGAAGACCTAGTTGTTTTAACAAGGCCTACCAAATGAATTCAACATGACGATCAAGTTGATTCTAAATGACTCTTAGTGTTATTTCAACATGAGAACCGGTTGATTTAACTTCAATTGACATGTAATATTAACATGATTAAGGATTAAATTCAAATTGTTTTTTTTACCAAAATATCATGATGAATTAACATGAAACGTCTATGAAGCAATATCATTGGCAAAAAATGTTGAATCATGTTTTTTTTTTTTTGAATTTACAATGGTTTTTCTCTGTGTGTATATATATTTTAGTAGTATTTTTACATTTTTCCTATTTTTAATTCTTTAAAAATCATACGAAATGTCATTCCAGGCAGACGGCAGTTTTGCCATGTCCTTATTCTTAAAAAAACCTTATTGTTAAACTATTGATGAAATAAAGAATTTATCTAATCTAATCTAATCATAGGACCAAAAGAAATGTTTAATGTTTTACAGACAAATTAAGACGGACAATTTTAGAAATGGACGACTCTAAGAATTTGAACGATGAATTTTGTTTGGCAAATCCATAATAAATGACATAAATTTGCAAATTGAACAATTCGGAAGCAAAAAACGATGTGGTTCAGCGCAAGACGCAAACTGTTCAGCAAAAACTAAATTTTATCACAAATGCGGACCAAGAGGCCGTAATGAACCTAAATACCAAATTAAAGAAAAAACATGCAGCCTTGTAACTGTGTTGGAAGAAATCGCTGTAACGTCATCGCGTATTGTCTTGTGCGGTGATATAAAAAGCAATGTTTTAACTGAAAGTAGGTATTCGTATCATTAACTCAATAATTTTCCCTCATCTTTCTGCTGTGAACGTTAATGTTTCTACTCACTTCACAAGTACCTCAAATTCACTGCCTGATGTTGTTTTTGACAGTGAACTGAACGATGTTTTATTTTATGACCAACTTAATGCACCCGCTTTTTCTCAACATGATCTTATTTTTCTTACTATCAATTTCAATATAATAACGCCACCAACAGTTTTCGAATATTGAGTTTTCAAAAATAAATCTGCACTTGAACAAGAAGAGTCTATTGAATGGGATAGAATTTTTTATATGCCATCACCTAACGAACAAGTAGAATTCCTTCAAACGAAAACAAAAAGTCTTTTCAACTCGCATGTTCCCCTTAAACGAAAATGTATTTTTTTTTTTTAATTTTACCCATTTTGTATTTTTTCAAGTATCATAAAATGCATGGGCTTTTGAGTGCACTTATTACTGATTTTTTTTTTATTTTTTTTTTGTTCACCTGCAAAAAATAAAGAAACTATATGTTTATCAGGCATTTTCTGCAAAAAAATAACCACAAAGTCAAAACTTTGTTTCGGGAAGAAAATTTGAACACCACTGAAAATCTGGCAACCCTAAACCTAAGGAAGCTTAACTTAAAAACAGTCTTAAAATTTGTTATTTCTTCAAAAAATTAAGTCCAAGATTAGGTCGCTATCAAAGATATCGAATTTAACATAAGTCAGGGTACACCAAAGTTAGCCTTTTTTAAATTGTCAAAAAGTGATGTCAAAGTTGAGAAACGAGCTTTACTGTAGAACAATTTTTTCTTAGAATATGACCAAGAATCACACCCCAAAGGATAATACACGAAGCACGGGACAGCCTGTATATAATAATTCTGCTGTACGTGTATATGTCATTGAACTCCTCCTAAACGGCTTGACCGATTTAAATGAATTTTTCTGTATGCATTTGAGTGGCGCCCTGGTTAGTTTAGATTCACAAATCGGCGCAGGGACATAAGTCCCAAATTGTATTTTTTGGACTTATGTCCCATCTAAGTGAGATATAAGTCCCAACTTCGATTTGGGAGTTATGTCTCACTTAGATGGGACATAAGTTTCAAAAATAAAAGTTGGGACTTTTATCCCTACGAATATACTTTTTACAAGCTAATACATTTTTTTCAGAAGCCCTTCTGAAAAATTGTCTGTGTTTTTGTCAAATTCTTGAAGCTTCTTTTTTCAAAAAGCAAACTTATTACTCATTAGAAAGGAGAGATATGGTTTTCCAGAATTAGGAGATGTTATTATACTTTTGGAATTTAGTAAAAAAAATTTTAGTTTAAAAAAGAAACTTAAAAAATTTTGAATTCCGTTTCGAAGGTTCTGTTCGAAATAAGGGCAGTGGGCGATGGAAAATGTTTACTAAAAACACGCGATTTTTTAATTTTATCTAATATAAGTTAACGCCACAATTAATGAGAAATATTCTCGAACCAGTATCCCACGATTCAACTCATTTTACTGCGAGTCTGCGTCTGTGACACCTAATACTCAACACCTGCCGCATTCCATAGACACCAGTGCACGAGGCTTAGGATGGCTTAGGCAAGCACAATTTTAGTATTTAAGATATAGATTTTAAGAAAACATTGTTCAGTTGTGTAATAGGCAGAAACGCTGCCAGTTTGATTTGATAAATAAAGTTTTTTTTAAATTAAAATAACATAAACTTTTCTAACTGGCGCCCGAGCAAAAAGAAGACTGGTAATAAGTGGATTAATAAGTAAAACAAAAGTAAAATCAGTGCAAAAGAAAGACTAGTAATAAGTGAACTCAAAAGTAAAGCAAGAGTAGAATCAGTGAAGCGCGAGCAATTAAAGGAGTCAACGAGGGATCCCGAGTAGTGGTCATAGCAAAAAGGAATTCATCCCCATGGCCGTCGTCGCATTCTGGTTGATGTAAGATTAAGATTAAGTTATTACCAATTGAAAATTTTGTGAATCATTAAATAGAACTAAGCATACTAAGAGAAAGTGGAATTTTGAAATTAGCTTTAACCAATTGAAAAGAGAATTGAAACGAAATAATTAATTAGGAAAGTGAAACTGAAACTTCAAATTTGAAAATTATAAAACTGAACCATTAGTCTAGGAGCAATTAATTTTAGTCAAAATTGAGTAAACCCAAAGTGAAAAGTTTAAAGAAATAATAAAAATTAAGAAATTAGTTAAATCTAACATATTTGTGAAGTGAAATTAAGAAAATTAAAGTAGAAATGGTTTTAACAAGGGGAGGAGCTGGTGCTACGTCAGATCCAGACCAGGCCGAACCAAATCCAATAACTACCTATAGCCCTTCTGGCAGCAATAATACTCCACCAATTTACGTAACCGCGGCAAGCGCTGCATCATCTTCCAATTTCAATGGTCACCAGAATGGTAGACGTTCATTAGATAATCAACTTCCGGCTGAAGGTGTTAGGTCTTCCGCCGAATTAGATGCTTTAATTACATCAATTGTTGGTCGAGTACTCGAGCAACAATTGAATCCCTTTTCAGTAAATCAAAACCAGTCCGTCAGTGAGCTAGAAAAAATTCCAGACGTGGTAAAAAGTTTGAGAAACTTTTCGGGAGAGGCTTCCGAGTTTTCTTCGTGGAAAAGAAGTGTAGACCGGGTATTAAAACTTTACGAACCAATGAGGAATACCATGAAGTATTACGGGATACTTAACGTTATCCGTAACAAAATTATAGGTCAGGCTGACGCTGCTTTGGAAGCTAACGGTACGCCCCTTGAGTGGAACAGTATCGTTGACTGTTTGGCAACACACTATGCCGACAAGAGGGATATCACAACCCTCGAATATCAACTGTCTGGGCTGGTTCAAGGTAATCAAACCATCCAGGAGTTTTACCAAACGGTAACCTGGCAACTCACGTTAATAACCAATAACATTGCCTGCATGGACATCGGTCAAGAGGCGATGAGGTTATTGGTTCAAACGTATCGGGACAAGGCTCTCGATACCTTTGTAAGGGGATTGAAGGGTAATCTGTCCGATCTTCTCGGCATGAAAGAACCCGCAGACCTTCCCACAGCCTTACACCTCTGCCAAAAATACGAAAACCAGCATTATAGATCCCAATACGTTCAGAACACTCAGGGAGCAATAAGAAAAAATTTTGCTCCACAACCTACTCCAACACGTTTACAAAACACGTTTCCTCCAAGGAATACCAATCCTGGACACCGTAAACAATACCCGGACTTCCAACCCAATCGGGCAAATCCTTCTAATTTCACTCAGCCTCAACCCTATCGACCAAATCAGCATAATCAAGGGTTTGGCAGTGGCCAACCAAACTTCCAACAGAGAAGTTTCATGAATCAGAACGATAGATTTGCAAGACCTTTCTCACAGGGTCAACCTGTAAAACAGGAACCTTTCACCCAAGGGCCTAGTAACCAGGCCAGAGATATTCACAACCGAAACCGGCAGAACTTTGGCGGTACGGCTTGGAAGGTAGGTGCTAACAAGATCCCTCCAACTGGGAACTATCAACCCAATTTCCACATCCAACCGTCCGAAGAGGAACTTAGTTCATACTACCAAAACCTCGACTTAAGTGACGAACAGGAAGAGCAAAATTTTGCTGAATATCTCGAAAACACTGACGCAGCCTCCAACATTGGAGGAGGAGAAGTCGCCGAACTAGAGCATATCGACATTAACTTCATCGGGCTCTGCGACTCCTCCCTGCCATATTTTGAATGCAAATCAAAAAAAGGTGAGACTTTTAGATTCCTGATAGATACAGGATCCTCGAAAAATTATATCCAACCAGGAATTGTTGAGAATCCTCAGCAAAATGAAAATCCTTTTTTTGCTAAGTCTATAGCTGGAGATGTTGAGATAACTCAACATACAACCATCCATCTGTTCAACAATCAGAATTTAGGCTTAAAATTCTACCTATTGCCTACATTAAAAACATTCAATGGTATTATTGGCAACGATAGTCTTAAACAACTATCTGCAATCATAGATACCAAAAACAATACTATGAAAATTTTAAACTCCATTAAGATTAAGATAAGGCAGTTAAAAGCACCAGGGGTGAACACCCTCACAACACATTCTGATCACATGACAGAACAGCAAAAGAAGCTTATTGGCTCAGCCATAAGTTGCTGTCCAAACCTTTTTTCTGAACCTAACCAGAAATTGACTTTCACTACGAAAGTCGTAGGGGAAATTCGGACATCTACCGATGCTCCTACTTACAGCAAGTACTATCCTTTCCCAATGGCTCTCAAATCCGAGGTCGAGGAACAAATCCAAAGCCTACTAGCTGATGGAATTATTAGACCTTCTAGGTCGCCGTATAATTCCCCGGTGTGGATCGTACCCAAAAAGTCTGATCCCGAAGGAAAAAAGCAATACAGAATGGTGGTTGACTACCGGAAATTGAACGGTATCACCATAGCCGACCGTTACCCAATTCCCAACATAAATGAGGTTTTATCGCAATTGGGAGAAAACAAATTTTTCAGCGTTCTAGACCTGAAAAGCGGTTTTCATCAGATTCCCTTGAAGGAATCTGACATCGAGAAGACTGCCTTCTCCATAAATAGTGGTAAATTTGAATTTACCAGGCTCCCTTTCGGGCTGAAAAACGCCCCAGCAATTTTCCAGAGGGCTCTCGACGACATCTTGCGGGACCACATAGGCAAGATCTGCTATGTCTACATAGACGACATAGTGATATTTAGTAAAAGCGAAAGCGATCATGCCAAACACATAGTAGACATCTTCAAAACACTCGATGAAGCAAATATGAAAGTTCAATTGAACAAGTGTCATTTTTTTAAGAATGAAGTGGAGTTCCTGGGATTTATTATCTCATCCGAAGGAATAAAAACTAACCCAGCAAAGGTAAGGGCAATACAGGATTTCCCAAAACCTCAAACGTTGAAAGATCTACGATCATTCCTTGGACTGTCAGGGTATTATCGTCGCTTTGTGAAGGATTACGCGAAGCTTACGAAGCCCCTGACAGCTCTTTTAAGAGGGGAAGAGGGACGTATGTCCAAAACCCAATCCGCTAAGAAGCTTATCTATCTCGGCCCCGAAGAAATTGATTCATTTGAAAAAATTAAAAGCATTCTCGCTTCTGAAGACGTAGTTCTTTCATATCCTAACTTTACGAAGCCATTTGAGCTAACTACAGACGCGTCCAACTTCGCTCTTGGTGCGGTCTTGGCTCAACAGGATAGGCCAATAACATTTATCTCCCGTACACTTGGTAAAACCGAGGAGGGGTACGCAGCCAATGAAAAGGAAATGTTGGCAATTATATGGGCACTAAATGCCTTACGCCAGTACCTATATGGATCTGCACATGTAAAAATATACACAGATCACCAGCCTCTCACATATGCTCTCAGCAGCAAAAACAATAACAGCAAGATGAAGCGGTGGAAGGCTATTCTGGAGGAGTACGACTATGAACTGCACTATAAACCGGGTAAAACAAACATGGTAGCAGACGCTCTTTCACGTCCTCCCCAGATAAACTCGCTGGTAAATTCGCTTACGGCCACCGAGCACAGTGACGACAGTTCGTCCCACAACTTAATACACAGTGTGGAAGTCCCCCTTAATGTATTTAAAAATCAGATTATTCTACAGGTAGGCGAAATCTCTTCAATGAGTTTCAATATTGTTTTCCCAACCTATCACCGACATGTCGTGACAGAACCTGAGTTCAACGAGGGGAACTTAAAGGAAATCCTGAAGAAAGTGTTGAACCCTTCAGTTATTAATGGTATTAGAGCCGCAGAACCAATAATGGGCCTAATACAAACACTATACGTGTCCCACTTTAGTAGCTTCAAAATTAGATTCACTCAGATTCAGGTCGAAGATGTTACTGACGATTCGGATCAGGAGAACATCGTGACCAGTACTCACCGGAGAGCGCATAGAGACGCAAAGGAGAACAAGGTTCAAATCCTGAAAAAATATTATTTTCCAGGAATGATAGGGAAAATTCGCAGAGTTACGAAAGCATGTCAAGTCTGCATAGAAAACAAGTACGACCGCCATCCAAACAAGCCGGAAATTCAGGCAACACCAATCCCTAAGTTCCCTGGTCAGATCGTTCATGTAGACATATATTTCACGGACGGCAAAATAATTTTAACTGCCATCGATAAGTTTTCGAAATACGCGCTTACAAGAATGCTAAAGTCTAGAGCCACAGAGGACATCAAGCAACCTCTCAGAGAACTCGTGTTGGCCTTTGGGGTTCCCGAAATAATCGTGATTGATAACGAGAAATCGTTGAGCTCAAGCTCCATAACCCATATGTTAGAAAATCTATTTAAAATCACAATCTTCAAGGTTCCCCCCTACACAAGCTCTGCTAACGGTCAAGTGGAACGCTTTCATTCCACACTCTCCGAGTTATTGCGCTGCATGAAGACCAAGAAGATTCACAACTCCTTCTCTGAGCTGTTGGACATGACGGTGTACGAATATAACGGGTCAGTGCACTCAACAATTAAAAGGAAACCTATCGATGTTTTCTTTGGTAAGGAGTCGCTTAATAACCCAGAACTATTAGAATCAGAAAGGAAGAAAAATGAGGAGAGAATAAAAAGCAAACAAGAAGCCGACCTAGACTATCACAATAAAAGTAGGAAACCACCAAAAACGTATAGCGCAGGCGACGTAATATATGTTAAAATAAATAAGAGATTAGGCAATAAGCTTTCTGCAAGGTACAGAAAGGAAGTAGTTTCAGAAAATAGGTCAACGACAATTTTAACCACATCTGGCAGAGTAATTCATAAGTCGTTAATAAGGAATTAAATTTTTTAGGCTCTGCGTTGCACCCATCATCGCGGATGTCAAAATGCTGGATTACTCTAACGCCCAACTGATAGCAATAAATTCCGGTTCTGCAAAAGTGCAGACCGGAACATTCAAAATTATACACGTCATCGAAATTGATCAATATCAAGAATCCTTAAAGAAAATAGACCTAAGTATACGCGATTTCGGTAACCTTCCACATCCCATGTTTCCGTTCCTATCCCACGAGATCCAACAGATACAAATTCACCTTAACCGCCTCTTTCCCAAGTTAAGAAATAAACGCTCAATAGATCTCCTTGGTTCCGCCTGGAAGTGGATCGCTGGAACACCAGACCGGCACGACTTTGAGATAGTAGAGGAGAAAGTTAATAATGTACTGTCAAATAACAACCAACAAAGGATTGTTAACAGCTTGTTGTTAAATAAAATTAACGAAGTAAGTAATGTAACAAACGAAATTGTAAGAAGTTCGGAAGCAAGCCTTAAGCAAGAACTCCTATTAAACTTGAAATTTAAACTAGATATGTTAAAAGAGGAAATAATTAATATTGAATATGCCATACAATGGGCAAAAACTGGCGTTGTTAACTCATATATTTTATCCAACACTGAAATTAAATTAATTGAACAAGTAATAAACAGAGAAAACATGCCTTATGATAATATTATTGAAGCAATAGAATTCGCTAATGTAAAAATAGCATCAAACAATTCAATATTACTGTACATCCTAAGTTTGCCAGTAGCCGACCCAGAAATATGTAAAAAATTGCTAATAAAGCCGGTAAAAAGAGGAAAAAACATAATTAAGTTAGATTTTAAGGAAATTTTGCAATGCCGAAAAGCAATCTATGGGTTAATCGATAATTGTAAGACTATTAACAAACTTTCTATTTGTAAACAGACTTCTTTTCTAGATGTAAGTAACGACAAGTGCATTAGCCATTTATTATCCAGCCGCCCGCCTTCCTGCACACAAATAAACAATCAACACGTCCCCGCCGTAGAAGAACTAACTCCTGGTGTCATCCTTCTAAATCAGTTTGACGGTAATATAGAAATAGACGAAAATCGAGTTCCACTGAACGGAACCTACATCATCCACTTCCACAACGCTACCATAAAAGCCGAAAAATATACCTTCACCGCAACTGAGGTTACAGAACACAAGCCCCTTCCGGCACTGCTACAACCTTCTGCAATCAGGCCCAAGCTTGAAGAACTACTCTCCTTGGAAATGATCAAGGAGATCGAAACCAACAACACCCGGTACATTCAAATGCTGGAAATCTCAAATCAAAAGAAGAGCATGGCCATGTTGCTATTAGCAGCCATCGCAGTCTTGGCAGTCATATTCATTCTCTTTAAAATATCGGGAAACCCTTTGAAGCTTTGCAACATTCGCAAACGCGAGGCTAAGAGAGAAGGAATGGCAATGAGGAAATCAGTCATCAAAGCGGAAACCTCGAATACAGCAGTAAACGTTTCGGTGGAGCAACCAATTTCAACGCCCAGAACAATTGGCGTAGAGGAAGCTGTAAAGACATTAAAATCAGCGGTATCGAACGAGGGCGTTCGATTCTAAAAGGTGGAGGAGTTAACGCCACAATTAATGAGAAATATTCTCGAACCAGTATCCCACGATTCAACTCATTTTACTGCGAGTCTGCGTCTGTGACACCTAATACTCAACACCTGCCGCATTCCATAGACACCAGTGCACGAGGCTTAGGATGGCTTAGGCAAGCACAATTTTAGTATTTAAGATATAGATTTTAAGAAAACATTGTTCAGTTGTGTAATAGGCAGAAACGCTGCCAGTTTGATTTGATAAATAAAGTTTTTTTTAAATTAAAATAACATAAACTTTTCTAACTTATATAAATAGGCTAAGGAAAATCTTTGGGTCCCTTTTTCTCTGTTGTTTTCCAACCGATTCTCTTAATTTTTTGGGTGGTTTGGTATTGATGAGTGGAAGTGTCATCAATCATTTTTACCTGTGTCTACCTGTCCTAATTGCTTAAAATCAACAGGTGTGTTTCACATGTATTTTATATGGGAAAGACATATTTCAGAGCTTTTTTGTTGTTTTCTTATGTACAGTGTGTTTGTGCAGTGTGTGTGAGGAGTTTATGTGTAGTGTGTGTGTGTAGTGTGTGTGTGCAGTGTTTGTGAGGAGTGTATGTGTAGTGTGTGTGTGTGCAGTGTGTGTGTGTGTGTGTGCAATATAAATAGGTTGGAGTGAATAATGCCTTCACGTTGTTACTGTTTCATAAAACCTGCTTATATTGAGTGACAGATGGATGACAGATGACAGATGACAGATGACAGATGACAGATGACAGATGACAGATGACAGATGACAGATGACAGATGACAGATGACAGATGACAGGTGACAGATGACAGGTGACAGATGACAGATGACAGATGACAGATGACAGATGACAAATGACAGATGACAGATGACAAATGACAGATGACAGATGACAAATGACAGATGAGCTGTGTCTACCTGTCCTAATTGCTTAAAATCAACAGGTGTGTTTTACATGTATTTTATATGGGAAAGACATATTTCAGATCTTTTTTGATGTTTTCTTCTGTACAGTGTGTGTGTGCAGTGTGTGTGAGGAGTGTATGTGTAGTGTGTGTGTGTATTGTGTGTGAGGAGTGTATGTCTAGTGTGTGTGTGTGCAGTGTGTGTGTGTGTGTGTGTGTGTGTGTGTGTGTGTGTGTGTGTGTGTGTGTATGTGTGTGTGTGTGTGTGTGTGGGTGTGTGTGTGTGTGGGTGTGTGTGTGTGTGTGTGTGTGTGTGTGTATGTGTGTGTGTGTGTGTGTGTGTGTGTGTGTATGTGTGTGTGTGTAATATGTGTGTGTGCAATATGTGTGTGTGTGCAATATGTGTGTGTGCAATATGTGTGTGTGTGTATGAGAGAGAGAGAGAGAGAGAGAGAGATGTATTTTTAAGTTTTAATTTAGTCTTTCTCTCTCTCTCTCACACACAATTATTAGAGAGAGAGAGAGAGAGAGAGAGGGTAGATGTCTTTTTCAATTTTATTATAAATTTCTTCTCGAAGAACACGGCACATTTCAATATTCAAATTGTATTTTTCTTTATAGCTTTGTGCTATAAGTTCTTCAAAAAAAGCTGGTTAGGTAAATAATTTGATTGCAACACGTTCACGCCGGCGCGTACCACCGGTGGCTCACACAGAACTGTCTCATCAGCTCAGCCGTCTGTGGGCGAGAAACATGAATTACAGTGCCGCCGTGAACGTGTTAAAAAAAAAATCAAATGAAAATGATATGGAAATAATATGTCTCTTTACAATAGTATTGCAAATGCACATGTATCGAAAAACTCATAACGTGTCAGTGTAAAAGAAATGGAATATAAACCAAAATTATTGCCTTATCCTTCCTTTATAAATGCAAATCATTTTCGGCAATTCCAGCGGACGCAATTTCCTCTCTTGCCTGCTTTTGCGATTACAATATATAAATCACAAGGCCAAACGTTTGATAAAGTTGGAATTCTCTTTAGAACACCAGTTTTTTCACACGGCAATTATATGTTGCGGCAAGCAGAGTACGGTCATTTAATGGTTTGCGTTTTTATATTTCCAATGAAAACGGACATGGTAACCTTTTCAATGACAACAGATTTTTCACGAAAAATATTGTATTTACCGAAATTATTCGAAGAAATTAATTAGAAATAATACATTAAGTTAAGTTTAATTAAGTTGGACTATTTTAACCAAAATAAAAAAGTTATTCCATTTTAATGTGTTTGGCTTCATTCAAAGTTACAGGCGCAACTTATGACGGCCTTAAAGGTATGTATAGTTCTTCGTTCATTAACTGTCTTTTAAAAATTGACTAATGCAAAATTTATTAAAAAAAAAAATATTTCAGGTGCATTTGAAGCAATTCATGGTTTTCCACCATTTCCAGACATAATTATCCGGCTTATTGGTGAGAAAAGGATCTAAGTTAAAGACGATGGACTATTTACCGTCGGTCGCCAATCCCTCAATGTTTCTCACCACGACGCTTGAAGAGGAATAATTTTCTTATTTTATGTTAATTAAAAAAAAAAAAATAAGCATGCTTTTCAGATTTTTTTGTTGAATAAATTGTTAAATAAAAATCTTTATTACAAAATTTTTTTCTTTTAATTAATGCTTGGTTGAATTTCGACCACTGGGCGACCCTAGGAAAATCTTTGGGTCCCTTTCTCTGTTGTTTTCCAACCGATTCTCTTAATTTTTTTTTTGTGGTTTGGTATTGATGAGTAGAAGTGTCATCAATCATTTTTACCTATATGTATCTGTCCTAATTGCTTAAAATCAACAGGTGTGTTTTACATGTATTTTATATGGGAAAGACATATTTCAGAGCTTTTTTGTTGCTTTCTTATGTACAGTGTGTGTGTGTGTGTGTGTGTGTGTGTGTGTGTGTGTGTGTGTGTGTGTGTGTGTGTGTGTGTGTGTGTGTGTGTGTGTGTGTGTGTGTGTGTGTGTGTGTGTGTGTGTGTGTGTGTGTGTGTGTGTGTGTGTGTGTGTGTGTGTGTGTGTGTGTGTAATATGTGTGTGGTCGAATTTCGACGACCCTAGTTTTCTCAAATACTCAAAAATTCAAATTTTTTAAGTTTCTTTTTTAAATTAAAAAATTTTACTAACTTCTACAAGTAAAATATTATATCCTAATTCCGGAAAACCATATCTCTGCTTTCTAATGAGTAAAAAGTCGGAGGAACTATGTGTGCAAATACCTTAGCTGTAATTGAAATAAACATTTTCCATCGCCCGCTTTATTATTTGAACAGAGCCTTCGAATCGGTATTGAAAGAGTATATGGGTGATTCTTATATAACTGTGATTTTTTATGTCTAGTACTGTATTTATTGTTTGGCATGTTTTGTTTTATTAAAAAATGATAATTATGATGAATTTGATAGTATTTTACTGTCGACAATGTATATTGAAGCATAAGTATTGATGGATCACGTATAATTTGCAAAATTATATCCAAAATGTCAGTACCGTTGCATGTCCGCATTTCGTTTTTCGAACTATATACAAAAATTTCTATAAATAGTCGTATTATAATCTTAAGTTTTGCTTTTATATCCCAATATTGACTAGTAGAAAGGAATAATGGTCATTGCTTCATGTCTTGGATCTTCTTCAATTTTCAAATTTAAAGTATTTCCCGCTTAAACGCCATCTTTTATTCAGTTTCTGTCGCTCGCTCTAGTGGCATTCTGAAGAACGACTATTTGTGTACAATTCATAGCTGTGTGATTGTTTTTAGACTCGATGTTAAAACAGAAATAATTTGATGTGTTTTTTAAAAGGTATGTCATAAAATTACCGGTCAGTACCATGGTATTGAAATTCACGCGTGTTAATAGAATGTTTAGGTCAATTATACTGAATAATTATTTAAATTCATCTGTGCACTCAAAATTATTTGGCCAATCATTTTAATTACGTGTGAAAATTAGATTAGGTTAATTATACATCCACGGTACTGAAATTTGTCAGTACCGTGGATGTCAGTACTATGGTAAGCAAAACAAATAATATTTAAATGAATATTTTTTTGATGTTTTAATTTATAATCATGTTTAATTGATCTAGTGTTATAAAATTTAAATTTTAATTTTTTTTTTTAAATTAAATGAATTTCAATATTTAACTAATGTTAAACTTGGTTTTATTTTAAGACTATTATAAAAATTGTTATTTTAATTCTACTGTTAATACATTTTAAAGATTGTAAAAATCAAGAAAGAAAATACCGTAAATGTGTCTGTATTAATTATCAAAATCCTATAACTTATCATTTGCTTTATTATTTTAAGAGATTTAGCAAAATATTCTGAACATTTCATTTTGATGTCAGTACCGTGGTAGTGAGATTTCTAATTTTTGTTCTTGCTTTTTGCTATTGTAGTTGTAGTAGAGCTACGTTACAGGCTTAATTTTGAGCATAATAAAAGACCAATAACACCCAGATCACAAATTTTAAAGCATTTTTTATTTTCAAAAATTTTGAGTTGCAAAAATCACAGCTATATAAGAATCAACCATATAACGATTCTGAGACTATCTAGATTCTAGAGGTTATTGGTCCCATTACCTAAAATCACTTGAGAGAAAGGTGTCAAACACCAACAACTTTATGGCAAGCAAAAATTGTTTGGTTGCATAGTAGAAATGTACAATGATTTACTAAGCTATATTCCTGAAAAGTTGGGACTTATGTCAGATGTTCAACGGAAAAAAGTTGGCACTTATGTCCCGATGGCGTGGGACATAACTCCCAAATCGAAGTTGGGACTTTTGTCTCACTTAGATGGGACATAAGTCCCAAAACTAAAAGTTGGGACTTATGTCCCGGGGACTTATGTATGTCCATGCGCCTCAAAAAACAGGCCGGCAGATGACGCTGCAGTTGCACTTGCTGTTCGTTAGTCTGGCTAAAACTCGAGAACGACTGAACGGATTTATCTCATCTTGATCTTGAAATGTTCGTGTAAGTCTAGGGAAGGTTTAAAAGCTTTTATTTTATCCCTTTAATCCCATGGGAACAGAAACAGGAACGAGAACGGGAACCTTAAAGTCACTTGACAGATTCCAAAAATTCTTTCAACTCTAGGATGCTATATTATCCCGCAGTGACATAGACTTATATTTCATTCACATATTTCCACGGAAACGGAAGATTTCTTCAGGAACGGGGTTGGAAATGGAAACTTAGAAACTACTGAACAGATTTCAAAATTCTTTCAGCACTGTAATGCCACATAATCCCTCAGTAACTTAGCGTAGATTTCATCTCTACAATCCCACGGGAGTAGAAACAGGAATGAGAACGGAAGCCTTAAAACTACAGACCCGAACAACACCGGGCGGCTCACCTAATTAAGTAACAAACAGTAAGATTAGAATATGATATAGAATATGACCCAGGTAATTACAGAGGAATTTCGTTCATGAACTGTGTCATGAAGGTTTTTACTGGCGTGATACTAGACAGACTTACGACATGGACCCAAGAAAATAACACTTTAAGTGAATTCCAAGCCGGATTTAGAAAAGGATACTCTACAGTAGATCACATTTTCTCCCTCACTTGTATCGCTCGTTCATACCTTAACAAAAGTAAAAAACTATACGCTTTCTTCATTGATTTCAAGGCTGCCTTCGACTCAATTGATCGTAAAGCTCTGTTCTATAAGCTAAGCTGCTTAGGTATATCAACTAAAATGATGGCAATGCTAAGGGGGCTGTATGAAAATAATTTAACGGCAATATGGGATGGAAACGAACTATCAGACTGGTTCTCATCGACTTCAGGAGTTAAACAAGGTTGCCTCTTGAGCCCGCTTCTCTTCTCACTCTTTCTGGATGACCTCACAAGCTACCTGCCCGGTGGTATTTGTTTTGCTGGTACTAAAATAAAAGCACTTTTATACGCTGACGATATTGTCATGTTCGCAGAGACTCCAAATATGATGCAAATCATGATTAACAAATTGCAATTATACTGCCAGCTATGGAGCCTTACTGTTAACACTAGTAAATCAAAAATAATGATTTTCCGAAACGGCACTGGACGATACGCAAGAGAAGAAAGATGGAAATTCATGAATACGGACATCGAGGTGGTAAAAGAATATAAATACTTGGGTGTTATCATTACGCCATCGCTATCGCTCAAAAAGCATTTGCAAGAGAAGCTGTCAGAATCAAAAAAGGCTATCAACTGCAATTGGAAAGGAGTTCTCAGCAAAAAAAATATTGCCCCCAGCGTTAAATTCAAACTTTTTGAATCAGTTATGAGATCGATCCTCTGCTATGCTGCTCAAGTATGGGGATTCTTACAGTACGAAGAAGTCGAAAAACTACTAAGGTACTTTATCAAGAAGATGTTTTGGCTCCCTATGAACACGCCAAATTATATGATCCATTTGGAAACAGGAATTGCTCCGTTATTCATTTACACACTTAAAATGCACTTCCAGTACATTGCAAAGGTAATGGCACTCCCAAGTCATCGGCTCCCAAATATCATCGCAAGATCTTTACTTGCGGAAAGAACTCAATTTTTCGAAGAATGGACCCTCATTGGTCTGGAACATGGCATTCGATTACTAGAGATGGATTCAGAAACCTGGGAAAAGGTTTTCCCACCGTTATTGGAGAAAATAGAAGAAAAAATGTTTGTCAATTTCGCGGAGACAGCACGTCAAAGTGAATCCCGAGTTCTATACAAAGAACTACAGTTTGATATGGGTTCTAACAATTATTTCAGCGACCAAATCCCGATTAAGTTCATATCGCTTATCTTTAAGACTAGAGGAGAACTGCTTCGTTTAAATTACCAACCACATGGCGCCAACGAACAATCACAATGCAGCTTATGTAACCTCCAGGCAACCGAAGATGTTTTCCATTTTCTAGGAATTTGCCCCATATTAAAATCGATCCGCCGCTTTTATTTTAGCAAAAGTATTTTGAACGTAGAGGAAGTAAAAGAAATCCTAAATGGACTGAACTGGAACGCACTAGCCAAATTCGTCACTTCAGCCTTAAGTTACCGAAGCCAAATAACAAACGAGGCATTCTAATGAACAACAAAATCACATACAGAATTCACAATTGCAACGTTAACAACCTGAATAAATGTTCTTTTTTGAATTTATATAAATCTTTACAAATTATATGTTTAACTCTCTTTTTTCTGGCTGACGGCAAAAGCCAATGCTATAATTAGTGATATCAAAAAAATTAATTATAACTATAATTGTAATTATGCTCATGAATTTTATAAATTATGCTAAATAAAGTCACTATTACTACTAATTACTACTACAGTAAGATTATTGGATTGTTTGTTTTTAAGAACTCTATTGATTTTCGCCAGGTAAGAATAAAGATCTAAACTTTTTTTTAGTTTAAAGTGTTACTTTTACAATAATCCAAACTATTTTTTCATACGAAATGACTGCAAGTTAACACCTTCAATCATCCCCAGTCATCCCACATGTAAAATAATGTCACACCATAGACTCCACTGATGGTCAACATAAGATTCGCTTCTTAGAATAGCGAGACCGCGGATGGTCAGCATAAACAATAGGCATGAACTCAAGCTCCAATCAGGATATAACAGAAGATATTAAAAGCAGATTGCAAAAAGAACGAGGCAGTCGTCGTAGAGTTATACAGTCGTATTTATAATCCCATTCCAAAGTATGTCTAACTTTTCACAGCGCTTAGAACAGTGTCCAACTCCAAATCGTATTTATAAACACTTTCATCACTCTCTAAGGAATGTCTAACTTTAGACACCGAAATTGGTTGCCTAAACTGTGGCTAAAGTGGCATTTGATACAACAAAAAACAATTTTACTGAACATGTTATAACACACTGTTGAGAGTGTTAAGATCGATAAAATGAAGTAATTTGAGGTGCAAAAATACTACTTTCAACAATTTTATTTATAAATTGCATAAATTTAACCATTTTATGAGACTTGGAAAAGCTGTAACACAAAGTCAAATCAGCTGTTTTTTTGGTCTAGTTCAAGTCCTACGCCACACTTTTTCAGAGCCTTTTAGTTGTTGTAGTCGTATATCAAAACACAAACAATGGTACTGCACGGATACATCATGAACGATAGCATTATAGTTTTTCGTTCAAAGTTGACAGTTTGAGGGGTTATTTAGACAACTGCTGGAATGTATTTATAAATAAAATTATTATTTTAAAAAATTACAGAGCCCCAGCTACGATAATTTTTGTTTTCATAAAAATATAAGTTCAGCCCTATTTCTGTTCCTCATTGCTCTTCCCATTCCCTCAAAAAATGTTTTATTTAAACGACACTTGTGGCACCTAGATGTAAGTCATTTTATTAAAACTCCATTCGTAATAAGGGTGAATTTGAACACCGCTAATAAAACATGAGGAGTTGGTGTTTTTTCTATTTTTAAACTGTAAGTAGGTATGTTTATGTATGTGCCACAGTGCCGATTTCAATAATGTCATTTTCATCGACTTTGTTGTTTTTTTTTGTAAGCAATCGCTACGTCCTAAATGGACATCAATTTTTCTTAATTTGTTCGCCGTGCCGAATTTTTGTGTGTTAAAATAGTGTTTTATTTTCCTAGTCGGAGAGTGAAAAAAATTATATCAAGATACCTTTTGAAACCGTTAAACAGTGAAACAAATAAGCGTTGATAGATTGAGAAAGTCAGTTCTGTTGCTGTTTGTTCTTTTATTTAGTAAATATTGTGTTTCTACTTGCAAAAATTTGTAAAAACTGTTCAAAAAAGGTAAGGCACTGAAACTTTTCTTCTGTTTTTGTAAAAAAATGTTTGAATACGGATTTATTTTATTAGGGACAATGGCAAAAAGAAAATATTGTGATGATTATTTAAAATTCGGTTTCACTTCATTGATCTCGAATTGCATCGAAAAGCCTCAATGTATTCTTTGTAGTAAATCTTTTGTTTTATTCATATGTGCGGTGGTTGTCCAGAGGAAACACGACAAATCGTTTATGACTGGTTGATTGAGGTTGTAATTTTGCAGATATATTCGAAGAATTCAACAAATTGAACCTTAAATTACAAGGACATGATATCACTATAATTCAATTTACAGATCATTTGCAGTTTTTTGTTAAGAAAATTGAAAACTGGAGTAAGCCAAACATATCAATATTTCACGATTTCAGCGAGACCCAAACCGAAAATAAATATGCTATGGAAGAATTAGAAAACATTATCATCAATCACCTGACTTATTTAAAATAGGAGATTGCTACATACATCCATGATTTGAATAATCTTCAACTCACGCCAATCCGAAATTCTCCATACTCTCCAAGATGAATTTATTGAATTAAGAAATAATAATTCTTTTGCTAAAGATAATTTCGAAACAACGTCATTGATTGAATTTCGAACTAGAACAATGCTTTGTAACTGTTAATACCATTCGTTTTGACATATCTTTGCGAAGCTGGATTTTCTCAGTGTGTAAATATTAAAACCAAATCAAGGAATAAATTGGATGTAAGGCACAATATGAAACTGGCCCTGACAACAACCCTAGAATCGATGAATTGGTATCTAAATGTCAATGGAGGCGTTCAAGAATCGTATTCGGATAGCTTGTTGTTTACGTGTTAAACTTTCAGCAGAGTCACACACTCATTTTAACTAAAAAGCTATCTAAATTTATCCCAGTATTTTTGGTATACCTTTCTATTCAAGTGATCAGTTGATAGAAATTTCATTTTTTAAAAGTTTGGGAACCACCGGTCTAGCTGGACAGTTGTCTAAGGATATTCTAAGCAAATTTTATAAATACGACTGATAGTGTCTTATAATAAGTTAACTTTAAGTTAGTGAGAATAAAGTTCTTTTTTTAAAAAACCAAATTAAGAACTACTCGTTTAATTTGCACATTAAATTATATATATATTATATTGTTATATTCGCAAAACAAAACGAATTGATTTGAATTGATAATACATATATATACACTTTGACCTATAAGCAATGACAGCATCTTCTAGGCCTTTGGTAGAGATAAGGATCTCGAAGGGAAATAGTTTTCGAATGCAAATGAAAGTTCTTTGGTTATTATGTAGACAAGAAGAAATGAGTAAATAATAAAGGCTCGAAGAAAATTTTAATTTTGGCTCAGACCCAGTAAGGGTATTGTAAGACCACTTGATGGTCTCTGTGACCATGTTGAACAGTGCATACGCTGACACTTTGATGTACTCAACAAGTGTCAAGAGCTTCAGCAACGATACGGGAACAACAGCATTAGCGGGAACTTAGAAAATTTTGGACCAATTCCCAAAATTTTTTCAATATTAGAGTGATTCATTGTTCCTAAGTATTAAAGACTAGATTTCCTTCCCCTATTCTTTCGAAAAACGGAAAAAGGAATGGCGAAATAACCAGGAAACTGGAAAGTCCTGAACCGATTTCAAAAATTCTTTCACAGTTAGAATGCTTCATTGTCCCTGAGCAATCTAAGCCATATTTCATCACCATTTTCCCATAGGAACGGGAACAGGAATTCAAAATAAAACCAAATGTACCGATTTCAATGCGTATTTCACTTTTACAGTACTGGGTCGATTCCAAAAACTATGTCATCGTTAGAGTGCTTAACTGTTCGTGAGTAACATAAACTGTATTTCACACCTATTCTCCCACTAGAATGGAAACTTGGAAACTACTTAACTTAACTTACTCAATTCGATTAACGTAGGGACTGAGCTACGCCGGGCTAGTATAGATACATATATATAAAGATAGATTATTAACTACTCAATTTTACATTCTCCCATTACAATTTTGAATTTTATTTGGTTATTGTAAAATATTTTTTTTGAATTTCTCGCCATGTTATTTATTATTTTTATAATTGTAGCTTTTATACCAAAACTGAACTTTATAAAGCTATCACAGTTTATAAGACATTGTATCTTAATGTGTATAGCAAATCAATATATATAAAAGAAAATTGTGTTAGTTACACTATTTATAACTCAAGAACGGATGAACGGATTTGGGGAGATAGGTTAGGACCAGGAGACGGAAGGACTACTTTTTATCCCTATATTCTTATTGGAACGTAAACGGGAACCTTGAAACTGCTGAACCGATTTCAAAGATTCTTTCACCGTCAAAATGCTGCACCATCACCGGGTAGCATACACTTCAATTCATCCCCATATTTCCATGGGAACGGGGTTATATTATTTTATTTAAGTATATGTTTGCACACGACGTTATTATTTTTTCCATCTTTTGCGAAATATAAAGATTTTGTGGGATTGATTCACGTGATTCTGCCACATAAAGTTACCATGGGATTTTTTTTTAAAGATCACCTGCAACTAAAAGTGTCTGAGCCTTATTTATAATGACCAATCAGTGGGAATTTAAGAAAAACGGAAAATCAAAACGTTTTCTTCTTTTGCCGTTCCAGTCATTTTAATAATCATTTTATAGTGCCGTATCCTAGATGTGTAATTTGTAGCTGTGTAAAGTTCTGGATTACTCATTATTGGATTACTGGAACACCAACTTGCTGCCACTCCTAATAATTCTAAGAAATTGAGAAGCTCTATAGGGTATGATGTGAGTTGCTCAGTGTCAATAATATTGTCTATTGATAGATATTCGCCAACATCCCTCAATACATCAAACATAATTTATTAGTTTATATGGTTAACTATATTCGCCAACATCCCTCAATACATCAAACATAATTTATTAGTTTATATGGTTAACTATCTCAATAGTCGGAGCCGAAATCGAAAGGTCGCCATTCCCGATTCCAAATTTTTATTTGAAGATCAAGATAGACATTTCTTCTCAGATCAAATGTATTTTCGACAGTTTGACAGAAATCTACCCGCAGTGAAAGAACTTTTGTCGAACCAGCAGTTTTAAGGTTCCCGTTTACGGTGTCGATTCCGTAGAAATATAGGGATTACTCATTAAGCCCGTGTCCTTCCTCAGGCTCTAGGCTATTTCTGAATAAAATTCCATTTAAATCGGATCAGTGGTCTGGGCGGGAGATGCTAACATAGAAACACGAACAGACAGAGTTGATATTGGGTTTGCAATATTAGTAAGGATGTCCATCTTCGGGTTCAAGACTATCTCTGTACCAAAATTCATATAAATCGGCGGTAAATATAAATAAAGAATTACAGACATACAGAGTTAACTTCGGACTTATAATGTTACTGAAGTCTTCCATTCCCGTGGGAAAATTAGGGCCGTTTCCGGAGGATGACTTAAAGTTTATATTACTCGGGAATAGGGTAGTATTCTAACGGTGGAAATTTTTTGAAATGGGTGCTGTATTTTCCAAGTTCCCGTTCCCATGGGAATACAGGGATAAAACATATTGCATTACATATATGTCCTGTCCATCCTCAGGTTCTAGACTGTCTCTGTACTAAAATTCATATAAATAGGTTCAAAAGTTTGGGCGGTTATAATGATAACAAAGAGAAATAGACAGACAGATTTAACTTCGGACTTATAATATTAGTAAAGACTCCCGTTCCCGTGGAAACATGGTGACCGTTCCCGTAAGGAATACGGGGATGAGTAAAAGTTTATGTTGCTCGGGGATTATGGAGCATTCCAGCGGTGGAAGAGTTTTTGAAATCGGTGTTGTAGTGTCAAAGTTCCCGTATTCGTTCCTGCGCCCGTGGGAATATAGGGATAAAATATATAGCCTATGTCCGCCCTTAAGTTCAGAACAACCTTTGTACAAAATTTCATTTATTTCGGTTTATTAGTTTGGGCGGGAGATGGTAACATAGAACGACGGACAGACAGAGCTACTTTCACGCTTATTATATTAGTAAGGACTCCCGTTCCCGTAGGAATATGTGGATGAATTAAAGTTTGTATTACTCAGGGATAATAAAGAATTCTAACGGTGGAAAAAATTTTTCAAATCGGTGTTGTAGTTTCTAGGTTCCCGTATACGTTCCCGTTCCCGTGGGAATATAGTAATAAAATGTATAGCCTATGTCCTTCTTCAGGTTCTAGACTATCTCTGTACAAAATTTCATTTAAATCAGTTCCGTAGTTTGGGCAAGAGACGGTAACATAGAAATCGGACAGACAGAGTGACTTTCACATTTATAATATTAGTAAAGCCTGAACTACATCGAAACACAAAGTGAAAAAATGGGCACGACTGGGTCGCACGAACTTGCGATTGTGTGCTAAGAACAATACCAAAATATTTAGTCTGAGTAAAAGGTTTTAGTATTCGCTCTAAATATCTTTGGTGGGCTCAGGGCTGCCAACTACAATTCAATAATGAAAATTGAATTAAATCACGCAAAATATGGAAAAAAGTTAAAATTAAATATTCCAAAGGTTTCAAGCGAAAATCCAAAAAAACGCTATTCTTTTGCAAGAGCAAAAGAATAGAAGAATAGGTTTTTTATTCTTCATTTTTTAATAAAACAAAGTTTTTTAAAAGTTAGGTATGCAAGTCTTAAGATGTTGCAAGAAGGTGTTTTGACAAGAAAATTGAAATAAATCAGCAATACCTTTTAAAAAATATTCAAAAAAAATCAAATTTTTTTAAAAAAATTTATAAAAATTTCAAAATTTAAAATTTTCCAAATCTTAATATGCAATCTTTTTGATGTCATCTACGACCTCTTAAATATAAAATTTCAGCAAAATCGTGTCAGCCATTAATGAGGAAGTCGGTTTTGAAAAAAACGGTACTATGGGGGGTACCGTTTTTTCCAAAAAAAATGTTTGCGTAATGAGAAAAACAATTAAAAAATAATCCTTCACATAAAATTTTATCGAAATCGTTAGAGCCGTTTTCGAGAAAAATAAGTATTATCATATCGGTTGTATGGCAGGTACCGTTATTTCAAGACCTAGAGACCAAGTTCCAAAAACCCCTCTGTAGGCTACCTTACAGAGCTTAACTACAAATTTTGAAAAAAATCGGTCAAGCGGTTCAGGCTGTAGATCCATATACACACAGACGGACATACAGACAGACAGACATACATACAGACAGACAGACAGACAGAATTGTAGGACCCACTTTTTTTCGTATTCTCTATCATCGTAATGTCATGCTTAGTAATTATCTCAATTTTTTTTTCTGCACGATTGCAAGACTTGCCTTATAGTACCTATAATCGCAAGTAAAAAATCAAACATAATAAAAGAAGTCAGTGTCATACAAAAAAAGAGAATCTGGTCAACCGAGCTAATTAGCAGCACAAAAAACAATACATTTACCATTCACAAAAAAAAAAAAAAATCAGTTCATGTATCTAATGATCGAAGATAAATTGGTGTTTGCTTTGAAAACCTATTGCGTTTTCTTTTGACATTTGCGATGGTCCAAAAGGGTAAGTATTAAAAATTTTGATCTCCTTTCACTAAATGGAGGTTTTTTTTTGCTGTCCATTGTGAAAATGGAGTGGTAGGCATTGCATTTGGGTAGAGAGTGTCCCTTTTCACTAATAGATAAGATATCCTCTGTTGTAAAATTGACATCGTTCGAGAGCACTGGCGAAGTTGCAAGGGTTTTTAGATATCAAATAAGTTATCTTTTAGAGCGCATTCTATTTTTATTTATTATAAGGTTTTTATTTGTTTCGCAGTGCAATTTTTAATTTAAGCATTTTCTTTTTAAAAAGCAAAGTAAGTATAATTTGTATTTGTCCGTGAGTTCAATTTTGTGCTTAAATATAATATTTCACAAGGCAAAACCAAATGAACGAAATTTTTCTTAGCACTTTTCTTAACGCATTGAATAGAACATAAATCAGGTTTTGACGCTTGGTTTTAAAATTGTGGTGTTTTTTTTATTTAGGTGGCCACAGAAAAAAGTAAGTGCAGTGGTAGGGTAGGTGTACCAGTACCCGGCCAGTCACTAGTACCCGGCGACTTTCCATTAAATACGAAATAATAATAAAATAATGGCCCAGGTAATACTTTGGTAAAGTTTGTCTGATCTGCGCTTGAAAGACCCATCATCCATGGTAAAAAAAATATTTAGTTTGTGAAGTTCGTTGTGAGAGCAGGAAGTGCTAGTTTGAGTTCGCGAGTGCTAGTAGAACCGATTTGCAAAATAAGTGAGTTTCGGCCTTCTTTGTAAGTATACAAATCAGTTTTGTGTTTTTTTTTAAATAAATATTATGTTTATTGATCGTAAACTATAAAAAAAATATAAATTTTTTGTTTTAAATTACTAAAAATGTGGTGGCCGGTTACTGAAACATAAATTTCTTATGATGTCCTAGTATCCGGCCAGGGTGGCCGGGTACTAGAACTTTATCTGAAATCGAATAATTAATTTTTTTTGCGTTTAAACGTATGATAATACTTTTGCCTACCTCCACAATCCAATAAAATGTATTAAATACCTATGTCAAGTTTTAGTATCCGGCCCCCTCTTTTAGTCAAAGGTTTACTATATGACCGGGTTTTAGAACAAACAGGCCACCTTACTAATTGTGAACAAATTCATACTAAAAAATGAGTCAAGAAATAGTTGAAGGAGAACCACAAGAACTTTCACGTACTCAAAGAATCGATCTTGCTCTAAAGGAAATCCGGAAAAAAATTAAGCCATAGAAAAGCCATTTCCAAGTATGAAAAAAAGAAGAAAAGGAAGCTCAAAAATCATCTGGACGCAAGAGAAAAACCAAGAAACAAGTTATGAAATGCAAAAAATGCCAAGAAATTCTTATAAGCGATACTGAAGAAGACGGTTTAAAACAAAGGTTGCGATATTTGTCCCTTGTGGTATCATCTTAAATGCAAGGGTTAGGTTAGGTGGAAGTGACTGTCAGCCAATGAGTATTATCTACGTACATTGCCTGACACACTTAGATTGCAAGGCCATTGTGATACCACAGAGATCAGCAAGTTAATCACCTACTAATCCCAGAAACCCGATGTAAGAATAACGAGTTGATCACCCATTAGTCTTTCAATACGGGACTAGCCGGTTAATCACCTGCTAGTCGAACCACGCGGAACTTTTAATGTGTTTTGAAAGACTTTAAGGGTCTATGAATTAGTACAGGGCATGAGCAAGGAAGGTGTTGAACGGTTTCTTCCTCGTTTTCGTCCATGCAGCTTCTGCAGATATCATTGGAAAACACACCAAGTATTTTGGCGTGTCTTTCTGTTAGACAGTGTCCCGTAAGAGCACCTGTGGTAGACCCTAGATACAGCCGGTTCAAGGCCTGGTATTGTGATATTTGCCTAGACTGAAATACATGAAAATATACCTGATTTTTTTTATACTATAAGACATATCTTTAAGCTTGAACTGTATCTTTGAAAGTGCTAGGTAAGATAGATTTAAAGTTTTTTTTTCTGAAAGAAATATTGTTTTCTTTTAAGAGTTAAATGTTATTTTTAGTTTTTTGTTTATTTTTTTGATTAGCAAAGTTTTCTGAATAACGTCTTGTAAGAATTTTTTGTTTGTTTTCTAGAATTGAATGATGTTTTTTTGTTTTTTTTTTTTCAATGACGAAAGTTCCTATTTTTTTTTATTAATTTTTAATAATAACTTTATTTATAAAATAAATTTAACTAACAAAAATGTCAGCCAAATTGTTTAAGATTGAAATCACTTACACTTACCCTAAATTTTTTTCAACTTTCTTTTATGCCGAAAAAAGGGCTCATGCAATTGAAAGGGAAAGCTTGAGTGGGCAAAAAAAAAAAAAAATTTTTGTGTTTACAGGGTTGTCAATATAGAAATAATATAACGAATTTAAACTTTTTTTATTTTTATCTGAGGTGTTGTTTAACGAAAATTAAATTCCCTACGTTACAAATGGAATTTTTTTGAGTCATATTGTTATTTAATTCTGTCTTGCTTATTGTACCTAGATGAATAATGAATGGAAGCGCCAACATGTAACATTTCAAAAAGATCAGGAATGGCAAAAGTATTGCAGCAGTGTCAGATAATAAATTTATTTGGGACGAATGCACCATGGCACACAAGAAATCATTTGAAGCATTCAATCGTATATTACAAGGTTTGAGAGGTCTTTTCGGAGGTGCATTCCGGCAAACAGTTCCGGTTATTCCTCTATCTACTGCTGCTGACGAATAAAGTGCAACATTGAAATCTTCATAACGTTGTGGAAATATGTGAAAACGCTTTCTCTCAAATGTAAGAGTGTTATTGCAGAATGATTCAATAGCTGCAGAATTTTTCAAGCAATTATTGAAAATTCGAAATGGAGAATTACCTCTTGATATTGATGGTCAAATAAGATTGCCAAATAATTTATGTTCGTTATATGAATCGAATGCTGCGTTAATACAGGGTATGTTTCCTAATACTGTAAATAATTACCAAAATTAAGATTGGTTAAGCCAAAGATGAATATTGGCATGTACGAATAGAGATATTATAAGTATGTATCAATAAGGAAGTTATGAACAAAATACCAGATGTAAACGTAGCTTATAAATCTTTTGATACCGTCATGAATCCGGATGAAGCTGTGAACTATCCAATTGAATTTTTAAATTCATTGGATCTACCAGGCATTCCGCCTTACTATTTACAATTAAAAGTAAGTATTTCAATTATAATTTTAAGAAATCTATATCATCCAAGATTATGTAATGGCACCAGCAGATAAGTAGTAAAATGATCAATGAATATGTTATTGAAGCGACAATTTTAACTGGGTAAGCTTAGGTCCCTATTATGAGTAGCGAATGGAACGTTCGAATATACAAGCGAATGTTTTTGCGAGCTTTTTTTATAGCGGTATTATATGTTGTAGAAACAAAAACTTTGTAGAAAACTTTTTTTTCGACGTTTAAGGTATGCCAGATAAGAGAATGGACGAGGTTTAATGATAGTAATCCAATGAATGATTTTCTCTCAATGAATGAGTTTCTCGCTTTCAGTCGAACGTTCGATTCGCTTCTCATAATAGGGACCTTAAAGGCGAAGATGTCTTAATACCACGTTACTATGTATACCAAAGATTCCACCTGATCTACCATTTGAATTTAAGCGGTTGCATTTGCCTACCCGAATTGCTTTTGGCATGACAAATAATAAATCTCAATGACAAGCGCTTGAAATCTGTGGTATACTTTTGGAACATCCAATTTTTTCTCATGGCCAACTTTATGTTGGTTGTTCACGTGTTGGAAAACCATCCGCTTTATTCATTTATACGACCAACTATGGAAAACCAAAAATATTTCTTATCAAAAAGTATTGAAAACAAGAATATTCAATAAAACACCTTTAAAACAAAAAAAAAAGGAGTATTTTGCTTTTTATTTTCGCCCTGCGAAGTGGTTGGGGTTTTGCTAGTTAGGTTAGGTTGAATGGGGGGTGCAGCCACAAGTGGCAACACTTATCTAAAGATAACCACCTGTCATTGGCGATTTTTAGAAAATTGTGTTTGATTCTGCTTTTTTCTTGCTCTAGTGGCCTTAGAACTGAAGTGTTCGCTTCGCTGGATTCGAGTGCTGACCCGATTTTTGCCAGCTTATCCGCCATTTCATTACCGATAATGTCACGATGTCCTGGACCCCAGGTTAAACTAACTGTGTTTGTCTCACTGAGCAGTCTAAGGTTACTGCGACAGCTGTCTACTAGCCTGGATTTTGTGATAATGGATGAGATAGCTTTAATGGCCCCCTGACTGTCTACAAAAAAGTCAATATTTTTGTTGATCAAGTTTCGCGTAGCAAGGTGCTTCGCGGCTTCGCACACTGCGAGTACTTCTGCTTGAAAGACACTGCAGAAGTCGGGAAGCTTTATTGATCTATTCATGGTAGGGTAGTCTGAGAAGATACCTGATCCTACCCCTTCGTCCGTTTTGGAACCATCTGTGAAGACGGAAATGTGATTTTCTTTTATAACCCTGTTTTCCTCCCAGCTTTCTCTAGTCGGAAAGACTGTTAGGGCCACTGGATTGAAATCAATATGCGGGGGGTATAGTCTGTTTGGATGTCTATATCTGTATGGTTCATGATGGTTCTATGGCCTGATATGCCTGTTTTCCAATTGTTGCATTGTTTGAGTCGCAGTGCGCTTTTGGCCGCCATCTCCTTAGTAAAGAGATCTAGGGGGGCTAGCGACAGGAAGGTTTCCAGAGCTGCAGTTGGTGTTGTTCTCATGGCACTAGTTGAACCAATGCATGCAAGCCTTTGGATTTTGGTCATGGTCTTAAGGTTTGAAGCCTTCTCTAATGATGGCCACCAGACTAGACAGGCATATGTGAGGATTGGTCTTATTATGGATGTATACATCCAGTGAATGGTTTTGGGCCCAGGTCCCCATTTTTTACCAAAAATTCTACTACAAGTGTAGAAAGCGATTTGAGCTTTCCTTTCTCTTTCTTTTAAATTTTCTTTCCAGTTAAGTTTACGATCAAGGACAATTCCGAGATATTTTGCCGTACCAGATAAGTTTATTGGTATACCATTAATGGAGGGAGGAAGTATATCTGGAATGTTACGTTTTCTCATAAACAGAACAAGTTCTGTTTTTGTAGGGTTAACGCTTAGCCCACAGTTTTTAGCCCAGCTGGTGAGCTTGTTTAGAGCTGTCTGAAGAAGTTAACAGAGGGTGGTTGTGAATTTTCCCGAAGTCATGATGACGATGTCATCGGCATAGGCTACTGCTTTCATTCCGCTCCTGTCAAGTTTAACCAGGATTTGGTTAACTACTAGGAGCCAGAGTAGCGGGGATAACACTCCTCCTTGAGGTGTACCTCTACAAGTTTTGACTTTTAGGGTACTTTCACCCATTTCTGCTTTTACTATTCTCGTTTGGAGCATGGAGTCGATCCAGTTTGATAGCGTTGGCTCAATATTTATGGAACTTAATGCCATGCGAATGGCACTGTATTCAACGTTGTTGAAGGCCCCTTCTATGTCGAGGAATGCAGCCAACGTGTACTCTTTATATTGGATTGCCTGTTCAATGGTTCCGACTACTTCATGAAGTGCAGTCTTTACTGATTTGCCCTTTATATATGCATGTTGGGCTGTAGAGATCACATTGTTATTCAGTTTGGTTCAGATAGGCGTTTCTATAAGTCTTTCTAGAGTCTTAAGTAGAAAGGAGGATAGGCTTATTGGTCTGAAATCTTTGGGTTCAGTGTGTGAGGGCTTACCGGCTTTGGGAATAAATATGACTTTAACTTCTCTCCAACTAGTTGGAATAAAGGTGAGGTTTAGACAACCTCTGAATATTTCCACTAGAATCGGCACAATCAAGTCTTTAGGACTTTGGAGCATCATTGGAATGATGCCGTCCGGACCTGCAGATTTGTATGCTGAGAATGAGTCAATGGCCCACATTACCTTCCTATTATCTACTAATAGATTTCCTATGTTGGATCTATAACGTTATTTTGCTAGTTCATACATAATTTACATAATTTATTTCAAAATTTTTTTTCAAAAACAAATTAAAAAATCAAAAGAGAAGACTAACTGGCTATAAAAAGATTCTGAACGCAAATGATACTGTGTTAGAAAATGAGTAAGGTGAGTGTTCCTGCTTCCTGTTACCACTTTGAGGCAAATTTCACATACGCTTTTTAATTTGTTTAAAACGAAAGGAAATTTATTTTTCCCAAATGGCTGCACGACATGCGTCCATCTGTCTTTGTGTGAAACAGTTACAAAGATTAAAGCCAATAAATTGCTGGCAAACATGGCGAGCTATGAGTCAAGCATAGTTTTATCGAAAGCACTTCCTGCATACCTATCGCTAAGTTGACTCATGACACGAAAGAGTTGCGTGGGGGTATATAGAAGCAATTTCAAACTGCAGTGCATAAATTGGTGTGGCGGCACAAGGCTGTTTGGCTCGTCAGTTACATATCGACAAGGTGATGTACGTTTTGTCTATCCCAACACTCCTATGCTCTGCTTTTCGCATGGCAGACTACTGTCGCCGTACACAATGCTAAAACTTTTATTTTACTACCAGCCAGGCGCGGTGCACGTGGCGCCCCGGTATACATATACTTTGCAGTTTTGCACAGCTTAAAACTTCTGCTATACCTGTATATATACGCATGTTAACAGCGAAGTATTCTCTCATTTATTATAGTTTTGTGTGTCGTAACTCGTAAGTCTTAACCCACGGATTGCAGCAGGCTTTATACTAATTAAAAATAACAAAGCTGTTATTAAGGGTTGGAACTCGGCTGTTTGGTGATGAAATCGTTACACCACCCCATCTATTCTTCACCATCCTCAGTGGATACAGACAAAAGTGGATGCAGATACCAGGTCCTTGCAAAAGTTTTTAATTTTTACAAACGGTTTGGTAATCGCTTTAATTTGTAAAAGCAAGGGGTTATTACCTTCCATTTTGTGCTGACGCTGGCGCTGGCGGCAAATAATTGTGCTGACTAGGTTGGATATGTACTGTGTATACCTTCACTTGTGCAGAGACATACTTTTAGTAAGGCGAATGAATAAAATCAATTTATTGTTATATTTTTATATTAAAGTTTGGATAAAGTGTACCTATGCATTTTCCAATGGTGTTGCTTTCTTCATTAAATGTTATTCATATTGTAACGTGCGCTTATTATTATATTATTATTATTAAAAGCTTTATTTGCCAATTAAAAAACAAAAATTGTTTGTACATATACATATAGTTAATGGTTTTGTTTACATTATTCAAATTAATATAATTTTTTAAAAATTTTTACATATTCAAAGTTAAGTTAAGTAATGTTTTTCAAGTTAATAATAGTTAGATAGATTTATGTCGATCTGGCGTAAGCCTCCCCCATTGCTGCCCATAGATTTCTGTTCTTTCCGTCATTATACCAGTTGTTGTTGAATTGTTTAAGATCGTCTTCCCATCTCTTCTTTGGTCTACCTCTAGGTCTAATTTCGTCTGGTGGGGTCCACTTTGTTAAAATTTTTGTCCATCTGTTGTCTTGGATTCTCGAAATGTGTCCGGCCCAGCTCCATTTAAGTTGTTTTATTCTTTGAGTTCCGTCTATTATGTTAGTTCTTCTTCTTATTTCTTCGTTCTTAATTTTTTGAATAGTCCTTATATTAAGTAGTTTTCTTTCCATTTTACATTGACAGATTCTTAATTTTTCAATAGAATTCGATGTTAGTCCCATTGTTTGTAAACCGTATGTCATTACAGGAAGTATTGTTGAATCTATGATGTATTTTTGTGTGTCTTTTCCAATTTTTGCATCTAGAATCTGTTTAACGTTCCAAAATTGTTTCCAGCTATTAGATATTCTCCGATTTATTTCCTTTTCTTCCTGGTTATCAAATGATTTCAGTTGTCCTAAATAAATGTAGTCATCAGTATACTCTATTTTATTATTTTGAAGCAAGATTTCCTTTCTTATATGATTAGTCATGGCTTTAGTTTTGCTAAGATTTAATAATAGTCCGTGGATTTTACATTCATCTGCAAGTTTGTTCACCATTTTTTCTAAATCCTCTGGTTTGTCTGATAGAAGAACAATGTCATCTGCAAATCTAAGATTGTTCAATTTCTCTCCCCATATATTTAATCCAAATTTATTTTTCCAGTCAAGTCGACAAAATATTTCTTCTAGTACCGCTGAGAAAAGTGGTGGAGAAATTGGGTCTCCTTGTCGTACTCCCCTTTTAATGTTAAATTCTCGTCCCATTTTGTCAGTTTTAATTTTTGCAGTATTGTTGTTATAAATGTTTTTGATTGTCTGAATAAATATTGGATTGATATTTTGATTTGTCAGTGCTGCCCAAATGCTTTTATGTTCTATCGTATCAAAAGCTTTACTAAAGTCAATGAATAAAAGATAGAGAGGTTTCTTGTACTCATTAAATTTTTCTATTAGTTGGTTAATGGTCTGTAAGTGGTCAGTAGTTGAAAATCCTTCTCTAAATCCGGCTTGCTCTCTTGGCTGTTTGTCATTTAGTGATATTTTTAATTTTTTGTATAATGCTTTTGAGAAAAGTTTATACACTGTCGATATTAAGCTGATTGGTCTGTAATTATTTATATCTTCTTTGTCTCCTTTTTTATGTAATAATGTTATGATGCTTTGTTTCCATTGTTTTGGTATCTGTTGAGTTTTAAGAATGGCGTTGAAAAGTTTTGTCAGAAATGGTGTGACAGTTTGTTTTCCGAATTTTAAAATTTCTGCCTCGATACCATCACTGCCTGAACTTTTCTCTTGTCCCAATTCGTCGATGCAGTGTGTGATTTCCATTTCGTTGAAAAGTATCGAATCGTCATCAAAGTTGTTGTCAAGGAAAATGTTGTTGTTGTCTGCTTCATTGTTTGTTGATGAAAACAGGGATTCAAAGAAATCTGTAGCTGTTTTATTTATATCTATCCTTTTGGTGAGTCTTTTTGTATCATTTTTTATAGAAATGATCCATTCTTTTCCATCATCACACAAAAATTGTTTTGTCTTTTTTATTGATTTTGTATTTTCTAATATGTCTTTCACCTTCGATTCGTTGTAGTTTTGGATATCTGTTTTTGACTGTAATTTAATTGTTTTTCTTAATTCTTTCAGTTCTTGTGTTTCATGTGCTGTCAGATTGGTTTTTGCTCTCAATTCTTCTCTTTTGTTTATCATTATTTTTGTGTTCTGTGAGATTTTTTCGACTTTGGTGTTCTTTGGTTTCATTATAGTGTCCTTTGCTGAAGTTTTTATGATAGTTTCGAAGATATCATATATGTTTTGAATATTTTCTGAAGTGTAAGTGGTGTTTATTATTTCATTTATTTTTCTTCCAAGTTGTATGTTATAGGTTGTTTGTTGCTCTGAAGTAATTTCTCTAGGCGTAAAATATTTCTGATGATTCCTGTTCATAGTTCTGTGGTTGATTTTGATTTTTGCGCGTATCATCCTATGGTCACTATCAAACTTTAGCGTGGTTATCGTTGAAACGTCCATGATTGTTTTTATTTTATTTGTCAGTACTAGATCAATTTCGTTTTTTGTTTTATTATCTGGAGATATCCAAGTCCATTTAAATTTGTCCTTTTTCTTAAAAAATGAGTTTGCAAATGTCAGATTAAGTTCTTGTAGCCAGCTAAGTAATCTGTTTCCACGTCTATTTCTTTGTCCATATCCGAAACGCCCAATAATATTTTCTTCACCTTCATTTTGCAAACCCAACTTTGCGTTGAAATCTCCTATGACGTACATAACTTCTGTTTTTGTTGTTTCATATACTTGTTCCAGACAGTCATAGAATTGATCGATTTCTTCGTCGGTAGCTCTATCTGTTGGGGCATATACTTGTATTACGGTCAATTTCGTGTTACTGATTTGTAAAGTGATACTACATATTCTCTCATTAAAGAAACGTATTTCTGTTATATAACTTTTGAGATCTTTTTTGATGAGAAAGCCAACTCCGTACAGTCCTTTGGTTTCGCCTATGTAACAGAATATTCCAATGTCATTTTCAATTATTTGTTGTCCATATATTCTTGTTTCAGATAGTCCGATAATGTCCCATTCGATGCATGCTATTGCTAGTTTAAGTTCTTCCATTTTTTCGTCTGTAGATAAAGTTCTTACATTGAATGAGCATATGTTTATAGTATTTAATGTTGATTTTGTTAAGTTATTTGGGGGGTTTAAGCCTACATCCCTCACGGTGGCAAGCCGGCTTGAGGGAGTTGTTGTTGTTGTTTGTTTTTTTTCTTTCTTGGTGTATATGTGAGAATGTTTTTTTTGATCAGTTTTGTTTTCTGTTTTGAAAAGTGAGTTTGGTTTTGGGTTAGAGGGGTTGTGATTTATTCTCCCTATGGTGATCAACCTTGTTGAGGGGGATTGTTGTTTTGAGGTGTTGTGATTTGTATGTTTGTAGTTGTGGTCTGTTTTTTTATTTGTCGATTTTTCGGAAGAAGTATTTGACGCGTAGTTGTTAAGCTGTATTTGCTATTCTAAACTTCGTGTTTTGCTACTAATTGGTTTTTGGCTTTCACTATTAGTTTTGTTTAATGTGCTAGCTTTATGAATAGTATCGTTTAAATTTTGTTGTGTCAGGAACCTTCTTATTGGGTTTGATGTTTGTTTTCCTTTAGGGGTAATGTTGGTTGAACCAATAATAGTTGTTTTTATTTTGTTTTTGTCATCTTTCTTCATTGGGTTTGTTGGTGAGTTTTCCTGTGAGCGTGTTCTTTTTCTTGGGTTTTCCTCTTCAGTATTTGTATTCACATTCCAAACTTTTCCTTCTACTATAAGTTCATCTAGTCTAAAAAATGCTTTTTTGCCTTGTTTTTTGAATTCTAGTAACTTTGGGACTAGTGGTTTCCTTGCCTCAACAATTGATTTAGGAAGGTCTTCCGATATATTTAAGCTGTTTGTTTTTTTTGATAAAAGTATATTTTGTTTCTTCTCGTAGCTTTTAAAGATAAGGCGTATGGGTCTTATTTTGCCTTCGGACTTTTTCCCTAAACGATAACAGCTATCGAAGTCATTTGCTGTAAGTTGAAATTGCTCGTTGCTTTTGTTAAGATTTTTAATTACCATTGCAAGCAGTTCTTCTGGAGTGTTTTCTTCCTCTTCGACTTTAAAGATTATAGCATTATTTCGCCTCATTCCTATTTCGAGTTCAGATATACGTTTTTCCTGATTGGCGCCTTTAACTCCTTGTTTTTCAATTATCTTTCCTTGAGTTTCAACTATTTCTTCAAGCTTTTCAACTCTTTCAGAAAGAATTCCCACTTTCTCATCCGTATTTTTGTTAACTTTTTCAGTAGATTCACTGATATGCTTAAAAATCTCCTCTTTTTGGTCCCTTAGTAGTGATTTTAAAGCATCTAGGGTAATAGCCATTTTTATTTATCTACAACTCTAATAAATACTACTTTTTACTTTTTGGGAGACGGCGCTGGTATTTTTCGTATTATTTGTGTTTGTCAATAGATGGCTTGTTATGTTATTGCCTGGCGATTGACAGCTGTCTCTTTTGACACTTGACAGTTTGTGAAAGATCGTTGTGAAATCGTTGTTTATTTTGTGTTATTTATTATTTTTTATTATATATTTTTCAATAACTGTCCACTCTCTTGAGTGAAATTAATAAATATTTTTTCAAAACTCAATATATATATTTTGTTTTATTTGTGAAAATATTCATTAAATACCTCGATTTTTGTTAAATAATTAGGTTGATTTTTGACCTTTCATATAGCCCAGTGACTCGAGCTCACTTTGATAATTTAATATTTATTATTTCTCAAGAAATTCGCTTTTTAATTCGCACCACTACTTTTACGCGTTCACTTTTCAAGTTTCACTCAATACATGTCGCTTAGTTCACAATAATCAGCCCTATCACGGATTCCATCGTAATCGAAAAAAGTCTAAGTTTTCCGATGTTACTATCACATTATCCATTCGAAGTGGAACGAATTTCGAAATTCTCAGATTTGGTATCACTAATTCCGAATGAAACGGAAATGACATCCTTTTCTACGACAAGTTTCATCTGTCGTAGAGCGTAGAGCCATAGGTAAAATCCACTTATTAAAATATAAAAAACACATTTGTATAAAACGAATTTACAAAATATAATTCTCCAAAAAATAATAAATAATAGTTGCTAATTAACTTTTCTCTAAGTTCCTGAATCTTTTGATTGAGGTCCTAGTAGATTCAACTCTGTTTTAATTTCCTCCCAGAGGTCATTAACTTTTGGACGTTCAGCGTATCCTTTGTAATATCTGGATTATAGGATAACATTTGATATAGCCCGTTGTTTGTTTGTTGTTTTCACCCTTTAAGAACATTGGTTATATAAACACACATGTATCAATGAATAAAATTATTTCCTAAAGATATTACATTTTTTCAAATGACTGTTTTGCTGTGGCCGTTTCCAAATTTAAGCGAAATTGACAGATTTGGAGTGTTTAAATAGTAGTCGTAAGATTATTAGTTTACTTTGTTATCTGTTACCACTCAAAACAACACTTGAATTTTATCTGTAAACAAACTTGGATTTCACAAATTATTTTATGGTTTGTTGAGTGAATGAATTTGTATTTGACAGATTGGAAAGTACTCTGGGACCACTTAACAAAAATCCTCTTTTGGGAATTTATAACTTGATGAAGAAAATATTTGATTATATTCGACAGTTAAATTGCTTATTTCATATAATATTTAAGATTTGATCAATGATGCAGATCTGTTTTGATTTTTTGATCACAAAAAGTGCAAATAAATGAATTTTTACTAGAAAGTAAAAATCGGTAAAAAAAAATGTGTTTGGAAAAAGTTAAGGGATTTTTTTTTTAAATTTAGGGATTTTTGTTTCTATTGCTTCGAGTACTTATTTTGACAATCAGGCAATGCTTTTTTAGATTTCCTTCGGATTTTGTGATTGCTTTTCTTCGGGATTCGTATCGTGATTTTTCACTCGGAGATTTCTCCGAATGGATTTCATGATAGGAGTGAAAAAAACATTACCTTTCAATTTAATTTTACCACTTTTATTCGATCTGTACTTTATATTTATTGCCATGTCCAAGTCGTCGATTCTGGGTAACGCTAAGAGCAAGAACAGAGCTAAATATAAAATTTCAATCAGGCTTAGGGTTGACCTTAAAATGACTTTAAGCAAAGACGAAAGGAAAAACAAACTACGGAATCGTATTCAGGGACCTAAAAAACATACACATGATTTTTTTCAGATTTTTGTGGTCGCATTAAGTCACTTTGAGCTTCAAATGACCTTAAAAAGACTTTTTGACCAGACAAACTTCAAAATAGAATTCAGAGGCCTTAAGAACATGCGCAAACATTTTTTCCAGATTTTTCGTGAAAATGTGTTAATTTGACCTTAAAACGACCTTAAAATGACCTTAAACAATGGCGTAAGGAAAAACAAACTACGGAATCGTATTTAGGGACCTAAACAACATACGCATGATTTTTTTCAAATTTTTTTGGTTGCATTAAGTCACTTTGACCTTCAAATGACCCTGAACCTGATCTGATGAAGGTTAACCAACCCACTCACCGTAATCAGCGACCTGAAAAACCCCCAGAGCACTATAGCGTTTTTGGTGTTTTTTCTTATATCAAATGTTGACCTGTGACCAAAGCTTAGCATAGGACTACACTCGGTGCAAGTGCAGTAAGAGGAATTCGACAAACCTTTGCTTGTTATCGTGGTGAAGTACTCATTAAAAGCGTTAGCTATACCTAACTTCTCAGTAATTGGGGAACCGTTAGAAACTATGACCGATGGTCTTTTAGCAGTTTTAGTTTGCTTAAGAATATCGTTAACACACTGCCACTCGAGTGTTATATTTCCTTCAGCTGCGTTAAATTTACTTCTAAAATAATTTTCTCTACATTTAGAGATATCTGTCTTTAATTCAGAACACATAATCTTTGTATTTCTGATTTAGAATTTACTTGGATTTAAGCGAAGTTTGTTTTTTTTTTTCTTGGTTTTATAAGGTAACATTTTTGATATCCAAATCCAAGGCTTAAGTTTTTTTTCAGTTTTTTTTTGACAATGTTGTATAGTCTACTACGAGTGCTAATAAACAGATCGTAAGCTTTTGAAACATCAGCTTCATCTTATACAACATCCCAATATTCGAAAGCCAGGGAAGATTTTGACTTACGGTAGTCAATTTTTGTAATCGTATTTGGAGTACCTACTTACTACATTTATGTTAACGTTATCACTTTTCAAGAGACTTACCAATTGTATGTATATTGTATATGTATAGGTACACGTAGCAGCTGAAAGAAATATGCATGTATGATATGCATGTATGATATACATGATTTCATCTTCTTCATGTCCGGCCTAGTCCGTCACAATTCTTGGATGGCAAGGGCTTCCGCTTATTCTCCGGCTGCCTGTTCTCCGTTCAGGGATGTGAGTTTTACGACCAGATCCAGAGGTCTTTCTCCTTTTTTCGTTTGCTTGTCCTTGATTTCAATTTCAATTTGTCAGAGCAGCTCATTCCAGGGTTTCTGCTATGTGCCAGCATTGTTTGTTCAGATAAAAATATTTCCAGTTTGCACAGCGTGAACTAAACTCCAAACATTTACCCTCTGTCCTCCTCTTCAACGCAAATCGATGTCCTTCAAATACTTCATAAAAACAGCCTGTCTGTTATTCTATTACTTTAATATAGGTACTGGGTGCGACAAAAGTATGGAAACCCCTGGAAATGACGCAGAATATTCGTTAAATCAAAGACCCTATATCCGACGTATTTTTCGACGAGGAATCCGATGGTGACTTTGAATTTGACCTTGGACGTAACCTTGAAGCCCCAGCGACCCAAAATCGATTTTTTCAAGCGCTGCACGGCTAATAATATTGTAACGTGAACCCAACATTTTACAGTCAAACCTGGATAAGCGAGAGTTCAAGGGAGCACAATCTCATTCTCGCTCATAGAGGTTTCTCACTAACCCGAGTTTCTAGCTAATTAAGGTACATGGGTAGCGTTTCTCACTTATAGAGGTACGCAGCAATAACAAGTGACAGCAAGAACAAATGTAGTAAGTATTTAATAATGATAAAATTACATAAACACAGGGACACGTGTCCATTCGAAAAGAATGCGATAAAATAATAAAAATTTTTTAGTTCCACGAAATAGAATGGGCACAATGTTGACGACGAAACAATACAAAAACAATGGTAGAAAGTTCCACGAAAGTTAAGAACGAGTCATAAAATAGCAGATGTTAAATTTGTTTGGTCGACTGTCGCTTAGAGAGGTATAGTTAAGTAGCAGTCTCACTTACGGAGGTCAATGAGGGAAAAACAACTCTCTCTTACAGAGGTTTCTGTTTCTCGCTAATAGAGGTTTTGGGAGCTTAAAATGTCGGGTCCTGGCTATTACTCTCACTTATAGAGTTTTCTCACTTATCCAGTTCTCACTTATCCAGGTTTGACTGTATACCAATTTCCTAATCGAAAAACGTTCAACCGAAAACACAACTGGCAACACTTTAATGGAATGGTATAAATGACAGGCGTTGCTTGTAAGCCAGTGTGTGTGAGTGTAAAGATGCTTGACAGCAAATGTGGAGACAATGTAGAAGTTACTGGAGAGTTCTAGATGGCATGTCATTCGATATAAATAGCCCGCCCGAGGCAACCAGAGGGCAGTCTTGTTTATAGAGTGATAAAGTTAAGTGTATATCGAAAGTAGATACTGAATAAAGTGGTAGAATTAAATTGAAAGGTAGAGTTTTATTTTTGCGAACTAAGCGCACGTTACATTGGTGTCAGAAGTGTAAATAAAACTTATTTGACTAGTAAAGTGTAAAAAAAAAAAAAAGTAAAAAGAAAATAATAATTATATATAGTGAAAATGGGTAAGTTGTTAGAAGAGCTCACTTGCATTGAGCTTAAAAGTGAGTTAGGTAAGCGAAATCTTTCTAGAGCGGGATCGAAAAATGAGCTCGTCCTGCGCTTGCGTAACTATTTGGAACAGCAAGGGGAAGACGTAAACACTTTTGTTTTTGAAACAGAAGTGGAAGAAGAGGAAGTAAGTGAAAATATAGATTTTTCTAGTATGATGAAACTTTTGTTAGAACAACGAAATGAGCAAAAGAAGGAACAGCAGAATGTTCTCGAACAACTTGAAGCACAACGAAACGAGCAAAAGAAGCTGATTGAAGAGCAACGAAGCGAGCAAAAGAAAGAACAGCAGAATGTTCTCGAACAACTTGAAGCACAACGAAACGAGCAAAAGAAGCTGATTGAAGAACAACGAAACGAACAAAAGAAGCTGATTGAAGAACAACGAAACGAACAAAAGAAGGAACAGCAGAATGTTCTCGAAAGACTCGAAGTACAACAAAAGAATCTGGAAGAGCAACGAAACGAACAAAAGAAAGAACAACAGAATATTCTCGAAAGACTTGAGGCGCAACAGAATGTTTTGGAAGGTCAGAAAAACATTCTAGAAGGAAAATTGGGTAATATTGAGAAGAATGTATGTGCCCTTGACGAACGAGTTGAAGGTGTGGAAAAACAGCTTTCTGTTGTAGAGAATCGTTTCGAAGGCGTAGAAAGTCGATGTGATGTTCTCACCAAGGAATTAGACCAGATCCGGAAAATAAAAATTCGAGAATCTGCTGGAGAGTTTGCAAGGAAAAAGGAGATGAAACCCCCAACATTTGATGGACAGTCTTCTTGGCCAGTCTATAAGAGACAATTTGAGGCAGCCGCGACAACAAATGGCTGGGATGACGAAGACAAGTACATTGCACTGACTCTTGCTCTTAGAGGACCAGCAGCTGAATTACTTCAAACAGTTCCAGCTGGTAAGAGCGGCGATTTCAGTTCTCTCGTGGCAGCTATAGATAAACGCTTTGGAGATAGCCACTTGAAAGAAGTCTTCCGAGTCCAACTCAATAACAGAGTCCAGAAAAGGGGTGAAAGTCTACAGCAGCTCCAAGCAGACGTCGAAAGACTGGTTCACCTGGCATACCCGGATGCTGGAGAAGAAATCATCAACCAGCTTGCTGTTGAGTCCTTCGTTCGTGCCATTTCCGATATACATCTTCAGAGGTCTGTGCGAACTGCTAGAACACGTACTCTTTCTGAAACCTTAGCATTCGCATTGACAATTGAAGCAGCAGAACAGGCTTCTCATGGAGTACATCGACTTAGAGAAGCCATAGTCGAAGAATGCTCGTGCCAAAGAGCTGAAATACAAAAGAACCGGAGCGGACTAGCAAGATGTTGGAACTGCAACAAGACCGGGCACTTACAGCGTCAATGCCGACTACCACCAAACAAAGCAGGTTGTCAACATTGTGGAAGCAAGAGATCCAACCCAGAGCAAGGTAACAACAACACCAGCGTTGCCTATCAGCCCGTTTCCCATCAGGGAAACGAGTAAGAACCAACTTCGAGGGGCAGAGGCTGGTTTCTTGTATCGATGGCCCCAGAACCACCATCCAGGTCTCTCAGACCAAACGAGACAACAAAAGTCTGACTGTGGAGACTACTATTAACGGGAACAAACATGTGGCTACCATCGACACCGGTGCCACAGCCTCCATAGTACGTCGAGACCTGGTAAAGACGACGTGGCTTCATAACACCAATAGCTACCGTCTAAGAACCGCAACGGGAGAAGCAGCAAGAGTATATGGAGAAGTGTGTCTTAAGATCCGACTGGCCGATCTAGTGTTTACTCATCAATTCCTGGTGGCAGATATATGTGACGAGTGCATCATTGGAATCGACTTTATGAAACAGCACGGAGTTATTTTGGACATCGGTAATCAGGTTTTGAAGTACCAAAATAAGGAACTTCCAATGACCTATTCGAACGAAAGTACGTCGACACTGAGAACTGTCATCAGGGAAGATCTGATTCTGCCTCCTTCTTCTGAAGTGTTCGTTTAGACAAAACTGGAAGGTGAGTTTGGAAGCCTTCGATACCTCATGGTGGAACCAGACCCAGAGTGTTCCTCCCAAAGCGTCATCATTGGGAAAACACTGGTAGCACCGAAGAACAAAATGGTCCCCGTACGATTACTAAACACCAGACCGTACGATGTAAGGTTGAAGAAAGGAGAAGTCGTTGGACGTTGCGAACCGGTTGCAGCAATTACGAAGATCACAGACGAAGCTCCGAGAAAACCTATAACTCCGGAGGAGCTCGAAACCATCAGAGCTAAAATACTGAATTCATCCAACCTTGATCACCAACAAACAAGGATGGCTGAAAGTCTCCTACAAGAGTACACTGATATCTTCGCATCGCAAAAGGGGCAATATGGTAGGACACAGTTGGTGCAGCATCGCATCAACACAGGAGGTGCAAGACCGATTCGTCAACCTGCAAGACGTCTTCCACTGGCCAAACAAGGTGAGGTTGAGGAAATGATAACAGCAATGAAAAAGGACGGTCTTATCGAAAATTCCAAAAGTCCTTGGGCGTCACCAGTGGTGCTAGTGAAAAAGAAAGACGGAAGCACTCGTTTTTGTGTGGACTACCGAAGGCTGAATGATGTAACTAAGAAGGACAGCTATCCCCTGCCGAGAATCAGTGATACCCTGGATGCCATGGAGGGAGCGCAGTGGTTCTCGACGCTGGACTTGAAGAGCGGATATTGGCAAGTTGACATCCACCCAGATGATCGGGAAAAGACGGCGTTTTCTACAGGTAATGGGCTCTGGCAGTTTAAAGTTATGCCGTTTGGGTTATGTAACGCTCCGGCAACATTCGAGCGTTTGATGGAGTGCGTTCTTCAAGGACTGACGTGGAAAGCTTGCCTAGTCTACTTGGACGATGTCATTGTTTACGGGAAAACATTTGACCAACATTGTAAGAACCTTAAAGCCGTGTTTCAGAGACTTCGAGAGGCTAACCTTAAACTGAATCCAGAAAAATGTGCACTTTTGAAAACCGAAGTCAAGTATTTGGGACACATCATCTCATCCCAAGGAGTAAAGACTGATCCTGAAAAAGTTGACTCCGTCAAAAATTGGCCAACACCACAGGACAAACATCAACTCCGAAGCTTTCTGGGACTTGCCACATATTACCGACGTTTCGTTAAGAACTTCGCTGGAGTTGCAAAGAGTTTGCATCAGCTCACCGAAAAGGGGAAGCAGTTTAAATGGTCAGGTGAGTGTGAGAAATCTTTCCAGGAACTCAAATACCGCCTCTGTAACGCTCCAGTGCTGGCACATCCAACACCTGGCAAAACATTCATCGTCGACGCAGATGCAAGCAACGTTGGAATCGGGGCGGTACTATCCCAAGTGCATGATGGCGAAGAGAAAGTGGTGGCATACTACAGCAAGGTCCTATCGAAACCCGAAAGAAACTACTGCGTGACCAGAAGGGAACTGCTAGCTCTTATCTTGGCAACAAAGCACTTCCATAAGTACATCTATGGACAGAAATTCCTTCTGCGGACAGACCACGGTGCTCTGAGCTGGATGTTGAACTTCAAAAATCCAGAAGGTCAAGTCGCAAGGTGGATAGAAAGATTGCAGACCTATGACTACCAGATCCAACACCGCAGAGGAAAGCTGCACTCAAACGCCGATGCATTATCACGAAGACCTTGCAAAGTGGATTGCAAGCATTGCAAGCGGCAAGGAGACAAAGAAATCATTACCGCTCAGCGACTAAGAGCTGACCCCATAAGCGGATGGAGCAATGAGGAAGTGAGGACTGCTCAACAGGAAGATCCAGATATCGAACCCATTCTCGCATGGAAAGAAAATGAAGAGAAACCGGAATGGGGAGACATTTCTGACAGGAGTCCAGTTCTCAAAGCCTATTGGGCACAGTGGGACTCACTATATGTGCAAGAAGGTGTCCTCAGGCGAAGATGGGAATCCGCTGACGGTAAGTCATATGTGATGCAGCTGATCGTACCGCAATCGAAAGTCAGTGAAGTTCTTCAGGAGATGCACGACGGACCTTCTGGAGGCCACCTGGGGGTAAACAAAACACTGGAGAAGGTGCGACATCGGTTCTACTGGTTACATGCTAGAGATGACGTGGAGAAGTGGTGCCGAACATGTGACAAGTGTGCTGCAACCAAAGGACCTGGTAGGAAGATTCAAGGTAAGATGCATCAGTACAACGTTGGATCGCCTTTTGAGAGGATTGCATTAGATGTGGCTGGGCCTTTTCCAGAGACCAACGCTGGAAACAAATACATTCTGGTTGTAATGGACTATTTTAGCAAGTGGCCTGAGGCGTATGCCATCCCAAATCAAGAAGCCAAAACGGTGGTCGACCAGATTGTGTTTAACTGGGTGAGTAGTTTTGGCGTGCCTATGGAACTCCATTCCGACCAAGGGAGGAACTTTGAGTCAAACATCTTCCAAGGAGTGTGCGGACTACTTGGCATTAAGAAGACGAGAACCACACCGCTTCATCCACAATCTGATGGGATGGTTGAAAGATTCAACCGGTCCTTGAAGGAACACCTCACCAAGGTCGTAGGCGACTACCAAAGAGACTGGGATAGGCACGTACCGCTATTCCTGATGGCCTATAGAAGTGCAGTACATAGCTCGACAGGACAAACACCATCTGACATCCTGTTCGGGAAAACCATGCGGCTGCCCAGCGAACTTAAATTTGGATGCCCCACAGAGGAGCCACAGGACACAAACGAGTATGTGGACGACCTCAAGGAGAGACTCGCTGACATCCATAAAAGAACAAGGGAACGGATGAAAGCCTACAGCGACCGGATGAAGACACGGTACGACACAAAAGCGACAACGTCAGGATTCCAAGCAGGAGATCGTGTGTGGCTTTATAATCCTCATCGTCAAAAGGGATTGTCACCGAAACTTCAGCAAAACTGGGAAAGTCCTTATACTGTAGTCACGAGGATTAACGACGTGGTTTACCGCATCCAAAGAGGACTAAGAGGCAAGTTAAAAGTAGTTCATTGTGACAGGCTGCATCGATATAGTGGCGAGGCTGCAGATGGAATTATTCGGGACGAACAATCCTAAGGAGGGGGCAGTGTAACGTGAACCCAACATTTTATACCAATTTCCTAATCGAAAAACGTTCAACCGAAAACACAACTGGCAACACTTTAATGGAATGGTATAAATGACAGGCGTTGCTTGTAAGCCAGTGTGTGTGAGTGTAAAGATGCTTGACAGCAAATGTGGAGACAATGTAGAAGTTACTGGAGAGTTCTAGATGGCATGTCATTCGATATAAATAGCCCGCCCGAGGCAACCAGAGGGCAGTCTTGTTTATAGAGTGATAAAGTTAAGAGTAAATACAAGTGATAGTCCAAAAGTCGAGTTGAGTTCATTAAAGTGTATATCGAAAGTAGATACTGAATAAAGTGGTAGAATTAAATTGAAAGGTAGAGTTTTATTTTTGCGAACTAAGCGCACGTTACAATATCATTAAAAAAATAAAATAAAATACATGTTTTTCCGTAAAATTTTGCGCTCTTTCCAAATCTGCAATAAAAAATGTGCGTTTCCATTTGATTTTTTGGTTGCTGGGGCTTCAAGGTTACGTCCAAGGTCAACTTCAACGTCACCATCGGATTCCTCGTCGAAAAATACGTCGCATATAGGGTCTTTGATTTTTTTTTAACGAATATTCTGCAATATTTCCAGGGGTTTCCATACTTTTGTCGCACCCAACATGATGGTTAATGTCATCAAGTCGGTCTCTTTGTGTTTTGTTCATACCAGTTAAATATTCAAAACAGGGTTCGGAAAGTGGTAGGTTCGTTCTTCAGTGTGTTAATGCTTCTTTTTTGGAGACTTATATAAAAGTATAAATAGATGAAAAGTAATTCAGAAAAAAACTTTATAAAGAAGAGACAACAAAGAGTACACAAATATAAAAGAGTAAAAAAAAAGAATTTGATTAAAAAAAGAAAGAATAAAAACGATCGCAAGCAGAAAAGAGAACTTTTTCTCTTTAAAAAAGACATCCCGGAAATCCTACTCTATACTAATCTAGAAATAACATAACAATGTGTAGCGTGATTAAATTTATTTTTAGTTCATTACATTCTAGTTCTAATTTGCTGACGAATCAAGTTTTTTACTTTTAACTTTATTGAATTCACCGTAAAAAAATCAAAATAAATCAACTTCAACATCATATTGTAACGCGAACCCAACATTTAATACCAATTTCCTAATCGAAAACGTTCAACCGAAAACACAAGCGGCAACTATACTAGGAGAGAAAATGTTTGAGAGAAGTGGAGAGTGGAGACCATGTGTAAATTACTGGAGAGTTCTAGATAAAATGTCATTCGATATAAATAGCCAGAGATAAGAAATTAATTAGATGGCAAACTTCACACACACATTGAAACTGCCTACAAGCTGATTTCACTACTACTACTTTGAGTACAGCTTCCACGGTTGACTTTACACAAAATCTCACTACTACCACTTTGAGTACAGCTTCCAACACATTCCCCCACTTTATTTCTATAAATTCCACCTTAAGGCCACGTCTGGCTGCCGTTTTGTATTTTGAAAGCGTTTTACTATCCTAGAAACATTTAGTAAAAACTTTTGTTTTTATTTTCACACTACAATTTTTCTATATTCTTTTCTTTAAGTTTGATAAATTGAAAAACGTTTTTTTGAAAAGAAGAGATTTTGTAACAATATAATAGTTCCTTCTGATGCTCACAGTTTTGGTCTGATGGTGGACCGGGTGTGCGTATGCATTTGAAGTCCCCGCGTGGCCAAGCTTTGAATTTCACAATTTTAATATATGGAAAAGTTTTTACTAAATGTTTCTAGGATAATAAAACGCTTTCAAAATACAAAACGGCAGCCAGACGTGGCCTTAAGGTGGAATTTATAGAAATAAAATGGGGGAATGTGTTGGAAGCTGTACTCAAAGTGGTAGTAGTGAGATTTTGTGTAAAGTCAACAGTGGAAGCTGTACTCAAAGTAGTAGTAGTGAAATCAGCTTGTAGGCAGTTTCAATGTGTGTGTGAAGTTTGCCATCTAATTAATTTCTTATCTCTGGTGCATGCTCGTGACAATTCGATTTCAAACAGAACACGCAGCTCTAATAGTAAAGTAAACAAAAGTGGAATGATGAAAAATAAAAGTTTTAACGAAAGTCGTCGAGAGGAAGATATACCAGCGGTTGCTGCTATTGTTTCTTCAAAGTACCCAAAAGTGCGAGTTTCGAGGGTTTTAAATCAGAGTGTTTTAGCAACTGGTCAAGAGGAAGATCTTTCAATCGTTACTTCTAAGTCGAGTTCGCGTTCGAAAAAAATCGAAAGTCCGCTACCAGAAAAGCAAACAACATCAAAGAAATACACTAAAATTCTTATGAATTCTAGTAGCGATTCTGAAGGAGAAAGTACGAGCACTTCGGAACCTATTAATAAAACGCAATCTAAAATGAAACAGAAAACTCCCGAAAAAAGAGAATTAAAACAAAAGAAACATACTCAAAGAGAGTCAAGCAACAGTGACATTGAAAACAATCAAGAAAAAGAGCATTATAAAGAAAATTCTCGATCTTTGCACAATCGGTCGCGTAATAGGTTTCCTTCAAGTTCTCCTTCGGCTTCTTCAACTCGCTCGATTAGCATTTCCACTGGAGTAAATCGAGCGCCAGTTGCTATGAGTGAAACTCCAGCAATTTGTCAATTTGATGAAAACGAACAGGTATTTAAAATACCGCATAGATCATCTCGACTTAAAAAACCCGTTGTTCGATTCGGTGCATCCACGTCCAGCGAAAAACGTAAGTTAAAAGTATCTTCTTTCGTTGCACTTTAGTCAGGGTTGATGCAGGTTTTCAGCTCACAAAAGATACCCAACTACGAAATCACCAAAAATGCTTTTCATTTCCCTATACTTTATCTAAAATCAACGAAGCAAAATCATAGTGCTACTACGGAGCGAGTTGATTGCAAACTCAGTGCACAAAAAAAAATCCCAAAAAGAAATTGTTTCTTTAAGAACTTTAACTGGTCACTATGTTTCCTCGATAGTGACGTTGATTCCAGTGCAGATATGGTCACTAACTAAATCCTTTTGGGAATGAGAAATTTTTATCCCGAACAGGGTGAAAAGTATCAAACCCAAGGAAAACTCATGGTTTGATTCGAGCTGTTAAAAGGTTTTCAGGGTTAGAGAAGTAAGCTTCCGACGATAAAAAGCCAACCCAACTGAGGAAAACCGGGAAAAGTTTAAACAAGACAGGAAAACAAGCATCGTCCATATTCGACGAACAAATTTTTTACATGATCAAAAATTAAGGCAAAAAATACTACAATGTCACAAAGGTAGTAAACATTTTTGGTCGTTTGTTAAAAACATCCGGAACACAACAACATCTTCGGTTCCAAAGCTCGTTTCCAAAAAACACTCCTTTTATTAGTTATTTTGAGAAAACTAACCTTTTTGCGAAGCAGTTCGCCGCCAACTCAACGCTTCCAGAATGTGTCATGGCTCCTCCAGTACTTGAGCGCGTAAATGATTCCATTTGATCAATTTACTTTCGCACTCGTACAGTGGCAAGACTCTTGAAAGATCTCGACATACATAATTCCGCTGGCCCCGATATTATCCCTGCTATTGTTCTGAAGAGGTGTTCTTCCACGCTACGAAAGCCACTGCGTAAGCTTTTCCATCTGTCCTACTCTACCTCTTCATGAGTGGATAGAAGACAGCATTTGTCCAACCAGTTTTAGAGAGGAAGGCGTATCTTCTTCACCCTCTAACTACCGTCCAATTGAACTTACTTCCCTTCTTTTCAAAGTCATGGAAACGCTGATCAATTATTAGCAAGAAATATCTTGAAAAACGAAAGCTTCTCAATGACCGGCAGTACGGTTTTCGTTCCAATATGTGATTTGATGGTATATCTCACCGAACAGTGGTCAAGTCTTACATCGAATTCAAAAAAGTAAGTTTATTGCGCTTGATATTTCAAAAGCATTCGATAGAATCATCAAGCTACCTTTCTAACCGCTCATTACAAGTCGTATTGGACGGCTATAAGTCTGAAACCCACAAAATAAATGCTGGTGTGCCCCAGGGCTCCGTTTTACCTTCGACCCTTTTTCTCACTTTCATTTACGATCTTCTTCCTGAAACTACTAATCCATTAAATTGTTTTGCCGGTACCATCAGCTTTTCATATTCCTTCTTAGGTTCACATTCCTCCTCTTCGGACGTGGAACTAGGGCGGTAACGTATGTTAAGCTCATTAAATTCTGATCTTGACAGCATTGTCCAATTGGGAATAAAAAAACGCGTAGAATTTAATGCTGCAAAAACTCAATGTGGCTTTACTGCGAAGCTTACCTCCCTTGCCACTATCCATGAGTGGCTCTTGCATTGTCGAAACAGAACAGCTTTCAATCTTCGGTATTTGCATTACCAACCACCTGTTGTAGAATAACCATATACTTGACATCGCCAAAAATGCTGCAAAATGCTTAGGTTTTCTTCGAAGATGCAAGAAATTCTTTTCACCTGGCAATCATCTACAAAACGAACATTCGTCCTAAGATGGAGTACAACTCCCATATTCGAGCAGATAATCCTTCAGCTCACTTGAATCTTTTGTACAGTGTTCAGAGAAGAGCTTTTAAAATGATTGGAGATAGGAACACCATTGAAACTTTTACGACGCTCGAACATTGTCGTAATGTTTCTTGTCTCCTTATTTTATCGTTTTTTTTTTAGAGACAGTGCTCTTGTAAGATTGCCAGTTGCATTTCTCCCCTTAAACAATTCAACCGTGACACTAGCGCTTCTAGAAATGAAATGCCTATCAATTTATCCTTGAGTCCAATTTCGGACAATACTGCTAAATACAGAGATTCCTTCTTCAGCGTGCTATGCGAATGGGAAATGTATTACACAGCTCTATTTTTACCTGTCGTTACAATCTTTAGAAATTTAAAACTAATGTGCATCGACATCTCCTTTCAAACTCTCTCCCTTTTTCCTGACGCTCGTACTGTGTTACTTAACAGTTGAGTGCGCGAAAATTATTTTAAAAAAACCTTCAGATTGATGTTCAGGGCGAGTTGAGGTCTTTCAAAACGAGTTCTGTAGATACCTGCGGGCAAACCCAACGAACGAACCTAATGTTTTATATTTTTTCATCCTAACTCTAATACATGACTTTTTTTTACTTTTAACATAGTTGGCCCTCGTCGATCGAAGAGAGAGAAGAGAGAATGTATAGGTGGAAATATATTTGATCTGGAGGAATTTTACCAACTAGTATGCAAAGGAATACCACAGAAGAAAAGGAATACAGCAAATGAAGAAATAACATCTGCTAATGTGAGCAGAGTATATGAATCGGCGTCGGAAGAATTGAGGATGGATCAAAATGGTCATGAGCCAAATTTAAGGTCAGATGTTTCGAGTGATGGAGAAGCTAAATCGACAAAGGGAAGGAATAACAAATAAAAAAAAACGCTGAATGATTTTAGCCTCGAGAGTGGCTTAGCACCTTCAGACAGTACATCTAATGAAAATGTTCAACGTCCTTTGTCTAAAAGTGCCAAAACAAAGAAAAAGCCCACATCGAACGGACCCGATAGTGATAATCCTTCTTCGATTTCAACTTGTGTCAGTCCTACTGACTTTTTTTCTTCAGACGATGGCCGTTCTTCATCAATCGACCCAAGACGGCAACAAACAATCGCTGAAAATCACGAATACAGTACGAGTATTACAATTCTGGTTGAACGAAGAATGAGTTGCAATTTAATGCCACCGCCAACATCAACAGTTGTTAAAAAAAGCACGAAATCACTTAAACCAAATAAAAGTGAGGCATTTCGAAAAGGGCACGATGAGACTATTGCAGATATTTCGTCGGCTCATGTAAACAATCTGTTTGATCAGTTGAAAAATTCGAGTATGAACGTTAGCACGGCGGGTTCCAAAAGTGGATTAGATACAACATCAGATGGGCAGGCTTCCCGAGCGAGTCGAAACACGAACCAATTGCCAGACAAAAAAAATACCGTTCGAAATTTAAGTGTGCGAATACCAAGAATGAAATTAAACACAATTTCAGATTCTGGATTTTCTTCTGTAAGTTTTTTTTCTTTTTTTTTCTATTTTACTTATCATTTACTAGCTTTTCATTTATAATCTCATTTTTTAACAAGGCCAGTCATAACAATTTCGGACTTCGAATGCCAAAAAAAGAAAGAACTAAAAACTTTTTCGTAATGAATGGTTTTAATTTAGAAATTGTTAATTATTTTATCAACAGTGATAAAGGATGTGTGAAAAAATTCACAACGAGGGTGTCTTTGATGCTTCCTTTTCGGCATTCGTAGTCCAAAATGGTTGCGACGGGTTTTGTGAGAGGGGCCAATGATTAATTTAAAATTAATGTGTTAATTTTTCCTTTATCGAGTACAAGACATTTTTCTTTTCTTGTTTGGTTTGGGATTGGGACTTTCAAGTGTTATAAATTAATTTTTTTGTTGTTGTTCCGAGTCAGTTTTTGAATGAGATAATGTGAAAGATTGTGGGTGATGCTTAACATGTCCGCCTGTTAACCCAGAGATTCGTGGTTCGAATCCCAACAGAGGCAACAATGTTTTCCCACGGGAATTGCCTTTCGTGAGAAATTAGCAGGTCCTCCGTTACTAAATCCACTTTCATGAAAAGCGCTTTCTCGATTAGCTGTTCGGAACCGGCAGAAAATTGTAGGTCCCCTAAATTCCCTCACAAGGCATGGATGTGAGGAATGCGCTAGACATCCGGGCACCCGCTCGTTTGTGCCACCCTATTTTTTAATACTAATTAGTATAGTGGTTCAAGAGAAATGAATAACATTTATATTTCAAATGGAACAGGAACGAGAACATACACGGGAATTTAGAATCTGCTTAACCGGTGTAACAAAACCTAAAGTAGAAATAGAAATAGTTCCTCTGCCTGAACACTACAGATATTTGACAGATCGCCATTTTTTGCATATCTAAAAGGGGGCAGCCATATTGAAAATCGCTATATTTACACCTACAAGGAGCAGCCATATTGAAGTGAAAATCGCCATATTTACACACCTAAAAGGGGGCAGCCATATTGAAAAGGTAGCATTTCCGCTTTTCGCTATCTCGTCACTTTTTCTGAAATCTGACAAGAGCACGACACGACACGACACGAGGCAGCAGTATTTTTTTTCCTTTTTGTACAAAGAAGATAATTTTTATACAAAATTTAAGCCCACAAGTGGCAATAAAGTTGAATTTAAACTAAGCTTGAATTTTAATGCATTTTTTCCTACAAAATCTTAAATTTTTAAAGTAATTATTAAAGTAAAAGTCAAAAGTGAAAATAAAAGCCCGTGTTCGTTGCAAAAGAAAAATGTCGATGCCGCAACAAGACGCCAATGAGATGGAAGATCCTCAACAAGCCGACGATGTGCAACTGGAGCAACGCAAACCAACGGATTACACTGGACCAGCAGCAGACTAGCCAGAGAAGTTCCCAAGGCCGACGAAGAGAAGCGACCTGCAAAGTTTGTGGAAATGGCTACAACGAGCATATGGTTCTATGTGATGGGGTATGTAAAAAATGGTTTCATTTAGATTGTGTAAATATAAGTAGGAGTCAGGCAGAGGATCTATTCAAATGGTTTTGTGAAGAATGCTCGGTTTTGCATTTTAGAAAAATAGATGCATTGCACACTAAAATTGCGATGCAGGTCAAAGTAGTTGAGCAAAACGTTTTAGAAAAGAAACGTAAAACGATTATCGAAAGTGCGCATAGCAAATGGTTAGGTTTAAAAAATGATTATATAAGACTGATGGGGGTATATGAAGATAGTGCTGGGAACCCTCTTCCCGAGCCGAGATTGTATACGAATGAGGCTGCTAGGGCACCAAGTGAAACGGATAGGCACTCAAATTTATCAAAAAATAGTAGGTCGTCGCAAAGAAGTTTACGTTTCAACCTCCTGCAACAGCAAAGAGAAATCTTCAAGGAACAACGTGAAAATCTTCGGAAGGATGAAGAGCTTCTGAAACGACAGGAAGAAATCGTTGAAGGTTTTTCGGATGAAGCAAGCGATGACGACAACGGTTTAGGCAAACAGGGTAAACAGCTTCTGAGACGACAGGACGATATAGTTAAAGGTTTTTCGGATGAGGCAAGTGATGATGAGGTTTACAACAGTTTGTGTAAACAGCGTGCAGTAGTGAAGCGAAGCTTAAATAAATCCGCACCCACGTTTAGTCCGACACCGGCAACAGAGTTCGCAAACGCAGTTCAAACATTCACGTCAACCGCTCCGGCATTCAAACCAGCAGAGTTTAAACAAGTGGGTCTAGCTTTCTCAACAACAGCGTCAGCATTTACATCAGCGACACCAGCATTCATACCAACATCGTTCACGTCAACAACTACATCATCTGTGCCAGCACCGTTCGCCAAAGCAACCGCGTTTACATCAGCATTTACATCAGCGACACCAGCTTTCGTACCAACATCGTTCACGTCAGCAACTACATCATCCATGCCAGCACCGTTCATAACAGCAACCACGTTTACACCAGCATTCACATCAGATCCATTTACGTCTACAACATACTTCACCGCACCAGCACTCAACCAAAGACAAATAGCCGCAAGAAAGGTTTATAAGGAACTTCCAGTATTCACTGGTAGCCCAGAAGAGTGGCCGCTTTTCAAACGTATGTATGAGCAGTCGACTCAAGCATGTGGGTACAGCGTGGAAGAAAATCTTATGCGTCTTCAACATGCCTTAAAAGGTAGGGCACGGTCATTAATTTCAAGTCAACTGGTTGAGCCCTCATGTGTACCGCAAATTATGAATAGCTTGCAGATGGCTTTCGGACAGCCAAATATTATTCTGCAAAGTCAGATCGATAAAATAAATAATCTTCCTGTGGTCAAAGCAGAGAAATAAGATTCGATTGTGGAGTTTGCAACAGCTGTCACGAACCTTAATGCGGTAATGAAGGCGTCAAATCTTGAGAGTCAGTACGATAACCCTCTATTGCTAAAGGAGTTATTGAAGAAGCTAACTAACGACATGAAAATGAAGTGGGCAACTTTTTCGTGGGAGCACCAATCAAAAGGAGTATTGGCTTTCGGTCACTGGCTGCAATTAGAAGCTTACAAAGTTTTTGAAGTACTTTCAAGCTCTGACATAACTTGGCCATCGCTTAGTGCTGTTAACAAAAAGGAAGCTGCACGCAACGATAGAGCAAATAAAGAAAGTAGAATCAACGTTCATGTTCAAAATGGAAAAAGCACAGAGTGTCTGGTATGTGATAAAAGATGCAGTGGTCTCGAAAATTGCAGTGTGTTCAGAGGAATGAATTCTCTTGGCAAGTGGGAGAAAGTGAAAGAGCTGAAACTTTGCCGTCAGTGTTTGACTGCCCATACAATGAAATATCCGTTTGTATGTAAGAAGGCAGTGAAATGTGACGTTGCTAACTGCAAAGCAAGGCATCATCCGCTGATGCATCAAAACATTGACACTACTGGTATCCCTGCTCCTTTAGTAATCACATCACAAAACAGTCACACAAATGAATGTGATAGCATCCAATTTCAAGTGAAGATCAACATGCCTGCAGATTTCTATGGGATGATGGTAGCGGTCTGGAAACATACATCACGCAAGTTATGACATTTGGGGTGACCTGTTCGCCAAGCAGTGCGCAATTTGTTAAAAACAGGAACGCCAATAGATTTCTGCAGGACTACCCTCGGGCAGTGGAAGCTATCGTTAGAAATCACTATGTCGACGATTTGCTTGATAGCCTTGATACCCCAGATGAAGCAATCACTCTAGCAAAGGAAGTAAAGATGATTCACGCCGCTGGCGGATTTCACATAAGAAAATGGAAGTCCAACTCGAAAGCAGTGATGGTCGCGATGAACGAAGACGCTTCGAACTCCAATGAGAAAACTGACCTCGATAAAGAACCCGTTTACTCCACTGAAAAGGTTCTTGGAATGTGGTGGGATACGGAGACTGACTCCTTTACATTCTCCTTGAAGTTTAACAAAGGTAACAGAGAAGTTCTCAGCGGGGAAAGAAAACCTACGAAGCGTGGAATGCTTAAAATAATGATTTCGATTTTTGATCCGCTTGGTTTGATTGGACACTTTACAAGCTATTTGAAAGTCCTGATGCAAGAAGTATGGCCATCGAAAGTTGGATGGGATGACGAGATCGAAGATGATCATTTTGTTGACTGGTTGAAATGGTTAAGAGAGTTGAAGAAGGTAGAATCTGTTTTTATCCCAAGATGTTACGCAGTCGAGGCAACTTGGCAGTTCACAGAAGCTCAACTTCACATCTTCGTTGATGCTAGCAAAAACTGTAGCGCGGCAGTCGCGTATCTGCGAGTTCAGGCAGAGAAGAAGGTAACGTGCTCCTTGATTGGGTCGAAGACCAAGGTAGCGCCAATTAAACTTATGTCAATACCCAGGCTAGAACTTGTTGCAGCACTAATCGGTGCAAGATTCGCCGATAGTATTAAACAGTCGTTTTCACTTCATCTCAAGAAAATCATATTTTGGTCCGACTCAGCCACGGTACTGAGCTGGTTGAATTCTGATGCTAAAACGGTAAAGGGTCAATTCATAGCATTTAGGATAGCGGAAATACAAGACATTAACAGTCAGTTAACAATCGCTGATTGGAGGTACGTGCCATCTGAACTCAATCCCGCAGACGATGCAACGAAGTGGAAAAAGGGACCCTCACTGAGCATGAGCGATCGATGGATGCTGGCCCCGCAGTTTCTTTATATGTCGGAAGAAGATTGGCCTTCCGTATCTCCAGAGCTGTTTCATCTGAGTTCTGAAAGTGTGTCGGTCATTCCTACTAGAGAATTCAAGAGTTGGAAGAAGTTGCTAAGAGTAACAGCATATGTTTGCCGCTTTCTAAACGCCCTTAAAGGTATCAAAAAAGGAAACCTTCCCTTGTCAGCTGAAGAGCTAGAGCGAGCAGAGCGTGTGATATATAGACATATTCAGGCTGAAGCATTGCCATCGGAGCTTGAATTCGTTTCGTTACCGAGTAGTTCTACAAAGAGAGTGAAGTCAGCCAATTGTTCGACTGTCATTCTTTCAAAGAAACCGTACCTTGATGAAGACGGGGTAATGAGATCCATGAGTCGAATTGAAAACGCAAAATTTCTCAGCATGAACACCAGACGACCAATCATTCTTCCCGACAATCACCGAGCTACGAAACATTTGGTACGTTACTATCACGAACAACTACGCCATATTAACCACGAAACCGTAGTAAATGAAATCAGAAAGAAGTACTTCATCCCAAGACTGCGACAACTATTGAAACGAGTGAGGAAAAATTGTTTTCGTTGTAAAATAAACACGGCCAAAGCCACGCCTCCCGAAATGGCAGTTCTACCAGAAGTTCGTTTATCAGCATTTACACCGCCCTTTACGTATACCGCTGTTGATTACGGTGGTCCGTTTGAAATTGTCCATGGTCGAAAGGTAGAAAAAAGGTGGATTTGTCTCTTTACGTGCCTTGTCACAAGAGCAATTCATATAGAAATCGCTCACATCTGCAGTACAGACTCCTTCATTCTTTGCTATAGAAACTTTTTATGCCGAAGAGGAACAGTGAAAAAAATGTTTAGTGACAGAGGAACAAATTCCGTTGGAGCTGAAAAATTGCTGAAGACAACACTTAAATCAGTAGATCATCACCGTATCGCCGAACAGTTTGTAACCTCGGAGCTCGACTGGCACTTCAACCCTCCCGCCTCACCTCACATGAACGGATGTTGTGAAAGGCTGATAAAATCAGTAAAAATCACTCGCTACAAACCTAATGACGAACTTTTTCGAAGTTATCTCATGGAAGTGGAAGATATGGTAAACTCGCGACCATTAACATACTTGCCATTAGACAGTGAAGAATCGGAAGCTATAACACCTAACCATTTTCTCCGACAGTCACCTAGCGGAATGAAGCCACTTGGGGAATTCAGTGATGACGCGAAGTTACTTAAGTCGAATGTGTTGATGTCACAACTTTACGCGAGACACTTTTGGAAGCGTTGGATTGCCGAGTATTTACCTACTTTGACCAGACGACAAAAATGGAACACCCCTGCCTCTCCACTATCAGAAGGAGACATCGTATTAATAATTGACGAAAGAAACCCACGTAATCAGTGGCAGAGGGGAAGAGTCGTTAAAGTATTTCCTGGGAAAGACGGCCAAGTGCGCAGCGCCTCAGTACAAACTACGACCGGTATCTACGAAAGACCAGCCATTAAGATAGCCAAGTTAGATCTGTGCAAGGAAGGGGTACATTTACCATATCCCTTGGCAAATGTACCGGGGGGAGAATGTAACAAAACCTAAAGTAGAAATAGAAATAGTTCCTCTGCCTGAACACTACAGATATTTGACAGATCGCCATTTTTTGCATATCTAAAAGGGGGCAGCCATATTGAAAATCGCTATATTTACACCTACAAGGGGGCAGCCATATTGAAGTGAAAATCGCCATATTTACACACCTAAAAGGGGGCAGCCATATTGAAAAGGTAGCATTTCCGCTTTTCGCTATCTCGTCACTTTTTCTGAAATCTGACAAGAGCACGACACGACACGACACGAGGCAGCAGTATTTTTTTTCCTTTTTGTACAAAGAAGATAATTTTTATACAAAATTTAAGCCCACAAGTGGCAATAAAGTTGAATTTAAACTAAGCTTGAATTTTAATGCATTTTTTCCTACAAAATCTTAAATTTTTAAAGTAATTATTAAAGTAAAAGTCAAAAGTGAAAAGAAAAGCCCGTGTTCGTTGCAAAAGAAAAATGTCGATGCCGCAACAAGACGCCAATGAGATGGAAGATCCTCAACAAGCCGACGATGTGCAACTGGAGCAACGCAAACCAACGGATTACACTGGACCAGCAGCAGACTAGCCAGAGAAGTTCCCAAGGCCGACGAAGAGAAGCGACCTGCAAAGTTTGTGGAAATGGCTACAACGAGCATATGGTTCTATGTGATGGGGTATGTAAAAAATGGTTTCATTTAGATTGTGTAAATATAAGTAGGAGTCAGGCAGAGGATCTATTCAAATGGTTTTGTGAAGAATGCTCGGTTTTGCATTTTAGAAAAATAGATGCATTGCACACTAAAATTGCGATGCAGGTCAAAGTAGTTGAGCAAAACGTTTTAGAAAAGAAACGTAAAACGATTATCGAAAGTGCGCATAGCAAATGGTTAGGTTTAAAAAATGATTATATAAGACTGATGGGGGTATATGAAGATAGTGCTGGGAACCCTCTTCCCGAGCCGAGATTGTATACGAATGAGGCTGCTAGGGCACCAAGTGAAACGGATAGGCACTCAAATTTATCAAAAAAATAGTAGGTCGTCGCAAAGAAGTTTACGTTTCAACCTCCTGCAACAGCAAAGAGAAATCTTCAAGGAACAACGTGAAAATCTTCGGAAGGATGAAGAGCTTCTGAAACGACAGGAAGAAATCGTTGAAGGTTTTTCGGATGAAGCAAGCGATGACGACAACGGTTTAGGCAAACAGGGTAAACAGCTTCTGAGACGACAGGACGATATAGTTAAAGGTTTTTCGGATGAGGCAAGTGATGATGAGGTTTACAACAGTTTGTGTAAACAGCGTGCAGTAGTGAAGCGAAGCTTAAATAAATCCGCACCCACGTTTAGTCCGACACCGGCAACAGAGTTCGCAAACGCAGTTCAAACATTCACGTCAACCGCTCCGGCATTCAAACCAGCAGAGTTTAAACAAGTGGGTCTAGCTTTCTCAACAACAGCGTCAGCATTTACATCAGCGACACCAGCATTCATACCAACATCGTTCACGTCAACAACTACATCATCTGTGCCAGCACCGTTCGCCAAAGCAACCGCGTTTACATCAGCATTTACATCAGCGACACCAGCTTTCGTACCAACATCGTTCACGTCAGCAACTACATCATCCATGCCAGCACCGTTCATAACAGCAACCACGTTTACACCAGCATTCACATCAGATCCATTTACGTCTACAACATACTTCACCGCACCAGCACTCAACCAAAGACAAATAGCCGCAAGAAAGGTTTATAAGGAACTTCCAGTATTCACTGGTAGCCCAGAAGAGTGGCCGCTTTTCAAACGTATGTATGAGCAGTCGACTCAAGCATGTGGGTACAGCGTGGAAGAAAATCTTATGCGTCTTCAACATGCCTTAAAAGGTAGGGCACGGTCATTAATTTCAAGTCAACTGGTTGAGCCCTCATGTGTACCGCAAATTATGAATAGCTTGCAGATGGCTTTCGGACAGCCAAATATTATTCTGCAAAGTCAGATCGATAAAATAAATAATCTTCCTGTGGTCAAAGCAGAGAAATTAGATTCGATTGTGGAGTTTGCAACAGCTGTCACGAACCTTAATGCGGTAATGAAGGCGTCAAATCTTGAGAGTCAGTACGATAACCCTCTATTGCTAAAGGAGTTATTGAAGAAGCTAACTAACGACATGAAAATGAAGTGGGCAACTTTTTCGTGGGAGCACCAATCAAAAGGAGTATTGGCTTTCGGTCACTGGCTGCAATTAGAAGCTTACAAAGTTTTTGAAGTACTTTCAAGCTCTGACATAACTTGGCCATCGCTTAGTGCTGTTAACAAAAAGGAAGCTGCACGCAACGATAGAGCAAATAAAGAAAGTAGAATCAACGTTCATGTTCAAAATGGAAAAAGCACAGAGTGTCTGGTATGTGATAAAAGATGCAGTGGTCTCGAAAATTGCAGTGTGTTCAGAGGAATGAATTCTCTTGGCAAGTGGGAGAAAGTGAAAGAGCTGAAACTTTGCCGTCAGTGTTTGACTGCCCATACAATGAAATATCCGTTTGTATGTAAGAAGGCAGTGAAATGTGACGTTGCTAACTGCAAAGCAAGGCATCATCCGCTGATGCATCAAAACATTGACACTACTGGTATCCCTGCTCCTTTAGTAATCACATCACAAAACAGTCACACAAATGAATGTGATAGCATCCAGTTTCAATACATTCCAGTGACAGTACGCAATGGTAATAAGAAAGTGAATACTTTAGCTTTTCTGGATGGTGGTTCTAGTGGTACGAGAATCGAAGAGAGTGTTGCGAATCAGTTAGGTTTAGTGGGGCCTAAAGTCATACTACATCTTAAGTGGACTGCAAATGTTCGGCGCCAAGAAGAGTCAAAGAAGGTTTCGATGCTCATTTCTGGGATTTATAATGGGGCTAAGGAGTACGAAATTCCTGTGGCTCATACTATTAAAGAGCTTAATTTACCGAAACAGACTCTCAACTATTCCGAACTGGCAAAGAACAACCCTCACATTCGCCATCTCCCAGTAAAGTCTTATTTTAGAGAACAACCAAGGATTATGATAGGGTTAAGCGACTGGCATCTCGCGGTACCTAGTAAAACCAGAATGGCTGAACGGGCTGATCCGGTGGCTACCAAAAGCAAGCTAGGATGGTCTGTGTTTGGATCGGGAAGTTCGTCACAAACTCAGAACGTTAATTACCATGTCCAAGAATATGCTGAACAAGAGGATGAAAATCTTACAGAGATGATGAAGCAGTTTTTTTGCGGTGGATAGTTTGGGAGTAAAGATACCTACTAGTGATCCTGAGTCCAAAGAAGAACGCCGAGCCAAACACGTTATGGAGAAAACAACTCGATTTAATGGTGAACGCTTCGAAACCGGGCTTCTTTGGCGATACGATGATCCAGAGTTACCAGATAGTATGCCTATGGCTAAATTCAGACAAATGGCACTAAAACGAAGGCTAGATAGATCTCCTGAATTAAGAAACAACATGAACCAGCAAATCGCAAGCTATGTAGAGAAAGGTTATGTACGGAAGCTATCACTCGAGGAGTTGAACGAACACCACAAGGCAATATGGTACCTGCCGCTGTTTCCCGTCTTCAATCCCAACAAGCCGGATAAGCTACGAGTAGTCTGGGATCCAGCAGCAAAGGTTGGCGGGGTATGCCTTAATTCTTTCTTGTTAAAGGGTCCGGATCAACTTTCATCGCAGTCAGCGGAGACATATCAGAGATGTTTCATCAGATAAAGATTTCAAGTGAAGATCAACATGCCTGCAGATTTCTATGGGATGATGGTAGCGGTCTGGAAACATACATCACGCAAGTTATGACATTTGGGGTGACCTGTTCGCCAAGCAGTGCGCAATTTGTTAAAAACAGGAACGCCAATAGATTTCTGCAGGACTACCCTCGGGCAGTGGAAGCTATCGTTAGAAATCACTATGTCGACGATTTGCTTGATAGCCTTGATACCCCAGATGAAGCAATCACTCTAGCAAAGGAAGTAAAGATGATTCACGCCGCTGGCGGATTTCACATAAGAAAATGGAAGTCCAACTCGAAAGCAGTGATGGTCGCGATGAACGAAGACGCTTCGAACTCCAATGAGAAAACTGACCTCGATAAAGAACCCGTTTACTCCACTGAAAAGGTTCTTGGAATGTGGTGGGATACGGAGACTGACTCCTTTACATTCTCCTTGAAGTTTAACAAAGGTAACAGAGAAGTTCTCAGCGGGGAAAGAAAACCTACGAAGCGTGGAATGCTTAAAATAATGATTTCGATTTTTGATCCGCTTGGTTTGATTGGACACTTTACAAGCTATTTGAAAGTCCTGATGCAAGAAGTATGGCCATCGAAAGTTGGATGGGATGACGAGATCGAAGATGATCATTTTGTTGACTGGTTGAAATGGTTAAGAGAGTTGAAGAAGGTAGAATCTGTTTTTATCCCAAGATGTTACGCAGTCGAGGCAACTTGGCAGTTCACAGAAGCTCAACTTCACATCTTCGTTGATGCTAGCAAAAACTGTAGCGCGGCAGTCGCGTATCTGCGAGTTCAGGCAGAGAAGAAGGTAACGTGCTCCTTGATTGGGTCGAAGACCAAGGTAGCGCCAATTAAACTTATGTCAATACCCAGGCTAGAACTTGTTGCAGCACTAATCGGTGCAAGATTCGCCGATAGTATTAAACAGTCGTTTTCACTTCATCTCAAGAAAATCATATTTTGGTCCGACTCAGCCACGGTACTGAGCTGGTTGAATTCTGATGCTAAAACGGTAAAGGGTCAATTCATAGCATTTAGGATAGCGGAAATACAAGACATTAACAGTCAGTTAACAATCGCTGATTGGAGGTACGTGCCATCTGAACTCAATCCCGCAGACGATGCAACGAAGTGGAAAAAGGGACCCTCACTGAGCATGAGCGATCGATGGATGCTGGCCCCGCAGTTTCTTTATATGTCGGAAGAAGATTGGCCTTCCGTATCTCCAGAGCTGTTTCATCTGAGTTCTGAAAGTGTGTCGGTCATTCCTACTAGAGAATTCAAGAGTTGGAAGAAGTTGCTAAGAGTAACAGCATATGTTTGCCGCTTTCTAAACGCCCTTAAAGGTATCAAAAAAGGAAACCTTCCCTTGTCAGCTGAAGAGCTAGAGCGAGCAGAGCGTGTGATATATAGACATATTCAGGCTGAAGCATTGCCATCGGAGCTTGAATTCGTTTCGTTACCGAGTAGTTCTACAAAGAGAGTGAAGTCAGCCAATTGTTCGACTGTCATTCTTTCAAAGAAACCGTACCTTGATGAAGACGGGGTAATGAGATCCATGAGTCGAATTGAAAACGCAAAATTTCTCAGCATGAACACCAGACGACCAATCATTCTTCCCGACAATCACCGAGCTACGAAACATTTGGTACGTTACTATCACGAACAACTACGCCATATTAACCACGAAACCGTAGTAAATGAAATCAGAAAGAAGTACTTCATCCCAAGACTGCGACAACTATTGAAACGAGTGAGGAAAAATTGTTTTCGTTGTAAAATAAACACGGCCAAAGCCACGCCTCCCGAAATGGCAGTTCTACCAGAAGTTCGTTTATCAGCATTTACACCGCCCTTTACGTATACCGCTGTTGATTACGGTGGTCCGTTTGAAATTGTCCATGGTCGAAAGGTAGAAAAAAGGTGGATTTGTCTCTTTACGTGCCTTGTCACAAGAGCAATTCATATAGAAATCGCTCACAGCTGCAGTACAGACTCCTTCATTCTTTGCTATAGAAACTTTTTATGCCGAAGAGGAACAGTGAAAAAAATGTTTAGTGACAGAGGAACAAATTCCGTTGGAGCTGAAAAATTGCTGAAGACAACACTTAAATCAGTAGATCATCACCGTATCGCCGAACAGTTTGTAACCTCGGAGCTCGACTGGCACTTCAACCCTCCCGCCTCACCTCACATGAACGGATGTTGTGAAAGGCTGATAAAATCAGTAAAAATCACTCGCTACAAACCTAATGACGAACTTTTTCGAAGTTATCTCATGGAAGTGGAAGATATGGTAAACTCGCGACCATTAACATACTTGCCATTAGACAGTGAAGAATCGGAAGCTATAACACCTAACCATTTTCTCCGACAGTCACCTAGCGGAATGAAGCCACTTGGGGAATTCAGTGATGACGCGAAGTTACTTAAGTCGAATGTGTTGATGTCACAACTTTACGCGAGACACTTTTGGAAGCGTTGGATTGCCGAGTATTTACCTACTTTGACCAGACGACAAAAATGGAACACCCCTGCCTCTCCACTATCAGAAGGAGACATCGTATTAATAATTGACGAAAGAAACCCACGTAATCAGTGGCAGAGGGGAAGAGTCGTTAAAGTATTTCCTGGGAAAGACGGCCAAGTGCGCAGCGCCTCAGTACAAACTACGACCGGTATCTACGAAAGACCAGCCATTAAGATAGCCAAGTTAGATCTGTGCAAGGAAGGGGTACATTTACCATATCCCTTGGCAAATGTACCGGGGGGAGAATGTAACAAAACCTAAAGTAGAAATAGAAATAGTTCCTCTGCCTGAACACTACAGATATTTGACAGATCGCCATTTTTTGCATATCTAAAAGGGGGCAGCCATATTGAAAATCGCTATATTTACACCTACAAGGGGGCAGCCATATTGAAGTGAAAATCGCCATATTTACACACCTAAAAGGGGGCAGCCATATTGAAAAGGTAGCATTTCCGCTTTTCGCTATCTCGTCACTTTTTCTGAAATCTGACAAGAGCACGACACGACACGACACGAGGCAGCAGTATTTTTTTTTTCCTTTTTGTACAAAGAAGATAATTTTTATACAAAATTTAAGCCCACAAGTGGCAATAAAGTTGAATATAAACTAAGCTTGAATTTTAATGCATTTTTTCCTACAACCGGTTTCAAAATTTTTTCACCACTAGAATGCAACATAGTCTACATCTTCTCCACGGCAAAGGGAACGGAAGCTCAAAAACTACTTGACCAATTCTAAAAATTCTTTCACCGGTGAAATTCGAAATTTTTAAAAGCAATCTAAACTATTATTAGATTTTTTTGAATCTAAGGGACACAGTTCATCCCCATATTCTGTCGTTAATTGAAACGAAAATCTTAAATCTTTCAGCAAACCTTCAGCTTAGCCTAGCAGGTGTTCCTGACGATTTTTGGTTGTTTGGCAATTTCGTGTTAACAACGCATTTGAATTAGTTAGACACGAGGAACGCTTAGCGGGTCAGCTAGTGTTATATAAAAAAAAGTGCAACTCATGCAACTCAGCAAAAAGCACACCAAATATTGATTAAAACGAAATCCAGGGCTACGAACTTTAAGGAGAACAGAAGGGTAGAGAACTACGTATTTTCAAAAAAGAAAGAAGAAGCAGGAGAAGCATTCGTTTGACGAAGTCATGAAATTCTACAAAGATAAAGGAGGAAAATCAACCTTCATATGCCAATAGAAGTGAAAGTAGAATCGGAATTGAATTCTTCCAACTAATTTCAACAAAAATTTCCAAGTTTCGTTAAAATTTCTCACTTACTTTTAAGTTTTTAAGAGTTTTGGAGAATGAACTTTGGGTGTTCGAACAGTTTTACTGTAGAATCGAGTTACATAGTTGGCTCCCAGATTTTGAAAGGCAATTCCTCCAGAGTACTTACCGGCGATGATTCCATAAATCTCACTGTCTAGGAGAAATTTATTAAACAAGAGGTCTTGTCCGATGAGAGACCTTTTGTATCGCGAAAGGCTATCGATAAGGGGACACACCGTCATTCGTTTTTTTTTTTAACATCATCAAGGTCAACACCAAAGGCATAATTTTTCAAAAGTCTGTACAATCATTCGCTTACGGGAATGTTGCTGACGTTATGAGAAAAAGCAAGCTTAATTGGTTCGTTTGCAATAATTGAAACATGGTAAAACTAAATCTGTGCTGTCGTCAAACAAGGGCAGAGAACATCGAAGATTTGAACAAAGCTTCACAATCTCACAATGGACACATTACTTTGAGGTAGCTCTAGACATTTTCTACCTATTATCCACTTTGAAAAATGACATAAGTGTTGAGATCAGACGGAGAATTAGTTTTGCCATTTAAAAATAAAACCCCTTTCTCCAAAAACTATGGAATAATAAGGGCCATCTCATTCCAGCTGTACAGCGCAGACGTTTCGAAAGAGAAACTCATAACGATTTGGAGTGCCGTTCGTAAAGACGATGTGGGGGAAAAGATTCAACGACGAACTGTATGAGCTGTACTAGATTAGATTAGATTCTTTATTTAGCTTCTGCTATTAAATTACAATATTTACATAAAAGTAATTGAAATATTGATAAATAAAAAACATATTGATTTATCTAATTATAATTTGATTTTACGTATAAAATAAGCTTTCTTTTAAATGATATTATATTCGTTTCTGATTTTAAATCATTTGGTAAATCATTGAATAACTGTAAACCTTTGTGGAACAATATATTTTGAGCTCTGCTCGTTGAAAAGAAAGGTAGCCTAAAATTTCCTCTGTTTCTTAACTGATACGGTTGAACATCGGATACATACACGATTTGATCAAACAGATAATTCGGTAACATATTATTTCTAATTTTAAATATGAAAATGAGTACATTCATTAATGTTCTTTGATTTATATTAAGCCACTTCAGGGTATCTAGCATTACTTGAATTGGTGTTAACATATTGCAATTGAGAATACACCTCATTCCTCTATTTTGTAATTTTTGTAATCTATCAGTCATTCGATTAGATCCTAAAAAAAGTATTGTTGAACAATATTCAAAATGAGGTTTAATCATTACGTTAAAAATTTTTATTGCACAGTTCGGCGAAAGTCGATCTCTAATTCTACGAAAAAATCCAATTTTTTTAGCAATTTTTTTACATATGTACATAGTTTATGTGATTTTCAAAACTTAACTTCTTATCTTAAATAACTCCTAGGTATTTAATTTCGTTAACTGTTTCTATAACATTATCATTGATTACAATATTTTCTGTCGAATCTCCATTGATTATAATTGCTTTAGTTTTAGCGATATTAAGTTTTAGCTTATTCATTTAAAATATACTTCTAGCTTTTTCAAATCTGCGTTAAGTTGGTTAATACATTGCTGCTCTGATGTTCCAGTTACGTAGATCAAAGTATCATCCACGAAAAGTCTAACCTTGGCATAGTGTAGTACATTTTCCAGATCATTAATATAAATAATGAAAGGAGCAATTTTGGGAACGCTAATATACGAATATGGGGATGAACTGTCCCTTAGATTCAAAAAAATCTAATAATAGTTTAGATTGCTTTTAAAAATTTCGAATTTCACCGGTGAAAGAATTTTTGGAATTGGTCAAGTAGTTTTTGAGCTTCCGTTCCTTTTGCCGTGGAGAAGATGTAGACTATGTTGCATTCTAGTGGTGAAAAAATTTTGAAACCGGTTAAGCAGATTCTAAATTCCCGTGTATGTTCTCGTTCCTGTTCCCTTTGAAATATAAATGAATAAACCTTTCTCTTGAACCACTATACAAATTAGTATTAAAAAATAGGGTCAAGCGCATTCCTCACATCCATGCCTTGTGAGGGAATTTAGGGGACCTACAATTTTCTGCGGTTCCGAACAGCTAATCGAGAAAGCGCTTTTCATGAAAGTGGATTTAGTAACGGAGGACCTGCTAATTTCTCACGAAAGGCAATTCCCGTGGAAAAACATTGTTGCCTCTGTTGGGATTCGAACCACGAATCTCTGGGTTAACAGGCGGACATGTTAAGCATCACCCACAATCTTTCACATTATCTAATTCAAAAACTGACTCGGAACAACAAAAAAAAAAATTAATTTATAACACTTGAAAGTCCCAATCCCAAACCAGACAAGAAAAGAAAAATGTCTTGTACTCGATAAAGGAAAAATTAACACATTAATTTTAAATTAATCATTGGCCCCTCTCACAAAACCCGTCGCAACCATTTTGGACTACGAATGCCGAAAAGGAAGCATCAAAGACACCCTCGTTGTGAATTTTTTCACACATCCTTTATCACTGTTGATAAAATAATTAACAATTTCTAAATTAAAACCATTCATTACGAAAAAGTTTTTAGTTCTTTCTTTTTTTGGCATTCGAAGTCCGAAATTGTTATGACTGGCCTTGTTAAAAAATGAGATTATAAATGAAAAGCTAGTAAATGATAAGTAAAATAGAAAAAAAAAGAAAAAAAACTTACAGAAGAAAATCCAGAATCTGAAATTGTGTTTAATTTCATTCTTGGTATTCGCACACTTAAATTTCGAACGGTATTTTTTTTGTCTGGCAATTGGTTCGTGTTTCGACTCGCTCGGGAAGCCTGCCCATCTGATGTTGTATCTAATCCACTTTTGGAACCCGCCGTGCTAACGTTCATACTCGAATTTTTCAACTGATCAAACAGATTGTTTACATGAGCCGACGAAATATCTGCAATAGTCTCATCGTGCCCTTTTCGAAATGCCTCACTTTTATTTGGTTTAAGTGATTTCGTGCTTTTTTTAACAACTGTTGATGTTGGCGGTGGCATTAAATTGCAACTCATTCTTCGTTCAACCAGAATTGTAATACTCGTACTGTATTCGTGATTTTCAGCGATTGTTTGTTGCCGTCTTGGGTCGATTGATGAAGAACGGCCATCGTCTGAAGAAAAAAAGTCAGTAGGACTGACACAAGTTGAAATCGAAGAAGGATTATCACTATCGGGTCCGTTCGATGTGGGCTTTTTCTTTGTTTTGGCACTTTTAGACAAAGGACGTTGAACATTTTCATTAGATGTACTGTCTGAAGGTGCTAAGCCACTCTCGAGGCTAAAATCATTCAGCGTTTTTTTTTATTTGTTATTCCTTCCCTTTGTCGATTTAGCTTCTCCATCACTCGAAACATCTGACCTTAAATTTGGCTCATGACCATTTTGATCCATCCTCAATTCTTCCGACGCCGATTCATATACTCTGCTCACATTAGCAGATGTTATTTCTTCATTTGCTGTATTCCTTTTCTTCTGTGGTATTCCTTTGCATACTAGTTGGTAAAATTCCTCCAGATCAAATATATTTCCACCTATACATTCTCTCTTCTCTCTCTTCGATCGACGAGGGCCAACTATGTTAAAAGTAAAAAAAAGTCATGTATTAGAGTTAGGATGAAAAAATATAAAACATTAGGTTCGTTCGTTGGGTTTGCCCGCAGGTATCTACAGAGCTCGTTTTGAAAGACCTCAACTCGCCCTGAACATCAATCTGAAGGTTTTTTTAAAATAATTTTCGCGCACTCAACTGAAGTAACACAGTACGAGCGTCAGGAAAAAGGGAGAGAGTTTGAAAGGAGATGTCGATGCACATTAGTTTTAAATTTCTAAAGATTGTAACGAGAGGTAAAAATAGAGCTGTGTAATACATTTCCCATTCGCATAGCACGCTGAAGAAGGAATCTCTGTATTTAGCAGTATTGTCCGAAATTGGACTCAAGGGTAAACTGATAGGCATTTCATTTCTAGAAGCGCTAGTGTCACGGTTGAATTGTTTAAGGGGAGGAATGCAACTGGCAATCTTACAAGAGCACTGTCTCTAAAAAAAAAAACGATAAAATAAGGAGACAAGAAACATTACGACAATGTTCGAGCGTCGTAAAAGTTTCAATGGTGTTCCTATCTCCAATCATTTTAAAAGCTCTTCTCTGAACACTGTACAAAAGATTCAAGTGAGCTGAAGGATTATCTGCTCGAATATGGGAGTTGTACTCCATCTTAGGACGAATGTTCGTTTTGTAGATGATTGCCAGGCGAAAAGAATTTCTTGCATCTTCGAAGAAAACCTAAGCATTTTGCAGCATTTTTGGCGATGTCAAGTATATGGTTATTCTACAACAGGTGGTTGGTAATGCAAATACCGAAGATTGAAAGCTGTTCTGTTTCGACAATGCAAGAGCCACTCATGGATAGTGGCAAGGGAGGTAAGCTTCGCAGTAAAGCCGCATTGAGTTTTTGCAGCATTAAATTCTACGCGGTTTTTTATTCCCAATTGGACAATGCTGTCAAGATCAGAATTAAATGAGCTTAACATACGTTACCGCCCTAGTTCCACGTCCGAAGAGGAGGAATGTGAACCTAAGAAGGAATATGAAAAGCTGATGGTACCGGCAAAACAATTTAATGGATTAGTAGTTTCAGGAAGAAGATCGTAAATGAAAGTGAGAAAAAGGGTCGAAGGTAAAACGGAGCCCTGGGGCACACCAGCATTTATTTTGTGGGTTTCAGACTTATAGCCGTCCATTACGACTTGTAATGAGCGGTTAGAAAGGTAGCTTGATGATTCTATCGAATGCTTTTGAAATATCAAGCGCAATAAACTTACTTTTTTGAATTCGATGTAAGACTTGACCACTGTTCGGTGAGATATACCATCAAATCACATATTGGAACGAAAGCCGTACTGCCGGTCATTGAGAAGCTTTCGTTTTTCAAGATATTTCTTGCTAATAATTGATCAGCGTTTCCATGACTTTGAAAAGAAGGGAAGTAAGTTCAATTGGACGGTAGTTAGAGGGTGAAGAAGATTCGCCTTCCTCTCTAAAACTGGTTGGACAAATGCTGTCTTCTATCCACTCATGAAGAGGTAGAGTAGGACAGATGGAAAAGCTTACGCAGTGGCTTTCGTAGCGTGGAAGAACACCTCTTCAGAACAATAGCAGGGATAATATTGGGGCCAGCGGAATTATGTATGTCGAGATCTTTCAAGAGTCTTGCCACTGTACGAGTGCGAAAGTAAATTGATCAAATGGAATCATTTACGCGCTCAAGTACTGGAGGAGCCATGACACATTCTGGAAGCGTTGAGTTGGCGGCGAACTGCTTCGCAAAAAGGTTAGTTTTCTCAAAATAACTAATAAAAGGAGTGTTTTTTTGGAAACGAGCTTTGGAACCGAAGATGTTGTTGTGTTCCGGATGTTTTTAACAAACGACCAAAAATGTTTACTACCTTTGTGACATTGTAGTATTTTTTGCCTTAATTTTTGATCATGTAAAAAATTTGTTCGTCGAATATGGACGATGCTTGTTTTCCTGTCTTGTTTAAACTTTTCCCGGTTTTCCTCAGTTGGGTTGGCTTTTTATCGTCGGAAGCTTACTTCTCTAACCCTGAAAACCTTTTAACAGCTCGAATCAAACCATGAGTTTTCCTTGGGTTTGATACTTTTCACCCTGTTCGGGATAAAAATTTCTCATTCCCAAAAGTATTTAGTTAGTGACCATATCTGCACTGGAATCAACGTCACTATCGAGGAAACATAGTGACCAGTTAAAGTTCTTAAAGAAACAATTTCTTTTTGGGATTTTTTTTTGTGCACTGAGTTTGCAATCAACTCGCTCCGTAGTAGCACTATGATTTTGCTTCGTTGATTTTAGATAAAGTATAGGGAAATGAAAAGCATTTTTGGTGATTTCGTAGTTGGGTATCTTTTGTGAGCTGAAAACCTGCATCAACCCTGACTAAAGTGCAACGAAAGAAGATACTTTTAACTTACGTTTTTCGCTGGACGTGGATGCACCGAATCGAACAACGGGTTTTTTAAGTCGAGATGATCTATGCGGTATTTTAAATACCTGTTCGTTTTCATCAAATTGACAAATTGCTGGAGTTTCACTCATAGCAACTGGCGCTCGATTTACTCCAGTGGAAATGCTAATCGAGCGAGTTGAAGAAGCCGAAGGAGAACTTGAAGGAAACCTATTACGCGACCGATTGTGCAAAGATCGAGAATTTTCTTTATAATGCTCTTTTTCTTGATTGTTTCAATGTCACTGTTGCTTGACTCTCTTTGAGTATGTTTCTTTTGTTTTAATTCTCTTTTTTCGGGAGTTTTCTGTTTCATTTTAGATTGCGTTTTATTAATAGGTTCCGAAGTGCTCGTACTTTCTCCTTCAGAATCGCTACTAGAATTCATAAGAATTTTAGTGTATGTATTTCTTTGATGTTGTTTGCTTTTCTGGTAGCGGACTTTCGATTTTTTTCGAACGCGAACTCGACTTAGAAGTAACGATTGAAAGATCTTCCTCTTGACCAGTTGCTAAAACACTCTGATTTAAAACCCTCGAAACTCGCACTTTTGGGTACTTTGAAGAAACAATAGCAGCAACCGCTGGTATATCTTCCTCTCGACGACTTTCGTTAAAACTTTTATTTTTCATCATTCCACTTTTGTTTACTTTACTATTAGAGCTGCGTGTTCTGTTTGAAATCGAATTGTCACGAGCATGCACCAGAGATAAGAAATTAATTAGATGGCAAACTTCACACACACATTGAAACTGTCTACAAGCTGATTTCACTACTACTACTTTGAGTACAGCTTCCACGGTTGACTTTACACAAAATCTCACTACTACCACTTTGAGTACAGCTTCCAACACATTCCCCCATTTTATTTCTATAAATTCCACCTTAAGGCCACGTCTGGCTGCCGTTTTGTATTTTGAAAGCGTTTTATTATCCTAGAAACATTTAGTAAAAACTTTTCCATATATTAAAATTGTGAAATTCAAAGCTTGGCCACGCGGGGACTTCAAATGCATACGCACACCCGGTCCACCATCAGACCAAAACTGTGAGCATCAGAAGGAACTATTATATTGTTACAAAATCTCTTCTTTTCAAAAAAACGTTTTTCAATTTATCAAACTTAAAGAAAAGAATATAGAAAAATTGTAGTGTGAAAATAAAAACAAAAGTTTTTACTAAATTTTTCTAGGATAGTAAAACGCTTTCAAAATACAAAACGGCAGCCAGACGTGGCCGATGGAATTTATAGAAATAAAATGGGGGAATGTGTTGGAAGCTGTACTCAAAGTGGTAGTAGTGAGATTTTGTGTAAAGTCAATTCACAGACAGAGGATGTGATTACAAAAACAACAATGTAAACAAATGGTTGTTGCGGGGCAAGAGAAGTAAAGGTTTGCCATCTAATTAATTTCTTATCTCTGTAAATAGCCCGCCCGAGACAACCAGATGGCAGTTTTGATTATAGAGTGATAAAGTTAAGAGTAAATTGTTGTGTACAAGTGATAGTCTAAAAGTCGAGTTGAGATCGAATAAAGATAGATACTGAATACAAGTGGTAGAATTAAATAGAAAAGTGAAGTTTTATTTTGCGAACTAAGCGCACGTTACATTGGTGTCAGAAGTTTAAATAAAACTTATTTGAAAAAAAAAACGAGTTTACTAGTAAAGTGTAAAAAAAAAGTAAAAAGAAAAATAAAAACAATATACAGTGAAAATGGGTAAGTTGTTAGAAGAGCTCAACTGCATTGAGCTTAAAAGTGAGTTAGGTAAGCGAAATCTTTCTAGAGCGGGATCGAAAAATGATCTCGTCCTGCGCTTACGTAACTATTTGGAACAGCTAGGGGAAGACGTAAACACTTTTGTTTTTGAAACAGAAGTGGAGGAAGAGGAAGTAAGTGAAAGTGTAGATTTTTCTAGTATGATGAAACTTTTGTTAGAGCAGCGAAACCAACAAAAGAAGGAAGAGCAGAATGTTCTGGAACAACTTGAAGCACAACGAAACGAGCAAAAGAAGCTGATTGAAGATCAACGAAACGAGCAAAAGAAGGAACAGCAGAATGTTCTTGAACAACTGGAAGCACAACGAAATGAACAAAAGAAAGAACAACAGAATATTCTCGAAAGTTTTGAGGCGCAACAGAATGTTTTGGAAGGTTAGAAGAACATTCTAGAAGGTAAATTGGGTAACATTGAGAAAAATGTATGTGACCTAGACAAATGCGTTGAAGGTATGGAGAAACAGCTTTCTGTTGTAGAGAATCGTTTCGAAATCGTAGAAAGCCGATGTGATAAACAGTTCTCTGTTCTGACCAAGGAATTGGACCAGATCCGGAAAATCAAAATTCGAGAGTCTGCTGGGGAGTTTGCAAGGAAAAAGGAGATGAAACCGCCAACATTCGATGGACAGTCTTCTTGGTCAGTCTACAAGAGACAATTTGAGACAACAAATGGCTGGGATGACGAAGACAAGTACATTGCACTGACTCTTGCTCTTAGAGGACCAGCAGCTGAATTACTTCAAACAGTTCCAGCTGGTAAGAGCGGCGATTTCAGTTCTCTCGTGGCAGCTATAGATAAACGCTTTGGAGATAGCCACTTGAAAGAAGTCTTCCGAGTCCAACTCAATAACAGAATCCAGAAAAGGGGTGAAAGTCTACAGCAGCTCCAAGCAGCCGTCGAAAGACTGGTTCACCTGGCATACCCGGATGCTGGAGAAGAAATCATCAACCAGCTTGCTGTTGAGTCCTTCGATATACATCTTCAGAGGTCTGTGCGTACTCTTTTCGAAACTTTAGCATTCGCATTGACAATTGAAGCAGCAGAACAGGCTTCTCAGGGAGTACATCGACTTAGAGAGGCCATAGTCGAAGAATGCTCGTGCCAAAGAGCTGAAATTTTTTTTCACTATCAGAACAGCTTATTTCAAACTTGTGAAACAATGTATCTTTTCTTCAAGAGTTTTTTCACCCTTAAGTTCTCAGAAATATGTATCACTGTCACCATTTAGCGAGGTGTTAGTAGTTAGTAAGCAAAAATTAAGTCTAACACACTCAAGACAACAGAGCTAAAAAATATTACAAAATTATTGATAAACATATACAAAAACAAATTAAATAGCTACATATAAACGTAAAATTAATTATTAAATATGACAATTATAAAGATATAAGAAACATAAAAAGAACATAGTCAAGAGAGTGGAGCTCTGGTTCGAATTAAGGACTTTAACGTAGTTTTACTAATATGAAAATCTATTAAATTTGTGTTTAGGTTAAAAATTTTTATCATAAGAGTAATAGGCTCATTCAATCCATAATTAGTTCTATGATAAGGACAGTGAAGTAACTCCAAGTTGCGCAGTTGGTATGAGCCTCCCCGGTAGTTAAAACTTATGCATGCGAGCAAGTCAGGAGCATCAATTTGTCCTGTTATGAGCTGGTGAATAAAGACTAAATCATTATTTATTCGCCGATGCGAAAGCAGTTGCATATGCAAAAGTTGAATACGATGCTCATACGGTGGAAGGTCATAAGGATCAGTCCAAGGAAGTCCCTTGAGAGCAAATCTAATAAATCTTCGCTGTATACTTTCTATTCTTGAATTGTGGACTGCATAATAAGGAGACCATACTTGAGAAGCATATTCTAGATGGGGTCGAACATGACAGTTATACAGCGAAAGAGTGACGTTGGGGTCCGTAAACTCCTTAGCCCATCTTTTAATAAAGCCTAGCATTGAGTTTCCTTTACTAACAATGTAATTGATATGCGATGTAAATTCTAAATTGGAACTAAAGTAAACACCGAGGTCCTTAATACTGGACACCTTGCATAATATTTGATGAGAAATCGAGTAATTATGCAAAGCCGGTGTACGTTTCTTCGAAAAAGTTATACTCTGACATTTGCTTGGATTGAGAATCAATCCATTTTTATCGCACCATATGGCAAAATTTTCAACATCAGATTGTAAAATAAGACGATCGGCTGCGCATTCTATTTTCTTGAAAATCTTCATATCATCCGCGAAGATCAAAATTTCACTCGATGACAAGCTAAAAGTAACATCATTAATGGCTAGAATAAAGAGGATAGGGCCAAGGTGACTACCTTGTGGTACTCTTGAATGCGCCTTAAAGGAGTCTGAAAGAATGCTTCTAAATTTTACCACATATGATCTATCAGTTAGGTACGACCTGATCCAATCGACGAAGGTCGAAGGGAATCCATATGCATTTAGTTTAAACAATATAATATCGTGAGATAGTTTATCGAAAACCTTTGAAAAGTCAGTATATATACAATCTAACTCTTGCCCGCTTTCAAGCGCGTTTGAACATTTATGTAACAAGGTTTGTTACTGTTGATCTTTTCTGTACAAAACCATGCTGCTGTTTGCAAATTATATTTTTAATATCGAAAGTTAAACTTTCACAAACAAGCTGTTCAAATAATTTTGGGATACACGAAAGCTTAGATATGGGTCTGTAATTAAGGATATCTGATTTAATACCTTTTTTAAATACAGGTGTAATAAAAGATCTTTTCCACAGTAAAGGGAATCGACCAGAATCTAACGATAATGAAAACAAGTAATGAAGGGGAAATGCAATTTGGGACTTACACTTTTTTTAAATTATTGGACGGATGCCATCAGGGCCAGCAGAGTAATCATCGTTCAAAGATGAAATATTGTGAAGGACTCTTTCTAGGTTAATTGGAACACTATTAAAATTAACTTGAGGACATTTACGTAGAAACTCGAAATAATTACGATCTATATCAACAATAGAATCAGAGAAGGAATTACAAAAATGGTGAGCAAAAGCGTTGCAAATGTCGGATGTTTTTGTCAAAGTGACATTACCATATGTAAAGTTATCTGGGTATCCATCCGAATCTTTCTTTGAATTTACAAAGTTCCAGAAACTTTTTGGATCATCCCTTAATGAGTTGCCCATTCTATGAACATGACTTGAGTACAGAGTTTTTGATAGTGATTTAAATTCATCAAAAAAATAGATGTAAGAAAGGTGATCAGATTCAGAACGCGTCTTAATGTAGTTCCGCCAAGCACGATTTCTTTTGTTGCGAAGCTTTTTTAGTTCCTTAGTGTATCATGGGTGATTAGAGCTCACATTCTTTGAAATTTTGAGGGGTATAACTTTGTTCATGCAGTCGTTAAGAATAAAATAAAAGTAACTAACTGCTTCGTCAATATTAGTGAAAGCTGATATATTAATATTAGATCTACTTAGTTCATCAGAAAGCATTTGAAAGTTTGTCTTTCGATAGTCGAATATATGCGAGCAATCATATGAATTACTATAACTATGAATATGACCGCTTAGGTCAAGGAAAATGTCAAGAGAAGGATGATAGTCGTCTACATTAGTAATGCCGGAATTAGATTTAAGAACGACAGTACTAACAGCGTCAGAGGTAAAGACTAAATCGAGATTTCGATTTAAAAAGTTTTTAATACAGCTCACTTGTTGTAAGTCAGTAGAAATTAGATAATCCAATAAGATAAGCTCTTGTTGAGAGGATGTCAAGGAAGCTTTCTGAAATGAACAGTCAATTGAAGGAGACCAATCTATATAAGATAGATTAAAGTCACCCAGCAGTAAAATATTTATATCTAAAGAAGAAAGATTGTTTAAATAATCTAACACTAAAGCCACTTCATTGTAACTTCAATGCAAATTAAATCTATTGTTAAAATAAAAGGAAAAGTGATACTAGACGACAAAAAACTATTGCGACAGCTATGAGAACACCCCCTCCTACGTCTGCGTCTACATGAGAATGGCGGTCCTTTCTAAATACTTGAAATTCTGAGTTAAAAAGTTCTGTATCCAGAATGCCTGAATGAAGCCAGGTTTCTGTAAGAACAAAAATATCATGGGCAAAAGCTTGAGAATTAATAAAAAAATCAGTAGTTTTACTACGAAGCCCCCTTACATTCTGGTAAAATAGGGAGAGTCTTATTAGTTTTTTGAAACATTATTGCCGGTACTATTTTCAACACGTTTCTTCTTGGAAGAACCAACAAATTCTTTTAAAAGAGTGCCTGAAGGCCAGAAATTCGGGCTGCAAAGATAATCAAATTGTGACGGAGGGACAAAAATTTTAAAGGACGAAACAAAACTGTTAGGTTTACTTATTTTCGTACATCTTATAATTAAGTCATTAGATATGTTGTGGTTCAAAGTTAGATGGGAAATACAAAAGAACCGGAGACTAGCAAGATGTTGGAACTGCAACAAGACCGGGCACTTACAGCGTCAATGCCGACTACCACAAAATAAAGCCGGTTGTCAACATTGCGGAAGCAAGATATCCAACTCAGAGCAAGGTAACAACAACACCAGCGTTGCCTATCAGCCCGTTTCCCATCAGGGAAACGAGTAAGAACCAACTTCGAGGGGCAGAGGCTGGTTTCTTGTATCGATGGCCCCAGAACCACCATCCAGGTCTCCCAAACCAAACGAGACAACAAAAGTCTGACTGTGGAGACTACTATTAACGGGAACAAACATGTGGCTACCATTGACACCGGTGCCACAGCATCCATAGTACGTCGAGACCTGGTAAAGATGACGTGGCTTCATAACACCAATAGCTACCGTCTAAGAACCGCAACGGGAGAAGCAGCAACAGTATATGGACGGTCCATATACTGTTGCTGCTTCTCCCGTTGCGGTTCTTAGACGGTAGCTATTGGTGTCATGAAGCCACGTCATTTTAACCAGGTCTCGACGTACTATGGATGCTGTAGCACCGGTGTCTCCACAGTCAGACTTTTGTTGTCTCGTTTGGTCTGAGAGACCTGGATGGTGGTTTTGGGGCCATCGATACAAGAAACCAGCCTCTGCCCCTCGAAGTTGGTTCTTACTCGTTTCCCTGATGGGAAACGGATTGATAGGCAACGTTGGTGTTGTTGTTACCTTGCTCTGGGTTGGATCTCTTGCTTCCACAATGTTGACAAGCGGCTTTATTTGGTTGTAGTCGGCATTGACGCTGTAAGTGCCCGGGCTTGTTGCAGTTCCAACATCTTGCTAATCCGCTCCGCTGGTTCTTTTCTATTTCAGCTCTTTGGCACGAGCATTCTTCGACTATGGCCTCTCTGAGTCGATGTACTCCATGAGTAGCCTGTTCTGCTGCTTAAATGGTGAATGCGAATGCTAAAGTTTCAGAAAGAGTACGTGTTCTAGCAGTTTGCATAGACCTCTGAAGATGTATATCGGAAATGACACGAACGAAGGACTCAACAGCAAGCTGGTTGATGATTTCTTCTCCAGCATCCGGGTATGCCAGGTGAACCAGTCTTTCGACGTCTGCTTGGAGCTGTTGTAGACTTTCACCCCTTTTCTGGACTCTGTTATTATGTTGGACTCGGAAGATTTCTTTCAAGTGGCTATCTCCAGAGCGTTTATCAATAGCTGCCACGACAGAACTGAAATTCCCGCTCTTATCAGCTGGAAGAGTTTGAAGCTATTCAGCTGCTGGTCCTCTAAGAGCAAAAGTCAGTGCAATGTCTTGTCTTCGTCTTGTCTTCGTCATCCCAGCCATTTGTTGTCGCGGCTGCCTCAAATTGTCTCTTGTAGACTGACCAAGAAGACTGTCCATCGAATGTTGGCGGTTTCATCTCCTTTTTCCTTGCAAACTCCCCAGCAGAATCTCGAATTTTGATTTTCCGGATCTGGTCTAAATCCTTGGTCTGAACAGAGAACTGTTTATCACATCGACTTTCTACGGTTTCGAAACGATTCTCTGCAGCAGAAAGCTGTTTTTCCAAATCTTCAACGCGTTCGTCAAGGGCACATACATTTTCTTCAATGTTGCCCAGTTTGCCTTCTAGAATGTTTTTCTGATCTTCCAAAACATTCTGTTACGCCTCAAGTCTTTCGAGAATATTCTGTTGTTCCTCCTTTTGTTTGCTTCGTTGTTCTTCAAGTTGTTCGAGAACATTCTGCTGTTCCTTCTTTTGCTCATTTCGTTGTACTTCGAGTTGTTCGGAAACATTCTGATGTTCCTTCTTTTGCTCATTTCGTTGCTGTTCCAGCTTCTTTTGTTGTACTTTGAGTCTTTCGAAAACATTCTGCTGTTCCTTCTTTTGCTCGTTTCGCTGTTCTAACAAAAGCTTCATCATACTAAAAAAATTTACACTTTTACTTACTTCCTCTTCCTCAACTTCTATTTCAAAAACAAAAGTGTTACGTCTTCCCCTAGCTGTTCCAAATAGTTACGCAAGCGCAGAACAAGCTCATTTTTCGATTCCGCTCTAGAAAGATTTCCAACAACTTACCCATTTTCATTGTATTTAACTTTTTTTTTGCACTTCACTAGTCAATTTCGTTTTTTTTTATCAACTTATTTAAGTTTTATTTACACTTCTGACACCAAAGCAACGTGCGCTTAGTTCGCAATAATAAAACATTACCTTTCAATTTAATTTTACCACTTTTATTCGATCTATACTTTATTCGATTTCAACTCTACCAATAATCACATTAACTCACTCTTAACATTATCACTCTATAATCAAAACTGACATCTGGTTGCCTCGGCGGCCTATTTATATCGAATGACGTTTCATCTAGAACTTCCCGGTAATTTCCACATGGTCTCCACACTCCAGTATTTTTGCTGTGAAACATTTCCCTTCCTGGTATATTTCTACACTTACACTAGTGTTGCCGCCTGTGTTTTCGGTTGAACGTTGTCGATTAGGAAATTGGTATTAAATGTTGGGTTTGCATTACAATATATAGTTACGGACATTAAAACGAGGCTGCTACTTGCCATTTTGAAACAGACAATAACGTGTAGGAAAGAGAAACCTTGTGTGCTCCTAAAAGAGGCCATTGTAACTAACTAGCTGATCTATTCGGCGAAGCTGGGGTCCTACGATGATCGTTGAAATATAACTAAGCAGATTAAGTAATGTTGATTTTAAGTTTCTTTTTCCAGTTTAAAAATGGGGAAGAAATTGAACCCTCTTTACGACCCAGCAAAAGTCGTGTCCACCGGACCTCCACACGATTTTTTCTTTGAAATTTTTTTGACTTCTGATTTACAATGTTCAGTTATAATTCTTCTGGCTATGGTATAATTTCATTCTTATAACTTTTTATAGCAGTGATATAGAAATAAGCAGAGATGTCATTATGCAGGTATGTATGAGGTCATTAACAAAATGTTTCAATTTCAAAATCGATAAAAACTGCCTAACTTCGCAAGTCTTTGATTCCCGCATATCCCTTTCGAGATGTCTGAATCTGAATAAAAAATCAGCAAGCCTTCCAAATATGGTTGTTTTGGTGGCTGAAGGAAAGCTCAACGGGCTTTCCACTAAAGTTTTCTATCCGCAATGGTAGCTCTGACCAAAGTACTGTACTTGGTCGTGGATATGATGTGGTGATGTCGTTGATGCCATCATATTTCGATTCTGGGCGCGACCTCACTATTGATAATTTCTATTTGTCGTCGTTGGATTTGGCATTGAGGTTGCTGGATAAGAAGATCATTCATTATTCTTGGCACGATTTGGAAAAACAAAAGAGCTTTGACTAAACATTTTGCAGCGAAGGAGGTTCTTGATGACCAGAATGAGCCTGTAAAGGTCAATAACAAAAAACAGTATCGTCCGAGTCCACTCATTCATCTTTGGATTTTCTGGAAAAATGGCGTTGGTGAGATATGTTCCGAAACCAAACAAACAAGGTGGTATTGCTATCAACACAACATAACTGTGAGAAAGACACTTCCACTTGATTATAACCGCACCAAAGGTGGAGTCGATGTATTCGACCAAATGATCTCCATATATTCATGTACACGTCAAACAAATCGCTGGTTGTTTTGTACAACTTACTGGACGTAGCAGCCCTAGCAACTGTCATCATTTTTCGACACTTCAATCCACCTAAAGAAACAAAAATTTGTTCAGAAGTGATAAACTCGAACTAGCGTAGGAACCCGTTTGAGTCAGAATTGAATAACTGTTCACAATCAGCAACACAATCTGGCATTGGAAAATCTGTATTGAATGCTCAATGTATTTTGTGAAGAGTTCAGGAAAAATTACCAACAGTCTCCGAAAGGCTCTCTTGTAAAAGAAGCAGATTTCACCTTTGCCCAAGAGCAAACGACAAGAAAACCAGAACCACCTGCGATGGATGTTGCAGATGTTGCTGCCCTTGCCACACTAGAACCTTTTTTGTTAAATGTCTGCCGGAAGTGCTAACAACTTCAAACTAAATCTTTCTAAACATAAACTACGCTGCTTTTGAAATAAAATAGTTATTCATTAGAAAAAATATGATTTTTCATAGAATTTCAGTATTGGGGTCCAAATGGACCCCAGAGTTCGAGTGGACGGGTTCTTTTCACAAAAAAATAGCTAAAAAATCTTTAAACATCTGATAATCGTTTCAACTTAAGAATTGAACAAAAAATTGAATTTTGTTCACTGAGTAAAAATCCCATTTCAAAAAAAAATTAGAAACAAAAAAGTTATGAGTGTTTTCAAACATACTCTGGGGTCCAAATGGACCACAGTTTGTAAAGGAGGGTTAATACTAGGATTTTTAGTCGTAGCTTTTCACAGCATTGTTTTGATCGTTTTACTTTATTGAAAAAAAAAAAAAAAAAAAACGATTTCTCGAAGTGGTCACAGGAGACAATCTAAATCTACTCAAATAAATAGTCTCAGAGCTGAGAATTAACTGTCGCCCAAACAAAGAGAATAATACTTCGTATGCTGTGCTCATGCAATGCAGCTTCGTTTAAAACCAACGTTCTGTTTTTCTGCCCCCGAGCAATCACAGGCGGTAAATTGAATTATTTGCGTTAAATTAGAACGTTCTGCTGCTCAGCAACAAAGCTTCTGCTTATTCGTCCACCTAATCCCATATTTAATAACAGCATGTTTTCCATATATGTAGGCTATCAGGAGTGAGCGATTGCGTCCAGTCAAGCAGCAGCAATCTATGTTCATCCAATGCATCCTTTCTGCTTCATCCAGTTCGAAGATAATAATCTGTTGAATTTTTGCCATATTATCTTCCGATATGCTTTTTTTTACAAATCCTGTCTTTTATCCTTCGAAAGCTATTATTTTTGCTACGGTACTCGTCGGATACTATCAGACTGGGTGGGTTAGTAGGATGAAGTATTGGAAGTCCTTTCGACAGCATATTAACCCTCTAAAGATCTTAGATATTGCCATCGTATAGTGGAGTGGAGCTGGCATGAAATGAAAGTGCAAATTAATTGCTTTATGGGGCGATAATTTATGAATGCGCTAGACAATAAAAAAATATCTTTTACGTATAGTTTCAGGGGTCACCATCACCATAAGGACGTTGAGCAGCACATTGTCATTTCGTGTAGCGAGTGAGAACAAAATTGCTTCTATTTTATATGAATTTGTTTCGCAATAAAATAGAAAAAAAAAAATATAATATATAGACTGAAAGATAATCATGGTGTTGTAAAAAGGTATGTAAATGGAGCTATATTGACGGCTATAGCAGCGTTTTAAAAAGAGTTCGAGTATGTAACATAGTAGCATAAGCATACATTAGCATACAGTAGCTTCAAGATAGAGCATCTGATACCAGTGTAGAGGTGCCGAGTTCGTTCCCACGCTAACCTACCGGTTCATCTTTTTCGGTAAAAAAAAAAGACAACGGAACAAAAACATCGGAAGGAACTACTTAAAAAGAGATAAATAAAGAATAAGAAATCTGGTGTTGTGATGAGCTCATTAGGTCCATCAACATAGGGTGATGTTGGCCACAGCGGTAACTACCGCAACAGCAGGTCTGGATGACTTTTTTTTCAAGTGATTCGAAATAAACTTTTGATACGCATATGAATCAAATGGTGGAGAGGGCTGTTACACAGGTATCGGATATTCGTTAATGACGCCAGCAGCGTCAGACGAAAGAAAACAGGAAAAGGAACGTATTTAGACGCTCTACAGTATCATGAAGATTTTGGGAAGTGAGATTCAAGCTATCAAACTGTTAGTTACAAGAAGCACGACGTCAAAATGAACATCAGTAGCCCCACAAAAAAGTAGCTGCACAACAGCAGGAACGTGCAGAGGTAAAAAGAGCTGCTAATATAAAAAGTGCAACAACGCAGGATCATAGATGGCAGAGTAGATAACTTGCGGCAATCTACTCGAATAACTGCGCGTAGGTAATCGGGTAAACTACATCCCTAATTTGTTACATTTTTTACCTACGTTTAGTCTAAAAAAAATGTTTTTAAGGACTTTCTGAGAGGGAATAAAATAACCCAATCATTTTAAAAATTAAGAGAAATGTTTATTAGAGCTGTGCAGTATTCAAAAAAAAGTCTTTCATTTTCGATGACTTACAGAGTGACGGCGTTATTGAAGTTGTGCGGAAACCTGTTTCCGGCCATATCGAAAACTGCTGCCGTTGTCATTCTTTTTTGGTTGATCTGAGAAAGATTTACCAAATTCATTCTTTTACTGACATATTAAGCGGAAGGATATACCTTAAATTGAATGAATAAGTGCAAAATTCTAAATTTGGGAGCCTTTTTAATCCAAAATTTGATTTTTCAGCAATTTTTTCGACATATTTGACCCCCGAAAAATTTATTTACTAACACGCTACCTTTCAAACCTTAGGTAGGTATATAAATAAAATAAATAAATAGAGTAGCGCAACAGAGCGAGGAGCCCCTGGGGCTAGCGCATTTCTCACAACCATGCCATACCATACTTTAGGTATATCCTTTCGATAATATTACTGAGAGTAGCACGGAAATTTCATACAAATCAGTCGCTTACTCTACAAAACGAGCAGTTTTTGAAAAAGTGGTTTCGAGATAATTTAAAATTAAAACAAAAAATATTAATTGTTGTAATAGTAACCGACCGGATGTTGTTCTCGCGCTCTAAATGCGATAACTCTGCATCTAATCGATATTTTTTTGGCCATGACATTCTTAAGGTATCATACTTTAAAAATATGTAGGTATTAAAAAAAAATTGATTTTTTGAAAATTTAAAAATAAATCATGATATTGCGCCCAGCTGAAGTTCCGATTTCAACTTAGAAAATATATCTTTAAACAAATTTGTCTGAAAATGTAAAAGGAAAAGGAAATGCATCTACATACATCGAATTTAAAATCAAAAACATCATTTTGACAGTTACCGCTACGTCTGCTAAATTAAACTACGTCAACACTTAGCTACATACATATGTACATAAACCACCTTCCACCTCATTTGTGTAGCAGACAAAACAAATGTAGACAAATAGTAAAAGCTGCTGAAACAAAAAACAAAACTTCAAAACAACAGCAACGAGGAACTGGCTAAAATAACCACATCATTGATCCTCAATAGAAACCGCAAGAGCAATAGCCAGCAGAGCAGCAAAAGCAGCAGCCAGCCCAACAACAACGACTGAAGTCAAGTGAAGATCATAATCATACATCCCTGCAAGAAACACTAAACGTATAGGATAAAGTTGCAGAAGAAAATGGGTATACCATATTAGTTCAAAAAGACTATATACTTGTGCTATACCCATTTTTCGATCTAATCACGACTATTCCAGACTACTTCAATAAAAATCTACTCTTCAAGTCTAAAAATTTTTAATAAGTCAGATCTATCAGTTGTCATAGTGAAGCAACTTGTAACGACGACACTTTGGGGGATGAAGTAGCGGAAAAACTCCGTCATAATCTGTGATAGACAAATACCACTGGAAAAAATTTCAACGTTTTGTGCTTTGTGCGTGCACTCAAAAACGCTCCACAATAGGTCTGTTTCTTTACTTTCTGTGTTAAGTTTGGGAAAAAGCCCGGGAAAAAGTTTGGGCTCGAGCTTTTTAATGTTGTTTTTGTAATCTCCATCCGAAAATGAAAAGTAAAGATACGCCTTTGGGATGTTTCTTGCTAAATGACATTTATCGTGCACTCTCAGTAGAGATAGTAAAAAAACATACAAGCAATTTTGTTTCAGAAACGTGTTAAAATGAGCTCATAGCAATGTTACATAGCATACTAAACATTATTTTGAATTTTCAAACCTACAAAGAGAGATTATGCTTTCCATTTTTCATTTAATTTCAAATATAAATTTGAGTTCAAACGAAATATTTCAATCAGCTGATTTCACAAACAGCCGATTTGATTTGATTTCACAAACAGCCGATTCTGATTTCACAAACAGCCCATTTGACCCGAACTGTAGCCGATTTGGAATACTGTAATTTTTTCCAAAGAAAGTAAGTTCAATATCTATCGGTCTGAAGGACGTGAGAAGATTTGCAGAAAAAAAACACAAAGCTTGATCCGACTTTTTGAAAATGGGGCCCCTGTATGATTCTATAAAAATGTTATGTTGTGCAGTAAAGGTATACAGAAAAAATCACATAACTTTGAATTAATATATATATGCTTTTATTTTCCCAAATAAATAATTTTTTTTTTTCAATTCATTTTAAAGGTAAATAATTATTGCAAATAAACATCAACATAAACGTAAACAATGTAAAAATAAAAACAAAATATTACAATATAGTAAAAAAAAATTCAAAAATAAACGAAATTTAAATAACAAAAACTTGAATTCAGAATGTAGTTTTAGGAATGTATTTTAAGGAACAAAATATTGATATGTAAAAATATGCAAAGAGCCATGTTTATTGAAGGAGTCTTTTTCTTGATTATGAGATAAGCAAAATCATTGATTATAATCTACAAAATCGAAACTTCTGAGGATGTCGCTTTCGATTGACATCAGCGGCAAACTTGTCAATCTTTCTTGAACCATTGTAGTTCTGAGTTCGTTTTTTATTCTTTTTAAATTAAAGAGGGAACGTTGACCCTTGCAGTTGGTCACCATTATACTTAAGAAAATTCTAAGCGCAATTTCAACACTTGGAAATACATCTTCAACTTTATTTGTTTTTGAAAAATTATAAAGTTCTAGAATATTGCAATTTTTTTTTTTTTTTATTTTCGTGTCGAATAGTTTTTTAGTATTCTTTTTAATTCAGGCATTCAGCATGTAGTTCATCTCCGTTTACATCTTCAGTGTTAAATTTAGGAAAAGATTTGCTGTTTTCCTTCAAGTCTTCTGAATTCAGGTTTTGTAATCAAAAAAAAGTCAAAACGTTGGCCAATATTCGTATTTGAACCTAGTCGCTGTTTCAAATCAACGCTTCGAGTGTCAACAATGGGAAGAAATGTTTCAATTTCGAATCAAAAAAAGTCTGGTGCAATATTTAAGATATTGAAAAAATATATTAAATATTAACGAACAATTTGTTTTTAACATTTTTATGCTTTTTTTATACTCTATATTGATTTGTAAAATACATTGCTAGGAGGAATCCTAACTTCTTCTTTTCATTTCCGGCATTACGAGTAGTGATCTTGAAGCGATCACAACTCTCCCACTTTTCCGCTTCACACTAGTGATCCGCCTGTGGGGTACGCCGCGTTGACCTCAGAAAGCGTCGGCAAGCCTCCCTGTTTTGGATTGTTCCATGTCTGAGGCCAACCAAATGCTGCTGTTTTTGCATTTGCTTGTACCAGGTGTGTTTTGGCCTGCCTTTTCTTTTTCGTCGCGAATTTGTTGAAACGTTGTACGATATTGCCTTTTGGACGGGGTTCTGCGGATCTCTCCTTTGAACATGACAATACCAACTGAGCCGGTCGTGCTGAATTTTGTCCAAGATGGTACTTTTGACATGAAGGCTTCCACGGATCTTAGTACTTCTAATTCGATCAAGCTTTGTTACTCCTGCTGTCATCCGAAGCATCTTCATTTCGGCTGCCGTCAATTTGCTCTCATACTTTTTGTACATTGTCCAACATTGTGAACATTGTGAAACCATTGTCAGAGCTGGACGGACAACTGCTGTGTAGAGTCTTCCCTTCAACTTAGGGGGCATTTTTCGATCACAGAAGATAGCGGAGTTTTCTCGCCACTTCATCCACCCTACGCTTACTCGATGATTGATGTCGTCATCACAAGTTGCTTCACTATTGATCATAGATCCCAGATATTTAAACTTTTCACACTTGGGAAGCACATTTCCATTCAAATAAATGTCTGGAATAGGCTTTTCTGGATCTGAAAAAGGGCAGCACAGGTATTCCGTCTTTTTAGCGCTAATACGGTACCCATTTCCATCCAGAACATCAATCCAAACGTCAAGTGCTCGTTGCAGGGATGTAGGATCCTCGCTTATGATGGCTCCATCGTCAGCAAAGAATAATTGTTGTACTTTATTGTTCGTTACTTTTCCTTCGAGCAAATAATCCAGAACAGCAATAAAGAGCAGTGGACTCAAGACACTTCCCTGATGTACACCTACTGTTATTTGGAATTCTTCGGTGACTCCAGCTGGGCACCTCACTTTTGTAACTGCTCCCTCGTACATGTCCATAATTATTCGCACATAGGCTTCAGGAACTCCTCGGTGTCTGAGGGCCACCCATATCAGATCTCGTGGTTGTCGATCGAATGCCTTTTCGAAGTCAACCAACACAATATGCAAATCCTCTAAGGCATCTCGGTGTTTTTCCATAATGATCCTTATGCTTTGGATTGCGTCTGTAGTTGACTTACCCGCGACAAACCCGCATTGGTCATCAGACAGCCTTATTATTTTCCGCAGTCGGCTATCCAAAACCCGCTCAACGATCTTCATAGTGTGGGACATCAACTTGATCGAACGATAGTTGTCACAGCTTCTGGTATCTCCCTTTCCCTTGTACATTGGAAGAAGAAAACTTTCCCTCCATTGATTAGGCAAACTGTCACCTCTTATAAGTTTGGAGATGAGAATCGTGAGCCATCTTAACCCGATGTCTCCCATATTTTTCCAAAACTCATATGGTACTTCGTCTGGCCCAATCGCTTTGCCTTTTTTGGAGTTCTTAACTGCCTCCCTAACTTCTTCGACTGTGACGTCGGTTACTTCCGTAAAGTTAGGTGAAGCTGTTGGAAAGTGGCGCCGAGGAAACTGTTCATTCAAAAGATCATCACAATACTGTCACCACCTGTGGAGAATTTTGTCGTCATCCACAAGTAGCACTCCTTGAGCATCATTGATGAACTTCGGCGAACGAATCTCCTGCGCATTTCTCCTTCTCTGAGCGGCTATTTTGAAAATGGTTGCTCCCTTATTCAAGTTGCTTTGTCTTAGCTCTTGGATTGCCTGATTTGCTTCAGCAGCTGGGGCAGAAATCTCTTCCAGCTCTCGATACAGGCCCTCCGTGCTTTTTGCTTGAAGTTGGGCGCACTTCTTCTTCGCTTCTTTTCTGCAGCTCTTGTATTCCATTTTGAAACGCGCCTTTTCATTTGTATTTCTTGAGGGGCACTTCGACCAAGCTTGGAAAGCTGCTTTCTTCTTTCTAATCACTGCTTTAGCTTCATCATCCCACCACCAGGTTTCTTTACCTTGTTGGTGGTGTCCTTTTGAGACTCCTAACAGTGATTTGGCTCTCTCTAAGCAGGTTCGTTGTAGGCGATCCCACATATTTTGTGCCGTGATTGCATTTGAAACTGCGTCGATGGTATTACACAGCTGACTTTGCATATACGAAATGAATTGCTGTCCTTTAGTTTTCTCCAGATTGCACCACTTGATTCTCCCAGGAGCCTTTGTTTGTTTGACTTCCTTCACCGCATCCGTAAAAAAATCTGTTAAAAGAAGACGGTGTTGTTGAGCGGCAGCTTCTCCTAGTGTCACTTTGCAGTCTTTCACCCGAGATTTCATGTAATTGGTTACCAGATGGTAATCAATCTGGGTTTCATTTCCTCCACTGCTGTAAGTGATAAGGTGTCGGTCTTGTTTGATGAACATGGTATTTAGTACGATTAGACCGTATGACTTGCACATACTTAGAATATCTTCACAAGGAGTGTTCCTGGTGCCGAATCCCAAACCTCCATGGCAGTCTTCATAATCCTCGTTTGTCTTCCCGACATGTCCATTCAAATCTCCTCCAACAAACAAATACTCTTCTTTTGGGATGTTCTTAAGTAGGTTATGAAAATCAAGCCAGAATGCATCTTTTTCCTCCTGCTCACACCCTATTTGGGGAGCATATGCACTGATTATATTCCAGACCTTTCCTTCCATCATCAATTTAAGAGACATCAAGCGGTCACTGGACTTCAAAATGGTCAACACGCTGTTACATAAACTTTGGTCAAGGATGATACCGACTCCGTTCCTACCTTGTTCCGTTCCATAGTAGAACATCTTGTAAGCCTTGGTCTTCGCATCTAAGAAACGGGCTTTGTTTGCTGTGTTTCGCCATTTCGTTTCCTGAACACACAAGATGTCCAATCGCCTCCTTCTCATCATCTCTTCGAGTTCGAGACATCTACCAGTCATACTTCCAACGTTCCAACTCGCGACTCGAAATTTTCGTCCAACTCGTCGCATTACTTTGCTAGCCCCCGGAAACCGTATAGCTCTGACCCGAACATTGCTGCTCGGTCCAGGATCAGCTCCATGCATAGCAATGGAACTGCCTGGCGGGGTAGTGCTTCTTATGTTCGCAAGTACTTCCATAATGCTCAAAATTTTTCAAAAATTTTCCTTTCATCCTTTTCGACACATGCATGCTCCATTTAATGAGTTTGATTTCCCTTTTACTACACCGGTGATCTCCAGTCGTGTAAACCCCGGATCTGCATGCATACTTGGGGAGAGTTTTTAGGTGGTATGTGTGTCGCTAGACTCACTTTGATGTTAGTTGTCTAGATATGATTGTTCCTTTAGTCGCCTTTTACGACAAGCGGGGAGGCGCTGCAGTGCTATTCTAACCCGACACTGCACGGGTGTAGGAGGAATCCTAACTAATATTATAAATGTGAAAGTAATTCTGTCTGTCCAGCGTTCTATGGTACCGTCTCCCACCCAAACTACTCAACCGATTTGAATGAAATTTGGTACGTAGATAATCTAGAACCTGAGAGGACATAGACTATGCATTTTATCGCTTTAAAGTAATGAGAACGGGAACGTATACAGGAACCTAGAAACTACAGCACCGATTTTAAAAATTCTTCCACCGCTAAAACGCCTCATTATCCTCAAGTAACATAAACTTCAACTTATCCCCATATTCCTACAGGAACAAGAGTCTTTACTACTATAACAAGTACGAAAGAATCTCCCGCCCAAACCACTGAGTCAATTTAAGTAAAATTTTATACAGGGATGATCTAGAAGGACATAGACTTCAATTCATCCGAATATTCCCACGGGACCGGTCCTTACCAATATTTTAAATTTAAAAGTAGCTTTGTGTGGTCGTCCCGCCAAAACAACTGAACCAATTCAAATGAAATTTTGTACAGAGGTAGACCTGAGGAAAGACATAGACTTTATGTTTTATCCCAATTCCTACGGGAACGTAAACGAGAACTTAGAAACTACTGCACCGATTTCAAAAATTCTTCCACCTTTAGAATGCTACACTATCCCCGAGCGAGTAACATAAGCCTTAACTCATGCCCATATTCCTATTCCATTCCCATATCACCATATTCCCTCGGGAACGGGAGTCGTTACTAATCTTCAAAAAATTTCAAAATTAGATCTGTCTGTTTTTTTTTTCTTTGTTCCATTATTCCCATGGGAACGGAAGTACTTGTACTTCCATCTTGTAAGTAAACAATTCTATTTGGCAAAATATAAAAAAAAAGTAAGAAGATCGTGTGTAAAAATGTACTTAAGTAAAATAATTTAGCAATAGGCTACTGAAAAATTCAAATTGCTGCCGAAAGTTAGGTAGTCTTTATAATTCTGCTGTAAGTGTGTATGTAATTGAACTCCTCCTAAACGGCTTGACCGATTTAAATGAATTTTTCTGTATGCGTTTGAGTGGCGCCCTGGATGGTTTAGATTCACAAATCAGACCGGCAGATGAAATTGGAATACAGTAAAATTGACAATTTCATTATTCTTAACTGTAATGAATTAAAAATTAAATTCAAACAATGATTTTGCTTTTTTTGACAACAAAAAATTATTAAAATAATAAATAACAAACAATGTGGATTGTTTTGAAACATTCTTTTAATTTTTGGACTGATGTGATAAGAATAAAGATTTAAATTTTTTTTAATTTATTGCATCTGAGTACCATAAACAAATTTTTGTTTGTTTTATAATAAGCCACACATCAATGGGTTATGACTAAACTTATAATGTTATAGAGCACAGTGCGAGCATATAAGAAAATGGGAGAGGATTTAATAGGATACACCGATATACCTTGCTTTTGAACCTTTGTAAATCGTAATGTAGTTGAAAAACAGAGCCAGGTAAAGCATTCCACATACGGGTGGTGCGACTAAAATAAGAATCTCCCCAAAGTTGGGCTCAAGGTAAAACTGATGGGTATTCTAAGCAAGGTGGGTGTTGCGGCTAAATTGTTTCAGGGGAGGAATGCAACTGACTATTTCACTAGAGCACTGTTTGTGAAAAAGCGATAATAAAGAGTGAGACAAGTAACGTCTCGACAATGTTCAAGAGATTCTACGATTGAACTATCACCCATCAGTTTTAACGCTCTATTTTGTATCCTATCAAGTAGGCGCAAAGATGTTTGAGAAGCACCTGGCCAGGTATGGGAGGTATACTCCAGTTTTGGGCAGATGAAGACCTTATAAATTGTAGCCAGATCAGAAGGGGTGAAGAACTTCGTGCATTGTCTTAAGAAACGTAAGCATTTAGCAGCGTCTTTGGCGACTTCAAATATGTGGTCATTCCAACGAAGAACATCGTTTACACACATACCAAGTACTGATAGCTTTTCGGTTTCTTGGATGCAGGTACCATTCATGGATAATGGTAATGGGGGAATATTTAGATTCATCCTCAAATTCTCCCAGGAACGATAATGGGAACGGGATCGGAAATTCAAAAACCAATGGAACGAATTGTAACTTTTGTCGCTATTACAGTACGATGTCATCCCCCTATTCCCACGAGAATGGGACATAAGCGGGAACTTGGAAAATACTGGACCAATTTCAAAAAATTTTCAACGTTAGAGTGTAAAGTGCTCCTGAGTAACAAAGACTATAATTATTTTCTTTACATATTCTTTCGGGAACGGAAGCGGGAATGGTGACATAATCAAGAAAATGGAAAGTACTTAACTAATTCCAAAAATTCTTTCATGGTTAGAGTGCTTCAATGTCCCTGAGTAATATAGATTATAGTTCATCAACATTTACCCACAGGAACGGGAACCGGAATTCAAAAACCACTGTACTGATTTCAGTGCGGTTTTCGCCATTACAATACGATGTAACAGACTATATTTCATCCCCAAATGGAAAAGGAACGGGAACTGGAACATATGCATGAACTTGGAAAATGCTTTACTGATCACACAAATTCTGTCATTGTTAGAGTGCTTAATTGTCCCTGAGTAACATAAACTATATTTCATCCTCACTCTCCCACTAGAATAGAAACTTTGAAACGACTTTACTTAACTTTCAATTTGATGAACGTAGGGCCTGAGCTACGCCGGGCGGGTCAGCTAGTTTTTTATAAAATTAATTAATTTTGCCATTTTTATATTTATAAAGTCCTCATTGTCAACCTCAATAATTTGATAATGTTCAGCAACATCAAACCGTTCAGTTGCTCCTCGCTGGTTCTTCCTCGCAGATAAGTTTTTAATCTGCACAGATATGAAAAAGATCGCTCGCTTGAAGCCACGGATACCGGAAGTGTGGCAACGATCTGCATAAAACAATGAACTGTTTTATATAGGGACGAATCGCAAACATTTAAGGTGTCTATAAAGTTGTTGGGCTGTTTTTCTTTTGGCATACTCAAGCAATATTCATTGATATGCATATGCTTATTCATACCTACATAAGTATACCTACCCTTCAGAGTTGTAAAGACTGCAGTCTTTTTGGTACTAGTACTTGTGCAGTCGCAGTTAATTAACTTAATTTTGAATGCAGTTAATCTACTGTGACCAGTCTTTTAACTGCAAAAAAGCAGTCAGCAGTTAGTACTAACTTTTTGACTGTGCAGTTAATCAGTGCAGTTAATTGACTAACAGTCAAAAAGTTAGTACAAACTGCTGACTGCTTTTTTGCAGTTAAAGTACTTATCAAAGTTAAACGACTAAAAAAATTAGTCTTATTCGTGACTTAACTGCAGTACCAAAAAGACTGCAGTCTTTAAAACTCTGCTACCCTTCCCTAGTTGCCATTGTCGATCCCATTCTTATACAGAGCTAGAGCGACTGGTTTTTAGTATGTGTGATGAAAATTTTAATTTTCGTAGATTTCGGTCGCGACTGCCGTTAGTTTTGGAGTGCCCGATACGATGTGTTTCAGTCGCAACTGCCGTTAGTTTTGAAGCGACCAATGCGATGTGTTTGCAAGTATAAGTAGGAAAGTGAATTTTCATATATTTCTATCGCAGGTCCCATTGTATACGACCCAATACTACCTCCACATCAACATATGAAATTTACTTACACTAGAAAAGGGTGATCATGCTAAGAACATACCAAAACCAAAAAGTCATTCCAAAGCATATGAAATACCCAAATTAACTTATCGATAGAAATGGATCCCGCATTTGGAAGGTATTTTTCAAAATTTTTTGACAGAATGAAATTTTTAGATGAATTTTATGCTTCCATGTTTTATATTGTAATTTTTGTTTTAAAAAACTAGTGGTTATTTGCGTTCGCCCCTGTAAGAAAGAAATTATAGACTGTAAACGTAAATTTATTAAAGAAAAAACTGATAATGCATCGAACCCCAAAAGTTTGAAAAAGGACGACTCAAGGATAACGTGTGTTGAATTTGATAATGTTATAACTGATATTGCCAATAAATTCAATGATTTTGTCGTAAATAGTGTGATCGAAATAAGTAACTCAATTCCTTGTGCGTGTATTGTTGTATGTGTATCTCATCACAAATTTGGGCTATTCGTTTAAATTTAACACTGTTAGATCATTAGATCATATCCGAAGTGTACTTTTGCAGTTAAAAAATAAAAGAGAGATAGTGCGTGTATGCTTCCCTTAATGTATTTGGAAAATATTTAAATATTAGGGCCGCATGTAAGGTCATAAATAAATAGATACGATGAAGAAGATGTTTTCCCCGACTCTTGGAAAGAACCAGTCGTTAGCCTGATAGAAAAAGTTTTAAATACAAAAAAATGTGATGAGTTTCGATCAGTATAGTATGCCTGTTTATGAAAAATTGTTAGAGAAAATAGCTTTTGAACAAATTTGAAAATAATAACATTTAATAGAATCCCAATCGGGTTTTCGGAAAGACCATTCATTTGATTGTTACAAACTGGAAAGAAAGTGTTTCGGAACGAAAGTTCGTGTATAGTTTTCCTTGATTTTAAAACGAGCGTTTAAAACAATAGGTCGATCAATTCTGTTGGACAAATTAGAAAACTATGGTGTTAAAAGCCGTGAACTGAGTTGGTTTAAAACGTACCTCGAAAAAATAACACAGAAAGTTAAGGTCAATGGCCATTTTTCAAAATCAAAGTATGTTGACCTAGGAGTTTCTCAAGGATAAGTTTTGGGGACTCTTATGTTTGTTATTTATATTAATGATATTGTGTGTGTTTTGAAGCATTGTGAAATTGCCCTGTTTGCTGATGATGACTTGATTTTTTTTAAGCTGGAGAAGACATTTAAGAGTGCCACAGTAAAGCACAAGAAAATTTGAATAATATCTTTGTTTGGTTATGTCCAAATAAACTTTTAAATACAATGAAAACAAAAAGTGTGATAATCACAAATAAAACTAGTCTAAATTTTCATTCAAACCTGATAATTGAAAAACAGGTAATGGAAACAGTTTATGAAATAAAATACCTTGGTATTATGATATAGTAAGATTTCATTTGAAAGTCACATTGAATATACCTGTAAAAAAATCTCCAAAAAGGAAGGTTTCTTAAAAAGGATCAGAAGAGATGTTACGATGTTAACTGCAATTAATATTTATAATATTATTGTGAAACCTCACTTTGAATACTGTTCAACTGATTTGTTTTTATGTAATGAAGGTTCAATTGCCAGACTTCAAAGACTGCAAAATTAAGCAATGAGAAACATTTTGAAATGTAATAGATACTCATCAATTAGTTTTATGTTAGAATCGCTGAAATGGTTAACTCGATGCCAGTATATTTAACACGATATGTACATAAATTATGTTCATGAAACTCAACGTTATTCACTCAGAAATATGAACGATTTTAAATTACCTAGTTTTGTAACAGCGAGAGCACAAAACTCACTTATTTATAATATAAGGGTTTTAAGATTTTCAACCAATCGCCAAACCACGTAAAATGTGAAACGAATGTGATAGCAATTAGAAGAAAAATAGTAGAATTTGTAAGACTGAAATGTTGATTAGGTACATAAACATTTTGTTTATTGTCTTATTTATTTATTTAAATTATTTAAGTTATTTAATTTGTTAGCTAAATCCTAAATTGTGCTAATAAAGAAATCTATCTATCTAGTCTTGAATCGGTCATTCTGCAAGACAATGCCGAGGCCTGTAGAAATGTATTTTGAAGATCCCCATTGTTAAAAATGTATTTGAACTTTGATAACAAAGCCAGACTGACTTTATTTCATCATAACATAATGAACATATTTACATATATGAATACTTTAACACTGTTACAAACTTCAACTATAACACCCATTACCTACTAACTTCGAAAGATCATTTGTTTATTTGTGATTTGATTTTTGTTTTCAACGAAAAACATATGTACATAACTAGCTGACCCACCCGGCGTTGCTCGGGTCTAACTTATTTAAAGCGATGTTCACACAAAACTGTCAAAAAACGAAAACTAATGCTAGGTTTCAATCTTGCCATTTTTTAAATGATGACGACCTAAAATGACAAGTGGAAATTGCAAAAATTGACAGTCATTGAACTGACGAACAGCGTCGGTCATTTTTTGGCAGCAAATTTGAATGACAAGTGGAAATGGGCTGATTGACAAACGAAATGTCACTCCATCATTCACTGACATCGATATTTTTTTTGGCATCGTGTTGAATCTTTTGTCAATGAAGTGACGAGCAATAACACGAGAAAATATAAATAAATAATGCTATGGTATGGAAAAACTTCAAAAGGAAACAAATCGAAGGCATAGGAACTTTTACTTTTTAATTCATTTAAAAGAGGAAATCAACGACGGAGTGGAGTGTTGAATCCTCCATAAAAAAATGTAAGCAGTGTGGAAGTGTTGTGTTTGAAAGCCTTTAGAACTCCAACAGCAAGTAAGTAAGAACCGGGACATGAATAATAATAATAATTCACGAGAAAGCATTTCTCTGACTGTTGTTCTAAAGGCTGAAGCCATCTTCAGATGGAACTCTCTAATCGAGCTTTCGTTTGATGCGATACGGGGCCATAAATCAGCACACTCTTTTGCCACAGGACCAGTGATAGCTGAACTTTTAATTTCACCTTTATTGTTGACTGTTCACCCCGACATTTATCCTCAAAGCATATAAGCACCCCGTCCCTCCTCCTAAAAGGTTTTCTTTGCCACAGCAGGCATAACACAAATTAATTTTCATTTTATTTTCATTTCACACATTTTTTAATTTATTAATTAAAAAAAATGAAAACCTTTCAACACAAAAGAAAAATTCGATGAAGCAAGGTGGCAAATAATTTTCAGTGACAGTCCACTAGCAGTTCAGAAATGACAACACAAGTGGAAATAGCGCTCATTGAGTTGACAAAACATTTTGTCAAAATTTCTTTATCAATGAAATGACAACCAATTTTTTGGCAGTAAATGACACAAGTGGAAATGAACTGGCAATTGTATCAATTACTGACAAGATTTTGATCTGTCAAACTATGTCATTTTAGTGATATGTGGAAACCCAGCATAAGAAGACTAAGTATAAGAATGCCTGAAAATTTCTAGTTTCCCGTTTTCGTTGGAATATGGCCATGAAATATTAAAGGGACAGTGTTAGTTTTAGAGTTCCCGTTCCCGTCACGGTTCGCTTTCATAAGTGAAAAGAAAGAAAGGAAGGTTTTTGCTAGTAACTTGACACTTAATGTCATATTTAGGACAGCTCACACAATATCTTTATAAATTGTAGCCTACTAACGTTTATGGCAGCGCACGCCAGAATAGCTCGCAGAAAGGTAGATCTTTTCCTAGTTACTTGACACTTAATGTTCTATTTAGGACAGCTCACACAATATCTTTATAAATTGTAGCCTATGTGTTATTCTGATGTACAGGGTTTTCCATTGGGGACTATCCATTTTTTTTTTCTTTAATGTAAACGCGCCCTTAAGGTCTTTTGACATTCTGTAAACGTCAGATTGCTCATTAAGGCCTACCATTTCATCATGGTGAGTTACACGAATCAACAACGTTTCCAAATTATTAAAGCGTACTATCCAAATTTTGAGTCAGTCGCTACAACTTTAAGATGCGCTAACTCCGATTTTTGGTCGTTATAATCGTCCCACCCGTGCCGCAATTCTTAGTTTAGTGCACAAATTTGAATCCACGTTTTCGCTGCACAATGTCCCCGTGCCAGTGAGACAAAGATTAGGACGGAGTGCTGAAAATATCGCGGCCGTAAGTGCATCCGTTCAGAACGTCAGAACGACCCAAATCAGTCAATTCCACGTCGTTCACAGGAATTGGGCATCGCACAAACCACATTGTGACGTTTTTTTGGCGTCAGTTGCGTGGAATGGATATTAGTGACATGTGGTTCCAGCAGGATGGAGCTACAGCCCATACCAGCTCATGCAACCATCAACATTTTTAAGATGAAATTTGGTCAACGTGTTATCTCAAGAAATGGATCGATCAATTGGCCGCCGCGCTCGTGTGATTTGACACCTTTGGATTTCTTTCTTTGGGGCTATGTCAAGTCGTTGGTATACGCCAACAGGCCAGAGACTTTGGAGGAGCTTCAAGCCAATATTGAACGCGAAATTGCCGCAATACCGGTCGATATGTGCGAGAGACTGGTCGAAAATTGGGTTCAACGTATCGATCGCTGCAAGCGCGCCCGTGGAGGACATATGAACGAAATAGAGTTCCATTCGTAATGGTATTGGGTGTACTTTAATATGAAATAAATGTTTTTTTGATATCTCAAATGGTTTTTATTTAAAAAATAAAATGGATAGCTCTTAATGGAAAACCCAGTATAAGCTATATTATTGGAAAGTTCAATTGAAATCCATTCAGTAGTTTTTGCGTGAAATAGTAACAAACATCCATCCACACATACAAACTTTCACGTTTATAACAGTACTACGAAGTAGGATGTATATTTAAAAATATTTTCTTCGTAAATTGATATATAATTTAAAGAGAAGAAGTATAATCGCATTTTGTATCATTATATAATTATTTCATGTGCATGTAGTTTTTGAGAAGGCGAATATGTGTATATTGTGTTGATTTTGGTATCGTGGACTTGAATCCAGAAAGAACTAACGCGGTAACATTCATGTACGTACATAGCAAACAAATGACGACATTCATGTTGTGGAATAGCCCTTTAGGGGACGAAATGACAAAATTTATGACCAGACTTAATGTATTATCGCCTATGAACAAGTAATAATAACAATAATAGTGCAGAAATCCAACATATGGCATGTAGGGAGATAAATGACAACTGTACTGTTGGTCGAATAAAATGGGTTATGCTGACAGTCAATTGAACTGCCTTCGCGTGTCCCTTTTCTCTTTGTGAATGGCGGTCCTTGGCAACCAACGTAGTGCAAGCTCTCGATTTTATTTGACAAGTTATTTATTGTTGTTAAAATGTTTCGTTGGCTTCTGGCTTGCTATAAGGCACAATTTGCTCAAGCGAACCAGCAATAAAACTGCAAAACGATTGACTCAAAAATTATTTTTTGCAGAATATTTATTGCCCTGATGGCGACGGATATTCTTTGAGCTAATTTATATGCATTATGATTTCTTGTTTCTTTTTTAAATTTGTGTTTTTTTTTTTGTATTTAAATGTGTGATGAGATGACTAATTTCATTTTTGTAGGAAGGCTCGATTTGAATGGCCTATAAATCTTCGAAAATCAATGTAGCAATAGCGGTAATGTTCGAAGCGGAGTGTAAACCAATTCGATCGTTTATTTGATGGGATTTGGGATGAAAAGTTCGATTTTTGCGTAGGTAGTCAAAAAAAAATTGACTTTTAATTTTATTTGCTTATATTTTTGGTGGAAATAAAAATATAGTCAACTTACCTCATAGCCTTGGCCAACTTACTCTGGTTTTAGGGTTAGTTGACCAACTTGTGGTCGTTTAGTTTTGTAAGATTAGGAAAACAATGTCTCAGTATTAACAATGTTTAGAAGACATATTTTTTATATAAAACAAAAATAGTGTTTTATGTATAAGAAGGTTTTTTCAGTTTTGATATACCTCTTTGTTTTGTTTTTTTGTTTTTAAATAGACAAGAAAAATTTTTTTTTTATTTATTTCATCTACAGAAATTATATAATTTCATTACAGATTACATTAGGTAAAAATATATAACATGAATCTTTAAAAAAAAAAAATTATAATAATATTAACGGACGTGTCTAAATGCACCCACGGTGTAGTTGGTTTGGGTGGTGTTACTCCGCATTTTTGAAAAACCACTAAACCGCATTTTAAGTAATATGAGTTGAAAAAAAATGTGGAAGGTAATGCAATTTTTAGACATCTCTCAAGTAACTTGACAGAAGCGAATGCTTTTCTGTAGCTTTTCAAGTATAATATCAGTATAACTATAGACGGAAAAAATATGCGGTAGGTTGGTGTTACACCGCATTTTTAAGAAATCTCTCAAGTCATTTACAGAAAAAATGCACTTTAATCTTTCTGTTTGGTTATAGCGAAAAGCAATTTTTTTATTTCTTTAATGTTTTTATATCTACTACTCTAGATGCCCATTGCAAAGCAAGAAAAAATTTGGTTCTGTAAAATGGATGTTAGCCAAAAGCTACTTTATTGTTTTTCTATACAGCGCTAGATGTCCTACAACTAAAGCTACAAAAACGCATTCGTTTCTGTCAAATGACTTGAGAGATGTCTATAAAATACGGTATAACACCAACCTACCGTATTTTTTTCCACTCATATTGCTAATAATGCGGTGTAGTGGCTTTTTCAAAAATGCGGTGTAACACCACCTAAACCAACTACACCGTGGGTGCATTTAGACACGTCCTTGAATCTTTGAAAAGGAATATGAAATAGAGTTCGTTCCCGAATTCTTCGAACAGGAAAATAAAAATTTAAAAGTGATAGCAAATGTGGACAATCAATTCGAAAGTCTAAAATATCTTTAACAAATGACTGAGTAATATTTGCGACGACATTAAAGTGTTTGCAGACTAATTAAAGCATACCTGATTGGATATGTCGGCATCTCAATTCTCCATTTTAATTTAAACACGACGTTGCTAGTAAACCGCTTTTGGAATTTTTCAATTCTAGCTGAATGGCTACTGTATGATGGGTTCTAAACAACGGAACAATATCGTAACACTGATATTACGAGAGAAACATGTTTAATGCACATGGATCGGTGAGATCTCTAGAATATCTTTTAATGAACTTAAGCATAGAGTTAGCTTTGGCTATTATATTGTCAAAGTGTTCAGTAAATCTAAGCTTAGGGCCTAGTATAAGATCTTTTTTTCTTTGTAAAACTCTTTCAAGCGTATCACACTCAATATTGTAACTAAACAAGATTAAGGAGTGCTTGGCATTTCGGAACATTAAGACACAAATGATTTGTTTTGCACCAGGTTGAAAGTCTTTCTAGATCTTCTTGAAGCAACAAAGAACAATCATTTTCACCTTTAATTTCTCTATAAATTTTCAAGTCGTCTGCATACAGACATTTTGAGTTAGAAAAATTAAGTAGGTAGATCATTAAAAAGCAGAAGAAAGAAAAGTGGCCCTAGGTGGCTTCCTTAAGGAACGCCTGACGAAACAAAAATTGTGTCGGACACATATTTATAAATTTTTACATATTGTATGCGACATACCAAGTATGATTCTACTCATTTCAGAAAAACTGGGTGAAAAGGTTAGAAAGCTTGCAAATCAAAACTTTGTGATAGACTTTATCAAACGCCTTCGCAAAGACAATTATACTCAAAATTCTTTACAATATCATTACACAATATAGTCAGATTAGTGGTAGTTGACCTACCAGCAAAAAACCCATGTTGATAAACAGAAACAATTTCTTTAACATGAAAAAATAATTTTTGAAACAAAATCTTTTCAAAAATTTTTGGAATTGAAGCAATTTTACAAATGGGTCTGTTGTTCGTTATTTCGTGTTTAAACCTGATTTGAAAATAGGCGAGACAAAGGAGATTTTCCAATCATTAAGAAAAACGCCACAACTTAAAAAAATGTTAAATAACATTGTCAATTGCAAGCGAGCGCGCACAAAATTTCAAAACTATTGCAGGAAAACCCATCCAAAGCTTTAAGTGCATTTTCAACTTCATCCTCTGCACCTTCGAAATGACCAATGTCTAAAACAGATGAAGAATTAGTATGGTTGGTGTTAAAATTGTTGATATTTTCTGAGCAATAAGCAGATTTGAAATATTTCGCAAAAAAATTACAAATATCCTTTAAATTATCAGATGGTTTACCTGAATATTTCATGCATTTAGGTTACCCATTATTTTCGTTACAAATTAATGAACTTCCAAAAGCATTTACTATTTCGTTTGAGATTGGCTTCCGTAGATTTAACAGATTTTGTGTATAATTCGTTTTTAAGAAGATTACTCATTTTGCAATTTGTAAAAATTAGTTTTTTGAAGAATAGCTACAGCTAGTCACATAACAAAATCGAAGATCGAAGTGTGTTAAGCATTTGAACAGCTTGCTACGTTTAGTTCTTCGTAGCTAGTTTAGAGTTCTTCGAGTGCATTGAAAATAGATTGATAAATTTCCTTAAATTCCATAACGGCTTCATGCTTGTGAACCCACCTTGCTTCACACAGGGTACAGGGTTTTTTGATTTACAGCCGGTAATAGGCCCCGAATTTTGCCATTCAAAACAACAGTGCGTTGAGCAGAATGTACAAAGTAGGAACCTACAAACTGCACGACACCAACGCAATTTCGCACATCTGCTTGTCAACACGAGTCTGCAATAGGAAAGTTGAGAGAGTGTGCACTACAATATACATCAAGAGCTAAAGCACATTCTCGACGAACATACGTTTGGGCACCGTCCAAATACCAACTCATCATTAGATATATGTACCTACTCTGGTTTGGATCTTCTTAAAACAAAGCGATTCTCAGAAATAGTCTTATAAGACCCACAACGGAAAAAATTCTCTGTAAGGTTAGAGTGAGACTACGCCTAGAGAAACATTATGAAGGGGTTTTGAGATGTTTTGAGAATATTTTGTCGCAAACCCCCGACCCCCCCCCCCCCGGGCTACACCCTTTCCCACAAGTAAGTTTAAATTTATTGTCTCCTAATAACGCAAAGAAGAAGTTTTTTTTTAATAAATAATAGGTGCGTTTTTTTTCTCATATATGTAGATATATTATACGTATATTGTATTTAAACTATTACAATATCATTATGTAATATCATTATCATTAAGAGTAAATTATAAATGATTCATGTCGTCGTAAACATCAATTATAGTTCTCTTCTTCAATATAAAAAAATGCATCCAACACATATAGCTTATTAGCTGTGCCCACGACTTCGTCTGCGTGGAATAGTGACTTTCGGCGGCATTTTTAATTTTTAAGACAAATTTTCTTGCAAATAAAACACATTCATGCATTAAAGTAACCTATACTTATATTATTTTATTTAATTACATGTTTGCACACGACGTTCTTACTTTTTCCATCTTTTGCCAAATAAAAAATTTTGCGGGTTTGATACACGTGACCGTGACTCATAGAGTTGCCATTGGAATTTTTTTCTGAAACCCGCAACTTTCAAGCCTCTGTGGTTTATTTATATATATACGTTCCCGTGGTAATGTAGGGATAAAATATTAATTATGTCCTATTAACTATGTCCTTCCTCAAATTCTAGACTATCTCTGTACAAAATTTCATTTAAATCTGTTCATTAGATTGGGCGGGAGATGGTAACATAGAAATGCGAACAGGGTTCCTGTAGGAATATCCGAATGAAATATAGCCAATGTCCTTTTTCAAGTTCTAGATCATCTCTGTATAAAATTTCATTTTAATCGGTTCTGTATAGCTTGTGAGGGAGATGGTAACATAGAAAGACAAACAGACAGAGCTACTTTCGCTTTCACTTATAATATGTGAAAGAAAGGACTCCCGTTCCCGTAAGAATATGGGGATGAATTAAAGTGTATGTTGCTCGGGCAAAGTGCAGCATTCTAACGTTGGAAGAATTATTGAAGTCGGTGCTGTATTTTTTAAGTTGCCGAAAAATAAATAAAATATATCTCTTATGTCACTCTTCAGGTTCTAGACTATCTCTGTACAAAAATTTTAATTAAATCAGTTCAGTAGCTTAGACGGGCGACGGTAACATAGAAAGCAGGACAGACAGAGTTTCATTCACATTTATAATATTAGTTAGGATGACAAATCACTGGGAATTAAAGGAAAAGGGGGAATCAAAATATTTTCTCCTTTTGCCGTTCCAGTCATTATTATAATTTTGATAGTGCCACATCTCAGATGTGTTTTTTGTAGCTGTGTACAATTCTGGATTTCTCATTATTGGTACTGGAACACCAACTTGCTGCCACTCCTAAAAACCCTAAGAAATTGAGAAACTCTATATGGTATGATGTGAGATGTGACTTGCTCAGTGTCCGTATAATATTGTATAATATTGATAGACATTCGACAACATCATCCAATACGTCAAACATAATTTATTAGTTTATATGGTTAACTATCTCATTAGTCGGCGCCGAAATTGACCTTTCACACAACCATTCCCGATTGCCAATTTTTATTTGAAGATCAAAATAGACATTTGTTCTCAGTTCAACTGTATTTTCGACAGTTTGACAGAAATCAAACAAAATTTCGGATCTGTGATGTTAGTAAGGATGTCCATCTTCATATAAATCCGTTTAATAGTTTGAACGCAAGATATAAAAAAGAAAAACAGACAGACAGAGTTAATTTCGGATTTATAATGTTACTAAAGTCTCCCATTCCCGTGGGAATATGAGGGCCGTCTCCGGAGGATGACTTAAAGTTTATATTACTCGGGAGTAGTGTAATATTCTAACGATGGAATTTTTCGAAATGGGTGCTATATTTTCCAAGTTCCCGTTCCCGTGGGAATAGAGGTATAAAACATATAGTATATGTCCTGTCGATCCTCAGGTTCTAGACTGCCATTGTACTAAAATTCATATAATTAGGTCCAATAGTTTGGGTGGTTAATGGTAACAAAGAGAAATAAACAGACAGATTTAATTTCGGACTTATAATATTAGTAAAGACTCTTGACTATCTCTGTACCAAATTTCATTTAAATCGGTTTAGGAGCTTGGGCGGGAGATGGTAACATAGAAAGATGAACAGGGAGAGCTACTATGAAATTTAAAATATTAGTGAGGACCGGTTCCCGTGTGATTATTATCCGTGTCCTTCTTCAGGTTCTAGATCATCTCTATATAAAATTTCAGTTAAAGTGGTTCAGAAGTTTGGGCGGGAGACGGTAACATAGAAAGCCGGACAGACAGAGTGACTTTCACATTTATTATATTAGTTAGGATTAGGATATAACGATTAACGAAGTTATCTGTTTGATTAACGGTGCCCAGGTATGCTTAGGGGTAGAGGAGAGTGGAGCAAGAAGGACTACTTAAGTTTAAGACACTCCTAAATTTTTTTCTGGTCCTAAAAGGGAAGCAAACATTTTTTTAAATAATACTTCAACCTTTGAACTTTATCATAGTAAACATTCAGAATAGTTTAACAGTTGTGTATAGAGATATACACGATTATACAAACTTATATAATTGGATTTAGTGTTATAAATGAAAAGTGGCCTACATGTTTTCAGTCTGAAAGAAACCCATCACTTATTGACATGTTTTTGATAAACTCAATACAAAAAGTAATTAAAAACGATCAAGTTAGACTAACTTCAGATTTTATTCATGATCTTCTCTATTGTTCATTAGATTTAAATCTAATGTCAGGCCCACAGGAACGCATCTTAAGGTACAGATCTTATCGCAACGTAGAACTTGAACCTATACTTAGTAACACTAATGTTTTAAGTTTGAATGAAATTTATATGGCGTCTAGTATTGATACCAAAGTTAATTTGTTAAATAGAGTTACTACTGAGCTGTATGAAATCTATGTACCTATAGTAACAAAAGTTTTGAAACCTAAAACTTGTCCATGGTTCACAACGCAGATAAAATTACTGATTAAGGAAAGGGAGCGTTTTTATAGGAGATTTAAAAGAACACCTTCAGAATATAATAAGTTACAATACGTTCATGCACGTAATAAAGTTACAACACTTATTCGTTCAAATAAACGTTCCTACTTCCAGAAACTTCTGCATCCAACACTAAACACCAAAACTTTATGGAATAATTTAAAGGAAGTAGGAGTGGTTTCAAAAGAAAGCCCTAGCTGTTGTTTTGGTCCTGTAGAGATGGCTTAAGCTTTGATTCCGACTTCATCCTTCATCGGACTCATTACCACTGGACCTTAGTGGTCCCAGTTCTTCTGACTCTGGATTTTCTTTCAGTTGTGTTAGCAATGTTAACGTTGAGTGGGCTGTTCGTTCGGTCAAATCCAATGCAGCAGGGATGGATAATGTAACTCCAAAATTTGTAAAATTTATTCTGCCTTTGCTTCTTCCATATATAGTTCACGTTTTCAATTACTGTATCTATAGTTGTAGTTACCCGGAAGTCTGGAAGTATGCAAAGATTGTTCCAATAACAAAAAAACCAAACCCAACTAATAGTTCAGAATTCCGTCCCATTAGCATACTGCCCTATTTATCCAAAGTATTCGAAAAAATATTGGCTCAGCAGATTCAGGATCATTTAGACTTACGCAACCTGCTCTCAAAATGGCAATCCGGATTTCGTAAAAAACATAGCTGTGAATCAGCAGTGATGAAAGTTACCACTGATGTGAAAAAGTCAATGGACAAGGGTGAAATATGTATAATGGCATTGTTAGATTTTTCAAAGGCTTTTGACTCCATTAATCATCAGGTTCTTTTTCAAAAGCTAAAAGAAAATTTTCAATTTTCTGACACAGCCCTTAAATTGATTCATCAATATCTAAGTAACCGTTACCATACAGTGCAAACTAATCTAGGTATCTCTACTCCATGTTTGGTCAATAAGGGTGTCCCACAAGGATCTGTATTAGGACCACTATTGTTTTCTTTATTCATTAATGACCTCCCTGATATTCTAGAAAATTGTAACATTCATCTTTATGCTGATGATGTTGTTATATATCTTAATAGAAAATTAAGTTTGATTGAAGATTGTGTTACAAGAATTAATGAAGATTTACTCAATATACAAAATTGGTCAAACGGAAATCATTTATTTTTAAACCCAGACAAGTCTTTGGGTCTTTGTATGTTCTAGAACGGAAATATGCCCCACAAATGTTCCCCCTCTATAGTTGTAAATGGCATTCGTATTCCTTATGTGGATTGTGTTAAATATCTAGGATTTAAAATAAACCGGAGAATGAGCTGCTGTAATGCCACTGCGGATACTATCAAGAAAATCTATACTGCCTTGCGCAAGTTAAGAGCCTCTTCACTTATGCTCTGTAAAGATATGAAAATACACCTCGTTAAAAGCCTTATACTTCCTTTCTTTGTTTACAATATCAATGTGTATCCGTGTCTAGACTCTGTATGTAAACGTAAAATTAAAGTTGCGTTTAATGATTGCTTGAGATATATTCATGGCTTACCAAGGTATGTAAGTGTGTCTCAACATGAAAGATCTTTGTTAGGGATAAGCCTTGATGAATATTATGAGTTCAGAACCATTACAAAACTTCATAATATAATTTACAACAAATGTCCACAGTATTTATTTGAAAATCTAAACTTTTCACAGTCACCTAGAGGCCTCAAATTAAACGGGCAAAGTTTTACACACATTATAGGAGAGCGATCTTACTTTGTCAAAGCCATTAAATTATGGAATGATCTTTTTTTTTTTTTTTTTTTTTTTTTTTTTTTTTTTTTTTTTTTTTTTTTTTTTTTTTTTTTTTTTTTTCGCTATCAGAATATGTATCACTGTCATCATTTAGCGAGGTGTTAGTAGTTAGTAAGCAAAAATTTAGTCTAACACACTCAAGACAACAGAGCTAAAAAATATTACAAAATTATTGATAAGCATATACAAAAACAAATTAGATAGCTACATATAAACGTAAAATTAATTATTAAATATGACAATTATAAAGATATAAGAAATATAAAAAAAAAACATAGTCAAGAGAGTGGAGCTCTGGTTCGAATTAAGGACTTTAACGTAGTTTTACTAACATGAAAATCTATTAAATTTGAGTTTAAGTTTAAAACTTTTATCATGCGAGTAATAGGCTCATTCAATCCATAATTAGTTCTATGATAAGGACAGTGAAGTAACTCCAAGTTGCGCAGTTGGTATGAGCCTCCCCGGTAGTTAAAACTTATGCATGCGAGCAAATCAGGAGCATCAATTTGTCCTGTTATGAGCTGGTGAATAAAGACTAAATCATTATTTATTCGCCGATGCGAAAGCAGTTGCATATGCAAAAGTTGAATACGATGCTCATACGGTGGAAGGTCATAAGGATCAGTCCAAGGAAGTCCCTTGAGAGCAAATCTAATAAATCTTCGCTGTATACTTTCTATTCTTGAATTGTGGACTGCATAATAAGGAGACCATACTTGAGAAGCATATTCTAGATGGGGTCGAACATGACAGTTATACAGCGAAAGAGTGACGTTGGGGTCCGTAAACTCCTTAGCCCATCTTTTAATAAAGCCTAGCATTGAGTTTCCTTTACTAACAATGCAATTGATATGCGATGTAAATTCTAAATTGGAACTAAAGTAAACACCGAGGTCCTTAATACTGGACACCTTGCATAATATTTGATGAGAAATCGAGTAATTATGCAAAGCCGGTGTACGTTTCTTCGAAAAAGTTATACTCTGACATTTGCTTGGATTGAGAATCAATCCATTTTTATCGCACCATATGGCAAAATTTTCAACATCAGATTGTAAAATAAGACGATCGGCTGCGCATTCTATTTTCTTGAAAATTTTCATATCATCCGCGAAGATCAAAATTTCACTCGATGACAAGCTAAAAGTAACATCATTAATGGCTAGAATAAAGAGGATAGGGCCAAGGTGACTACCTTGTGGTACTCCTGAATGCGCCTTAAAGGAGTCTGAAAGAATGCTTCTAAATTTTACCACGTATGATCTATCAGTTAGGTACGACCTGATCCAATCGACGAAGGTCGAAGGGAATCCATATGCATTTAGTTTAAACAATATAATATCGTGAGATAGTTTATCGAAAGCCTTTGAAAAGTCAGTATATATACAATCTAACTCTTGCCCGCTTTCAAGCGCGTTTGAACATTTATGTAACAAGGTTTGTTACTGTTGATCTTTTCTGTACAAAACCATGCTGCTGTTTGCAAGTTATATTTTTAATATCGAAAGTTAAACTTTCACAAACAAGCTGTTCAAATAATTTGGGGATACACGAAAGCTTAGACATGGGTCTGTAATTAAGGATATCTGATTTAATACCTTTTTTAAATACAGGTGTAATAAAAGATCTTTTCCACAGTAAAGGGAATCGACCAGAATCTAACGATAATGAAAACAAGTAATGAAGGGGAAATGCAATTTGGGACTTACACTTTTTTTAAATTATTGGACGGATGCCATCAGGGCCAGCAGAGTAATCATCGTTCAAAGATGAAATATTGTGAAGGACTCTTTCTAGGTTAATTGGAACATTATTAAAATTAACTTGAGGACATTTACGTAGAAACTCGAAATAATTACGATCTATATCAACAATAGAATCAGAGAAGGAATTACAAAAATGGTGAGCAAAAGCGTTGCAAATGTCGGATGTTTTTGTCAAAGTGACATTACCATATGTAAAGTTATCTGGGTATCCATCCGAATCTTTCTTTGAATTTACAAAGTTCCAGAAACTTTTTGGATCATCCCTTAATGAGTTGCCCATTCTATGAACATGACTTGAGTACAGAGTTTTTGATAGTGATTTAAATTCATCAAAAAAATAGATGTAAGAAAGGTGATCAGATTCAGAACGCGTCTTAATGTAGGTCCGCCAAGCACTATTTCTTTTGTTGCGATGCTTTTTTCTTCCACATGAATTACAAAGAACAAACTGAACAAAAGATTTTCATATAAAATTGTTTTCTCATATCTCACAACGTTTGCTAAATAATTAAATACTTAGTAAAAAAATTCTTTTAATTTTATATTTTTGAAAATTTTGTTAATATATGTATATATTAATTGTGTCATCTGTATACATTCTTAATTTATTAATGTTAAAAATTTTTTGTAATTACATATTAACGCTTATCAAAAGATATACATCTTGAAGCGTCATGTCAATTTATATAAGTAGATGAAATAAAGAAAGATAAAGAAAGAAAGATATTGAAAGGCCGTTTTACACCACTAGTGGGCCAAAAAGGACCTTCGAATGGGGTAAAACGAACCACTGATTTCTTTTGATAATGATATTAAAAACAAGTGATATCAAAGGAAGTGATGGTCTTCGTATATCTTAATCAAAAGCTTAGAGTATGCCAAAACGATGTGCTTATTAGAAGCTTGAGCTCTGGCTTTTGACGTCGGCTTTGGGTTGCGCAAAACGATTTCCGGGTTCCCTTTTTGGAAATTGAAAAGTTAGTCTCTGCCAGCGATTTTTATTACGTGGTCAAAGAGATGGAGTACTTTTTTTCTTTCCGGCTTGCTCATAAGCAAACATCGCAAGTAGTCATCCCGGAAAATCTTTTTTCGAAGTCTAGCAAATGTCCAAACAATTATTTTTCTTGCTCAGAGCTGAAGCTTCATTGGTATCCAACTTTATTTTCCGAATGATTGTGGATTTCGGGATTTTAAGAGCCTTGCTGGTCTTGAGATATCCCATGTCTATCCTTTTGATTGCGTTCATAGCTTTCTTCAAATCTTCCTTGGTCCAACTTGGTCGAACCATCTTCAAAGATACAAATGTTTAATTAGAACTGAAGTAACTGAATAGGTAAGTGGTACATAAAATAAGTTGATAAAAACATCATCGTAAGGATAATTGAGCAAAACAGACTTTTTTTTGGTTGTTGTTTTACTTTGAAAGTGGAACCAATACGAAGTGGGCCAAAACGGACTACCAGTCCATTTTGCCTCATTGCGTACTGGTTTCATTTGCTCCATACAAAAAAAATATTTTTATTTCCCTTAATTTTATTTATCTACCTTTATTTCAAAAAAGGCGAAATTTTTATCCTCATAAATTACTGAAAATTCGGTGTTAAACGAAACAATACGACCCTAACCGTGGGTGCATAATATAAACCCTTCCATAAACGAAGTCTGAGTTGTTAGTAGAGAACAGAGCATTCTAATAGTAAAACGTTTTCCAAATCGGTCGTTCCGAATTCAGCTTTTAGCTTGAAAAAGAAAACTCGGCTGATTTTAATATAATTAGTAGCGTTGCCGAATGCTCTATTCATTAAAATGGTTTTGGTCGAAAATTTAATGTATTAAAAATCATATTTTTAAACATAAAAATTGTTAGGTATAGAGCAAAAATGCCAGTAACATTACGTTCTTCTAATAAGTATAATAAATATGTAAAAACTTATGACTTCGACGAACTCAAACATAATTTATATCAAAATGTCAACCGTTGCGTTGAGGCAAATTAAAATTTGGTGGTTTTTTTTACTGAGCTCATCATCCTTCTTACATAGTTGTAATGTTTCTAAGACGTTATTCATTGTGAATGTGAAATAAAGTCATTTAAATGCAAATTCACTATTCGAATCTATGGCATCCTGCTGAATGTTATTTAACATTTTCTAGCTCAAGAGTTTTTTTATGTCGGGATTTCTTTGTTGTATCCATACAAGTTCACTTAATTATTTATCTGTCAGTCAGAGTGCATCATTGTCCTGACTGAAAATGGAAAAAATCATTGCATAATAAATGGTTTCTACAAGGGCTTTTTGTTTTGTTGCGGGCAGAAAGTTGAACAACATGCCGCGACATCTAAAGATGAGAAGAAGTAAGTAAATGAGTTTTTAATAGACAATAAAAGAAATTGGTTCTTTTTTGTTGAAAGAACTGGTTTGGTTTAGTGGCGTGCTGCTGACAAAAGTCATTTCATGCTGCGAACTGCTTGTTGCACAAGTATTTAAGGATTTCTTTTGAAAACACACACACAAATAAGCTTTGCCTTTCAGTGAGGCCTACAATGAAGAACAACTTTTTTTATTTCTGGCTAAAAGACAAAAAATGAGAGAAAATTAATGTCTTAAAAAAAGGGTTGTAATGAAATGAACGGTTTCACATAGTTTTTTTGATGTATGTACAATTGTCCATAACTACAAATCTGAAGCTTAAATTCGAAATAAAAAAATACTCTTAAAAAGTGAGCACATAATAATTAGGCCCTACGACCTTTTTTTTCTGTTGGAGGTTTTTAAAATACCAGCTGGAGCACTCAGACCTAAATACCGGTACATTGTACTACCAGTTAGCAACCTTTAGCTTTCCAGATGTTCGGAGAAAAGCCAAAAGACACTGCCATGATAAGGAGCCTAAGTTACCAGCTGTCACCATGTCTGCGCCGAGTATCTGTAACCCCATGCGAGAAAAAGCAGGACATTCACAGAGGAAGTGCTCTGCGGTGTCCTCATCTTCTCCACAAGATTCACAGAGTGTGGTATCACTTAAGCCTAACACATTTAAATGCTTATCAAAAGAGAAGTACCTGCTGGCAACGCGAATAAGCTTTTCACAGTCTTTTCTGCTACGAGCTAGCAAAAATGTTGCAGTCTTTTTACTAACGTTTGGGAGCATACGCTTGGTTTGTCTGCATCCAATGGAGGCATGCCATCTACGGTTGTGCTCTTCATAGTCCCAATCGTTGATTGAAGCCCTCACTGAGGACGCTGGCAGACCTAGCGACGGTTCAGGTCATGAAAAAGCTATCTGAGATCCCTGCCTAGCAAGTTCATCGGCGATCTCATTTCCAGCTATGCCGTGAAGGCCCGGAACCCAAATGAAACTCAAGGAATTCAATCTTCCGATCCCATTCAGAGAGCTCTTGCATTACTGGATCACTTTCGAAGTAATTAGAGGATTGAGAAGGGTCTTAAGCTCAGATTGGCTGTCGCTGCAAACAGAGATACTTCTCCCCGTCCATCCAAGGCCATTAGGATAGCATATGCCTCCGCTTGGAAAACGGATGCGTATGATAGATAGATAGATAGGTACATTTTATTTCATAAAAAAATTCAAAATATACAATAGTAAAAATATAGAGAAACTCAAAGATTTATATGAAATATGATTGACCCTTGATATTTTGTATACATTAGTATAAAAATAGTGTTAAATGCCAATTCAGAGGGAGTAATAGTACATACATGTTTATATTAGGGTGGGGTGACCCTTAACATATTCAAACAAAAAAAAAAACGTTTTTTTTTTTCTTTTCCTTTTTTTTAAATTTAAAATATCACAAAGGATTCAATAACAAATCTAGAAAAGTTATTTTAGCACATCTTGATGTTAACTCAACACAATATATAGTTTTAATATAATAAACTCTTTATCACACCATAATATCATTTAGAAACGATTCAATACTTAAAAAATCGAAGTTAAATAGCCAATATTTGACTCGTATTATAAACATTCCAGAAACTGATAGTTCTCTGATTGCCTGGAGAAGCATATTAAAAAGACGGTAAGACGGATAGAAGAAGAATTACAAAAAGCAGTGGTGCGGAAATTAGGTATCGATACAATATTCTGAGAATTTCCACGAAGGCTGTAATTAGAGATTTGCCTAAAATTCAGATTTCCTGACCTCATGAAAAATGTCTTCAGAACCTTGAAGCAATACAAATGCCAAATAGGAATGATTTGTAAACTGCGAAATAGTTCAAAGCTGTGGTGTCGACGATTTCTTCTACAAATTATTTTGACTATACACTGCTGGAGAATGAGCAGTGGTTGAATCTTATTTCTGTAAGCTCCTCCCCAACATTCAATTCCGTACTGTAACTTGGAATGAAAGATGCCATAACAAATAGTAGTAAGAAGCTTAGAAGAACAAACGTTACGTAAATAAAAGAAATTCCTGACTGTCCAATTGCAAAATTTTCAAACACTCCGTATGATATGAGAAGTTCATTCGCGAGTCAATCCAAAGACCCAAATATTTGAATACACTTACATTTTCAATCTTAAAACATTTGTTGTGGCAGTTTAAATCGTTACAGAAGGTAGAAGATAAGCATAGAGATGAACAACTGCAATTAGTTGACTTCAAACGCTGGCACTCAGGTGCATGGTAGAAGATATCAGTTGTACATAAATTTGATGATGAAAAACTGAAGAACATTATTTTAGTTTTAGGGCTTATATCCAATTTGTGTTCTGCAAACCAATTTCTTAGCAATTCAAGATCCCAGTTTATGTCAGCAACAAGATCGGGTGCCGTAAGTACACCCAATGTCATCAGCAAAAGCAGTAAGACTGCTTTTAAAATTCAAACCAAACAATGAATTTATGTAAATCAAAAACAGAATCGGTCCTAGAACAGATCCTTGAGGTACTCCTAGATTAATGAACCTAAGGCTACTTCTAGTGCCGTCTATTTTTACACTCTGAGATCTGTTTCGAAGGTAAGACTCAAACCAGTCCAGCTTAAAGCCTCGAAAACCAGCATTTTCCAGTTTTTTTAGTAAGATTTTGTGATTGACCATATCAAAGGCTTTAGTTATGACAATAAACAAACCACACGTAATTTTTCTTCCATCTAAATTTGCAAAAATCCGAGAGCAGAATTGTAGAAGTGCATCTTCTGTTAATTTACCTTTCCGAAACCCAAACTGAATTGGGCTGAAGAAATTTATTTTATTTAAATAGCTTACTATCCTATCTTTTACAATTTTTTCAAAAACCTTGCTAATTGTTGGTAGAAGATAGATAGGCCGATAATTGCAAAGATCATAAGTTGCTTCTTTTTTATATAAAGAGGCATAGCGTCTGCACACTTGAGTTCTTCCGGGAAGACTCCTTAGAAAATGATCTTGTTGAATACATCTCTCAAAACATCTGCTAAATACCATGAAATATTTTTTAATGTGTTGTTTGATATCTCATCTACACCACAGGCGTTTGAGTTTTTTTAAATTACCAATGGCTTTTATAATTTTTATTCATGTAATTGGCTCAAAAGCAAAACTATTCCTTTGCAGTGTGTTTGAAAAGTAAGAACTAGAGCAAATAGTGCAAGTTCTTTCAGTAACAACAGACTTTGAATTACTACTGATAGAAGCAAAATAATCATTTAATGCTTCAGCAATCAAGATGGTCCTAGAAATTTCACTATCATTAACAATATTCCGCAACACGGTTGGTTTTTTCATAATCGTTACTTTATTTAGAATGTTGGTTACAACCTGCCACTCACTTTTTAAATTTCCATTTGCTGAATTGAATTTCGTTCTATAATAGCTATCACGACAAGCTGGAATTACTTTCTTTAGCTCGAGACTTTAGAGACGTTTATATTTATTTTAAAAATGTTGGTTTGACGGATTTCGAACGCATTTGACTCTCAATTTATTTTTTGCTTTAATTTTATTAAGTAAATCCCTAGTAATCCACGGTTTTAGTTTCTTATCTGATTATCTCAAGCTTTGTATAAAAGAACAGTTGTCTGTGTGCTTTTTCAATGTTTTTAAGAACACAGAATAAGCTCTAGCAGTATCATTATCTGCTGAAACCTCTTCCCAGAATTCATAAAGAAGACTATTTCTTAACTTATCAAAACTAATTTTTTTGATTGAAGAAGAAACAGAAGAAGGATTGGAAATGTTTGTCTTATTAGAGTTAACCAAAAGTACTGTCATTGCGTGATTAGTAATGTTCAAATCAATAACACCTTTTTCATATGTACGAAAAAAGTTGGAAAAGCGTGCATAGATATGATCTAAGCAAGTACCTGACGTTAACCTAGTAGGCTCGTTTATAAGACAGTCTAGACTCTTCTAGACCATGAGAGGCCAACAAAGTCATGTAGGTACTCACCGTTTTATTTTTTTTCTAATATATTTATGATTATATATAACTAGTGTCCGACCGAAGGTCAGTTTCTAGCCGAAGCCGAAGCCGAAGCCGAAGCTTCAATAACTTGAAGAATTTTCGTTTCAGATTTACTAAAAATGATTTTTTTAATTAACTTTTCAAAAATAATAACAAATCAACTAGTAACAATATCCATATTTTATTGAAATTAATTTAAAAAAAAGAACAAAAAACCCTTATAATAATTTATAGTTTAACGAGTTAAAATCACAAAATCGAACAAATAGGCTCACCAACTTATCTTTCGGAGACTCTCTTTTGTATAAATGATGTGACGGTAGCTGTCAACTCATGTGCATTCATAACGGTTCTTCATTCCAAGAAAAACGAAATTAAATTTTTTTTTAATACCTACCACGACCATTGTAGGTATATGGAATCTATAGTACTATCGAAAACAAAAACGGTCGCTCAAAGCCATCTATGTATCCGCCAGCGTACTTGCATTCTCCTGTAATTTTTAGAGTGCCGGCGGATACATAGATGGCTTTGAGCGACCGTTTCTGTTTTCGATAGTTCTATAGATTCCATATACAACCACGACGCACGACAACCATACACTTAGACTATTGTTGTCCTTGTTTTGCACTAATAATGTGACTGCCCAGTTCTTGTGCATTCATGACGGTTTTATGTTCTACGAAAAACGAAATTGATTTTTTTTTTTTCAGCGCCTACCAACACGCACGACAACTAAAAACTAAACCTTCGGCTTCGGCCAAAACTTCGGCCGATTTTGGCCGAAGCCGAAGGTTTAGCCGATTGTAGTTTTTTTAGCCGAATGTGGCCCAAGCCGAAGCTTCGGTCGGACACTATATATAACCTTCAATAAATGCAGAAATAGTGTACAAATAAACACAATAGAAAACAAACGATTCCTGTCTAACCTTCCCGCTGCATTATTTTTTTTTTTTTTTTTTTGCAAAAAAATATAACCCAGGCAAATAGTAATCACTTTTTTCAAAGCCATAAATCCAAATCTCAGAAATAAAAACAACATCTGGAGTGCTTTCAAACGAATCAAGATGCGTGGTAAGAGCTGCAAAGTTTTCTCGTAGACTTCTAATATTTTGGTGAACAATAAAAAGCTGAAAATATTATAAAATTCTGTGCTATTTGGACTAAAGGAGGAAAAGTCATCAATCTCATCACTTTTACATTCGATATATTCATTTGGAGAAAGTAAATAAAGTTGAATGCAAAGTGCACTAAATAAGTGCAAGATCACTGAAAGATCGAATTGAAATAACTTTTTCGCCCTCTGTCCTTCTCATAAATATTTGATTATTGCTAAACCATAAATATTTATAATTTTGTCTCTTTTTTCCTTCTTTAGCTTGCATAAATAATGTCTGTGTAAATTTAGTGAGTACATCATTCATGTAAATTGCTTCTATGTCCACTGCTATCACTGCTACCACTGCTACTACCGCTACCTCCGCTACCGCTACCACTGCCACTGCTGTTCGATGAGCTGAGTCGATTTTTGTTTTTCTCATCGCTATCATTATTCGCTGCTTTGTTGTGACATCAAAGAATTTGACACAGATGATCGACTTGGTTGCAGAAGAATTCTCACCGTTACTTGATTTTTTCGGATGAACTCTTTTCACATAACATCTTTTTATTTCTTCATAAGGGATATCCAGTATGATCCCAAAGATGTGTGCAGTCGTATGTCGTCGTTCTCCACAAAGACACCAGCACCAGAACCCACGTCGGTTTTGGAGCCATCTGTGAAGATACGATAAATGTTCTTTCCAGGCTCAGATTCTGGAGCGAACCAGTCCTGAACCGAAGGGAAGTTGACTGAGTTATTTTGACGCAGTTTGAGCCTTGGGATCATCGTGTCATTAGACGTGAGTCAAAAGATATGCTGCTTGCAAGCTCCTCAAAGCTCCAGTGCGAACTGTGCCAGAGACCACATCTCTTTAAACGAGAAATGGTCTTGAAAGTACACCCCATGATGTAGGTATCAAGGGGAGAAAAATTCAGCAGTGTTTCGAGAGCAGCTTTCGGGTTTGCTGGGGAAGGCCTCCGTATCGTCCTTACTTGCCAAGGTAAAAACAGAGTATTGAACCTAAAATTGGCGTAGGTACCTAATGGCTAGCGTGTCTGCTTGTAGTGTGTGAACTTTTTTTTGAGTCCCAAAAACATACCTAAATTTACTTTACACAGACATCGCTTTTCGTGAGAAACTGGCAAGTGATGTTCACAAAGCAATTGAACTGATTTTTAAACGTCGCCGAACGTCGCGTCGTCGGTCGGCCACGGCTTTGAATTCTATGTTTTTGAAATGCGCTAAGCCCAAACCAGTTTTTCCTCCGCTAGTAAATTCATTGCCATGAAAAGCACTTTTTCAATAAGCCGTTCGGAACCGGTAAAAATTGTATGTCCCCTCCATTACCTCGCGAGGCTTGGTTGTGAGAAATGCACTAGGCGCTGCGCTGGGACTCCCAACTGTTGCACCATCCTATTTATGAGCGATAAACGTAACTGTCGTAGAGTATAGACGTGTATTCTGAGTGATCCTACTTTAAAATTTAAATTGGAAAAAAACTTATTTATTGTTATATTTATGCATTTTTCTTTGCACCATTGTATTATAAACTACTGAATTATAAAGTGCGTGGTATAAGGAAGTCAAAAAACAATTGAAATGGAGTGTTTTAAATGCAAAAACGATATAAGCGGTGAATCCGGTATAAAGTGCTCTGGGAACTGTGGAAAAATTTACCACCTTAAAGTGGCATGTAGTATGGGCTCGACCGCTACAGTAGTAATGTGTTAGACACAAATACAATGCTAAGATTCATATGTGATGATTGTTTACAATGCATACATAATGTGGATTTTGTTGTAGGCGAAATACATAAAAGCGTTCAAAAAAATGGAATTTACTTTAAACAATATAAAAGTGAATTTGATAAATCATTCCAAAAAAAATAAATTAGAAATAAAAAATTTTTTTAAAGCAATTGAAGCCAGATGTGCGGATAGAGTAAAAGAAATGAAAATTTCGTGTGAAAAAAGTGTAAAAGAATTTGAAAAATTTGTTAAATGAAGCGAGTGCTTTAAGGCACAAAGTGCAAAAATATGTGAAGATGCAAAAAAAAAAAAATAGGAGATGAAAATATAAACGCGATACAAAGTGTAAGAGAAGTAAAAGAAAATATTTTCAAAGAATTAAAAAATTTCAGGGAATCAGTTGTGTCTAAAAGGCAAACAACACCAACACAATCAAAACAAATCTCATACGCAGATAAAGTAAAAGAAAAAAAATATGTGATAATAATTAAACCAAAAGAGAATCAAAACAATATTAAAACAAGAGAAATTATTAAAAGCACAATCGATCCAGCAAATTGAGTTTTAAAAATAAGTAATATTAAAGATATTCAAAATGGTGCAGATGGAGGAGATGAAAAATCATTAAAGAAAATTGAAAGTGAATTCAAACAAAAACAAAGTGTAGACAACAATGTTAAAATACCATTACTGAGAAAACCAAGAATTCTTATAGTTGGTATGAAAAAAAAATTAGTGAAGAAGAGATAGTTATATCATAAAAAAAAGCAAAATGGTTTGGAAGAACATGACATTAAATGTGTAGTAGTATATCTGTCGCCAAAAAAAAGGTAAATGTTTCAATGCAGGGGTCGAAATGGACAGTGTTGCCTTTGCAAAAGTGTAAGATAGTACTAAAGTCAATATTGGTTGGGACCGATGCAAAGTATATCAGCACACTCATGTAGGAAGATGCTTTAATTGTTGTGGGTATAATCATACGTCTAAAAATTGTACTAGTGAAAAAACTTGTGTTAAATGTGCAGGTAACCATGATGTTAAAATGTGTACAAGTGATAAAGTTAAGTGTACTAATTGTTGTAATGCTAATAAAACATTGAAATTAATTTTAAATTTGAGCCATAAAGCGAACGACATAAACTGTCCAATTTACAAAAGAAAATTAAAAATAGCGGAAAAGAGGACTGACGTCTAGCAGTCAGACGATATTAGGTGTATTTATTTCAATTTCCAGGGCTTATTCAACAATTTGGAGGAGGTGGAAAGTTTAATCGTCGAAAATGAAAGTGTTGATATTTTAGTTGTGTCCGAGACCCGTGTCACTGACCCCGAAGACTTTAAATTTGTCCATCTACAAGGTTTCTTTCTTCCGTTTAGTTGTGAAAGTGAGTCGAAATATAATGGTGGTGTAGCAACATATGTAAGAAATAACTTTAAATGTCGTGTGATAAAAAAATTCCGACTCCATATGCAATATTGGGGTATAATGTTACAAGTGCAATATGAGAACTTCCCTGTGATATATACTGTGTATATATGTGCAATATATAGATCTCCAAATCGTCTTTCGTCAAAAAGTGTTTTCTGTGTTTCTTGAAAACTGTCTAGAATATCTGTCACATCGTGGAAGTTTCTTATTAATAGGCGACATAAATATAGACTGGTTAGATATAACAAATACATATACGCGACGCATTTCAAATATTATGAATGATAACGGCCTACGTATGGTCATCAACGAGCCAACAAGAATAACCAGATTTTCAAAAACACTAGTTGACTATGTGATAACTAATTCTCCTGAAAAATACATGCAAATGTTGATAAAAATTTAAAGATTAGCGACCATGAAACTATTCAAATATTAATTGCGAACCAACATAAGACCATGAATAAAAAAACCGTTAAATATTGTGCATATAACCAAAATTATCTTTTGTCAAGACTGTACGAAATCCCATTGTTTGTAAATATGAATAGTGAACTACCCTACAATCTAAATGTCTTATGTGATTTATTTGTGCTTAACTTTGAAAATGTAATCAATAGTATACAATAAACTTAACAAGTTCCTTTCAATAACGCGGAGTGGTTCAACAGTGAACTCAGAAGGGCAAAGATAGTAAAAAATAATTTATATAGACAAGCAATGTTCAGCAATAGTGATTGGTCTATGTACCAACAGTGTAGAAATGAATACAAAAAAATATCATCAAAACCAAGTCACAGTTTATAAAAAACAAAAAAAACACCGCAAACTCACATAAAGATTTGTGGAAAAAACTAAAACAATATGTTTTTAAGAAAAATAATGAAACAATAACTGAGATGCAAATAGATGACGCGACGGTTCTGTGATAGATGATAGTGCAATTTTATGTGATAAATTTAACAACTTTTTTGTTGATTCTGTAAAAGAAATAACCCGATCTGTGATATACTGTGATTACATTAACTTAATAGAAGAGTGCAATATAGATTTTAAGTTCAAATTAGTGAACATAGAAAATATAAGATGTGCAATAGATATGATTAGCAAAAAGGGTGATTTTAATTTTATGAGTGTTAAGATGTTCAAAGATTCTCTGTGTTTTGTCGGTCCGGTATTAGAAAGAATTATAAATATATCCCTGAGTGCAGGTGTTTTCCCAGAGTCATGGAAAGAATCTCTTATAATACTGTAACGTGCGCTTAGTTCGCAAAATAAAACTTCACCTTTCACTTTATTTCTACCACTTTTATTCAGTATCTATCTTTATTTGATCTCAACTCGACTTTTGGACTCTCACTTATATACAACAATTTACTCTTAACTTTATCACTCTATAATCAAAACTGCCCTCTGGTTGCCTCGGGCGGGCTATTTATATCGAATGAAATTTCATCTAGAACTCTCCAGTAATTTCTACAAAGTCTCCACTCTCCACTATTTTGGCTGTCAAACATTTTCTCTCCTAGAATATTTCTACACTTACACTAGTGTTGCAGCTTGTGTTTTCGGTCGAATGTTTTCGCACGACAACTAAAAACTAAACCTTCGGCTTCGGCCAAAACTTCGGCCGATTTTGGCCGAAGCCGAAGGTTTAGCCGATTGTAGTTTTTTTAGCCGAATGTGGCCCAAGCCGAAGCTTCGGTCGGACACTATATATAACCTTCAATAAATGCAGAAATAGTGTACAAATAAACACAATAGAAAACAAACGATTCCTGTCTAACCTTCCCGCTGCATTATTTTTTTTTTTTTGCAAAAAAATAGAACCCAGGCAAATAGTAATCACTTTTTTCAAAGCCATAAATCCAAATCTCAGAAATAAAAACAACATCTGGAGTGCTTTCAAACGAATCAAGATGCGTGGTAAGAGCTGCAAAGTTTTCTCGTAGACTTCTAATATTTTGGTGAACAATAAAAAGCTGAAAATATTATAAAATTCTGTGCTATTTGGACTGAAGGAGGAAAAGTCATCAATCTCATCACTTTTACTTTCGATATATTCATTTGGAGAAAGTAAATAAAGTTGAATGCAAAGTGCACTAAATAAGTGCAAGATCACTGAAAGATCGAATTGAAATAACTTTTTCGCCCTCTGTCCTTCTCATAAATATTTGATTATTGCTAAACCATAAATATTTATAATTTTGTCTCTTTTTTCCTTCTTTAGCTTGCATAAATAATGTCTGTGTAAATTTAGTGAGTACATCATTCATGTAAATTGCTTCTATGTCCACTGCTATCACTGCTACCACTGCTACTACCGCTACCTCCGCTACCGCTACCACTGCCACTGCTGTTCGATGAGCTGAGTCGATTTTTGTTTTTCTCATCGCTATCATTATTCGCTGCTTTGTTGTGACATCAAAGAATTTGACAGCAAATTGAGTTTTAAAAATAAGTAATATTAAAGATATTCAAAATGGTGCAGATGGAGGAGATGAAAAATCATTAAAGAAAATTGAAAGTGAATTCAAACAAAAACAAAGTGTAGACAACAATGTTAAAATACCATTACTGAGAAAACCAAGAATTCTTATAGTTGGTATGAAAAAAAAATTAGTGAAGAAGAGATAGTTATATCATAAAAAAAAGCAAAATGGTTTGGAAGAACATGACATTAAATGTGTAGTAGTATATCTGTCGCCAAAAAAAAAGGTAAATGTTTCAATGCAGTGGTCGAAATGGACAGTGTTGCCTTTGCAAAAGTGTAAGATAGTACTAAAGTCAATATTGGTTGGGACCGATGCAAAGTATATCAGCACACTCATGTAGGAAGATGCTTTAATTGTTGTGGGTATAATCATACGTCTAAAAATTGTACTAGTGAAAAAACTTGTGTTAAATGTGCAGGTAACCATGATGTTAAAATGTGTACAAGTGATAAAGTTAAGTGTACTAATTGTTTTAATGCTAATAAAACATTGAAATTAATTTTAAATTTGAGCCATAAAGCGAACGACATAAACTGTCCAATTTACAAAAGAAAGTTAAAAATAGCGGAAAAGAGGACTGACGTCTAGCAGTCAGACGATATTAGGTGTATTTATTTCAATGTCCAGGGCTTATTCAACAATTTGGAGGAGGTGGAAAGTTTAATCGTCGAAAATGAAAGTGTTGATATTTTAGTTGTGTCCGAGACCCGTGTCACTGACCCCGAAGACTTTAAATTTGTCCATCTACAAGTTTTCTTTCTTCCGTTTAGTTGTGAAAGTGAGTCGAAACATAATGGTGGTGTAGCAACATATGTAAGAAATAACTTTAAATGTCGTGTGATAAAAAAATTCCGACTCCATATGCAATATTGGGGTATAATGTTACAAGTGCAATATGAGAACTTCCCTGTGATATATACTGTGTATATATGTGCAATATATAGATCTCCAAATCGTCTTTCGTCAAAAAGTGTTTTCTGTGTTTCTTGAAAACTGTCTAGAATATCTGTCACATCGTGGAAGTTTCTTATTAATAGGCGACATAAATATAGACTGGTTAGATATAACAAATACATATACGCGACGCATTTCAAATATTATGAATGATAACGGCCTACGTATGGTCATCAACGAGCCAACAAGAATAACCAGATTTTCAAAAACACTAGTTGACTATGTGATAACTAATTCTCCTGAAAAATACATGCAAATGTTGATAAAAATTTAAAGATTAGCGACCATGAAACTATTCAAATATTAATTGCGAACCAACATAAGACCATGAATAAAAAAACCGTTAAATATTGTGCATATAACCAAAATTATCTTTTGTCAAGACTGTACGAAATCCCATTGTTTGTAAATATGAATAGTGAACTACCCTACAATCTAAATGTCTTATGTGATTTATTTGTGCTTAACTTTGAAAATGTAATCAATAGTATACAATAAACTTAACAAGTTCCTTTCAATAACGCGGAGTGGTTCAACAGTGAACTCAGAAGGGCAAAGATAGTAAAAAATAATTTATATAGACAAGCAATGTTCAGCAATAGTGATTGGTCTATGTACCAACAGTGTAGAAATGAATACAAAAAAATATCATCAAAACCAAGTCACAGTTTATAAAAAACAAAATTCACACCGCAAACTCACATAAAGATTTGTGGAAAAAACTAAAACAATATGTTTTTAAGAAAAATAATGAAACAATAACTGAGATGCAAATAGATGACGCGACGGTTCTGTGATAGATGATAGTGCAATTTTATGTGATAAATTTAACAACTTTTTTGTTGATTCTGTAAAAGAAATAACCCGATCTGTGATATACTGTGATTACATTAACTTAATAGAAGAGTGCAATATAGATTTTAAGTTCAAATTAGTGAACATAGAAAATATAAGATGTGCAATAGATATGATTAGCAAAAAGGGTGATTTTAATTTTATGAGTGTTAAGATGTTCAAAGATTCTCTGTGTTTTGTCGGTCCGGTATTAGAACGAATTATAAATATATCCCTGAGTGCAGGTGTTTTCCCAGAGTCATGGAAAGAATCTCTTATAATACTGTAACGTGCGCTTAGTTCGCAAAATAAAACTTCACCTTTCACTTTATTTCTACCACTTTTATTCAGTATCTATCTTTATTTGATCTCAACTCGACTTTTGGACTCTCACTTATTAACAATTTACTCTTAACTTTATCACTCTATAATCAAAACTGCCCTCTGGTTACCTCGGGCGGGCTATTTATATCGAATGACATTTCATCTAGAACTCTCCAGTAATTTCCACATAGTCTCCACTCTCCACTATTTTGGCTGTCAAACATTTTCTCTCCTAGAATATTTCTACACTTACACCAGTGCTGCCAGATGTGTTTTCGGTTGAACGTTTTCGATTAGGAAATTGGTATCAAGTGTTGGGTTCACGTTACACTGCCCCCTCCTTAAGATTGTTCGTCCCGAATAATTCCATCTGCAGCCTCGCCACTATATCGATGCAGCCGGTCACAATGAACTACTTTTAACTTGCCTCTTAGTCCTCTTTGGATGCGGTAGACCACGTCGTTAATCCTCGTGACAACAGTATAAGGATCTTCCCAGTTCTGCTGAAGTTTCGGTGACAATCCCTTTTGACGATGAGGATTATAAAGCCACACACGATCTCCTGCTTGGAATCCTGTCGTTGTCGCTTTTGTGTCGTACCGTGTCTTCATCCGGTCGCTATACACTGTGGCCCATGTCCCTGTTCTATTAGGTCTATCTGTATATGCTATGTTTGAATCACAGACATAACAATTTCGGAACCACTTCTCCACGTCACCTCTAACATGCAGCCAGTAAAAGCGTATTCGCACGTTCTCCAGCGTCTTGTTGACTCCCAGGTGGCTTCCTGTGGGGCTCCTATGCATCTTTTGTAAAAGCTCCTTGATTTTCGATTGAGGAACAATTAGCTGCATTACAAAAGATTTACCGTCAGGAGATTCCCATTTGCGCTGCAGTACGTCTTCTTGCACGCGAAGCGAGTCCCACATGCCCAATGGGCTTTGACAACAGGGCTTTGGTCAGAAATGTCGTTCCAGTCAGGTTTTGTGTTGTTCTCTTTCCATTTGAGAATCAGTCCGATGTCTGTATCCTTCTTTTAAGCAGACCTCAATTCTTCCTTGTTCCATCCGAATATGGGTTCCATTCTCATCCGCTGAGTCTTGGTCTCTACTTTCCGCCAGCAATTCCATTGGGGGTTTTCTACCTGATGTCCAATTCGGTATTGATAAGTCTGCGGTCTTACTCTACAGCTCGTGGATTGATTTTCTTGGACTTCACAACGTCGTCAAGGAGTTTCAGTTTTAATTGGTGGCAACCGGGATTGTCGCTGTAAGTGCCCGGTCTTGTTGCAGTTCCAACATCTGGCAAGTCCGTTCCGCTGGTCTCTTTGTAACTTAACTCCTGGGCATGATCCTGCTTCGACTATGGCTTCTCTTTTACAGTGTACCATTTGAGAAGCTTGCTCAGATGCTTCCATCATTAATGCAAATTCTAGAGTTTCAGAAAGAGTACGTGTTCTAGCAGTTTGCACAGATCTCTGAAGATGTTTGTCAGAAATGGCACGAACGAAGAACTCAACAGCAAGCTGGTTGATGATTTCTTCTCCAGCATCCGGGTATGCCAGGTGAACCAGTCTTTCTCTTCGTCATCCCAGCCATTTGTTGTCGCAGCTGCCTCGAATTGTCTCCTGTAAACTGACCAAGACAACTGTCTGTCGAATGTTGGTGGTTGTACCTCTCTTTGCTTTAGATAATCTCCACAAGTTTTTCGTAACTCCATTTTCCGCATCTGGTCTAGTTCCTTAGCCATGTTTTCGATTCGTTTCTCCAAAGCGGCAAGCTGACTTTTGCATTGACTCTCAAGCTTGGAAAATCGTTTCTCAACACATTCAATGCGTTTTTCTAGGCCGCATACATTTTTCTCAATGTTACCCAATTTACCTTCTAGAATGTTTTTCTGACCTTCTAAAACATTCTGTTGCGCCTCAAGTCTTTCGAGAATATTCTGTTGTTCCTTCTTTTGTTCACTTCGTTGTTCTTCAACCAGCTTCTTTTGCTCGTTTCGTTGTACTTCAAGTTGTTCGAGAACATTCTGCTGTTCCTTCTTTTGCTCGTTTCGATGTGCTTCAAGTTGTTCGAGAACATTCTGCTGTTCCTTCTTTTGTTCGTTTCGTTGCTCTTCCAGACGTCCGAGAATATTCTGCTGTTGCTCGTCAATCAGCTTCTTTTGTTGTACTTCGAGTTTTTCGAGAACATTCTGCTGTTCTTTCTTTTGTTCTAATAAAAGCTTCATCATACTAGAAAAATATACACTTTCACTTACTTCCTCTTTTTCCATTACTGTTTCAAAAACAAAAGTATTTACGTCTTCCCCTTGCTGTTCCAAATAGTTGCGCAAGCGCAGGACGAGCTCATTTTTCGATCCCGCTCTAGAAAGATTTCGCTTACCTAACTCACTTTTAAGCTCAGTGCAGTTGAGCTCTTCCAACAACTTACCCATTTTCACTGTATTTAACTTTCTTTTTTTTTACACTGTACTTATCTTTTTTTTTTTTTTTTTGCTTTTATCAAATAAGTTTTATTTACACTTCTGACACCAATGTACGTGCGCTTAATTCGCAAAATAAAACTTCACCTTTCACTTTATTTCTACCACTTTTATTCAGTATCTATCTTTATTTGATCTCAACTCGCCTATTGGACTATCACTTGTATACAACAATTTACTCTTAACTTTATCACTCTATAATCAAAACTGCCCTCTGGTTACCTCGGGCGGGCTATTTATATCGAATGACATTTCATCTAGAACTCTTCAGTAATTTCCACATAGTCTCCACTCTCCACTATTTTGGCTGTCAAACATTTTCTCTCCTAGAATATTTCTACACTTAAACTAGTTTTGCCGCTTCGATTAGGAAATTGGTATTAAATGTTGGGTTCACGTTACAATACCATTAAAAAAAATACCTAACGCAAAAAGTTTTAGTGAATACACCCCAGTAAATATGATGCCTTTATACGAAAAAATTATAGAAAAAACTGTTGCAATTCAATTACAAGAACATCTAGAGGCAAGGTCTTTTGGATAGATATCAGTCGGGTTTCCGTACAAATCACTTGTGCGAAACTTGTTTAAATTTTGTGATAAATAACTGGCGAAAAGAAATCGATTCAAAAAATATAGTTGTAGCAGTGTTTCTCGACTTGAAACGAGACTTTGAGACTGAAAACCACCAAATATTATATCGCGGAGAACGCAACGAACGTCCGTAAGATTGATATGATCTTTAAATGTAATGCTGTATGTAGGTACGCCTGTAAATATTAATGCTAAAATAAACAATGAACCACTTGAAATTTTAAAGCAAATGAAGTGTCCTGGTATTGTGTTAGATGAAAAACTAAATTTCAATGATCACATTAACTACATATGTAAAAAAGTGTTTAAAAAAATAGGTGTATTGAGAAAAATAAGGAAAAATATATCAATAAGTACCAATATTAATGTATGTAATGTCTTAATTAAACTTAATTTTGATTAGTGCTCTAGTCTTATTTATGTGTGTCCTCAAAGCCATAAAGATAGATTACAACTATGTATTACAAAACAAAATTATGCGAATAATTATTAAATGTAGTATTTATACACCTATAAGATCTATGTTAAATGTTTTTATGATATTTCTGTTTAAAATTAAAAACAATCTGTTACCTGGGTACTTATGTGAAAACATACGAGAAAATACAGTATTACAACAAAATCTCAGAAACAATGAAGACTTCAGAATTGAGAGATCTAGAACATCAAGGGGTCAAAGAACAATTTTTTACATGGGGTTTCATGGGTTTAATAACCTTCTTTGCGAAGTAAAATGTTGCACAATGTTGTATGATTTTAAAAGAAAACTAATTGAGCACATACGTTCAAATCTATAAATATCTAAATGTGCAAAGTAGATTTTATAAGTACAAAAATCTTTTAAAGTAATATAAATTTATACACTTATGTACTATATTATATTATATTATATTAATTTTTTATAATAAGTTCAAATGTAAAACTTAAAACTAAATAGCTTTTCTGAAGCTAGATAAAGAACATTCATTCATTCATTCATTTTATTTTGTTTTTATTTTTATTTTCCCAGACAACTTTCTACAGTCTGTGATGTGTACCCAAACGGTTGGTTTTTTGAAAAACGTTTTGAAAGAAGTGGAGCACCAGTGTAAGTGGTCTTTTTTAGAAAGCGAAGATGATCAGTTTTCAGACCGCAACCATTCCAAATTGCTAAATCGTGTTATCAGTCTCCTTGGCGATGTCAATTGTCCGGATCTGCAATTTCACCTCTTTCTACCTATTTTTGAATTGGTAAGTCAAGAGATTTGCACTGTCATGAAAAGCGCACCATCTCACCTAACCGTTCGAATTTGGCATAAAATTATGAGTCCCCGAGACCTCCCGAGTTTTGTTGCACCCCCAATTGTTGTTTTTTTTTTCCTTTATTTATTTATAAGCATTTCAATCCATGGATGTTGAGGTAATCAAAATTTTTTTTTATAAGTTGAAAAATGAATTATGATCATAAATCACAACTTTTTGTTAAACTTCTTCTATTCATGTCTCAATTAGCCGTTCGGAACCGGCGAAAAATTGTAGGTCCCCTCCATTCCCTCACAAGGCATGGTTGTGAGAAATGCGCTAGGCCCAGGGGCTCCTCGCTCTGTTGCGCCACCCTATTTATTTTTTTTTAATTCTATTCATGTCCTTTGAAAATTATAATAAATTTCGTTAATTGAAAACGCTCTTCACTATTCTACACACAAAACAGCCTCCTATCTCTACGAATTTCTTCAAATTCCAGCATCCAACAGAACAACTAATTTTAGGCTTCCTAATTTCTCTTGTCTAACATCCGAATTCCGAAAGACAGTTCTTTATCGCCGCTGTACGTTCTTGGAATTCACTCCTAACTCAAATACGTGAGTCTAGCAGCATCTGGTAGTTTGAGTTAAATAAAGCAGCTTACTTATTTACTTACTTACTTATCAACCCAATAACATCTAACTTAATATCTTTTTGATAAACAAACTCTTATCTAAGCCAGTGGCGTAGATAGCTTTAAGCTATGAGGGAGGAAAGGGGGTATAAGCCTAGTTGGCTCATTTTTTTTTGAAAGCTGTTATAATTAAAAAAAAAAACAAATAATAAGAATTCATTGAATTCAAATATCTTTTCCAAGTTTTTAATTCTTCAAAAACGGAAAAAGGTTTGGCAGCCAAATATGTTTGGTAAAACTCAACAGTTTCATTAAATTTTTTAGATGCTTTGTATATTTCAGACGAAGAATCCTTGAAAGGAACCGAAAACCCTTCTAGTTTGTTTTGTGACTTGTAAATTTCTCTCCACGGTGAAATCGAGAAAAGGATTGAAAACAGTAACACGAAAATATTCTTTTGTACTGGGAACCGAAGGGTTCGAACGATTCTTTTGTCGGTTCACTATTCTTTTATGTTTAACGTCAATGTCAGGATTTCAGATATTTTTTTTGCATCTTTAAACACTTTCGAAAATGAGTCATCTTCTGCCCGTTAATTTTTTAATTTTAGTTGATCCCTTAAATCTTTGGCGAGATCCATAACTTGGACCAAGTCTAAATTCACTCTTTGAAACTCACAACTTAATGACAACGAGAGTTGGTAAACCATACTTTGTAACGGAACCGGTGTTCTGCCCTCCCACTCCTAGTAGACCACCCTTACAACCCCATATGTACAGGCATATGAGGCTGATCCGGGCAGCAGGAGAGAGAGGGGTGTCCAGGCTGTGGCCGCTGGCATGCTAGCATAGCCATAGCAAAAGCTCGTCGGCGGGGAGGGGTTCTTGCAACCACAGCTCTGAACAGTGTTACGCATTATCTCATGCCGTTGTTAAAATAAAAAAAAATGTGGCGACCCAGTTGTCCTCGTACGCATTCCATAGCGAGGAGGGTTTTCAATGTTGTTGACCCTCGAAGGTTTTGTTCACCCATTGTACCCCGAGGATACCACCATGGCTACTGCGGCCTCCTATTTATGCAGTAGTCCCTTACTCACCCTTGCTCCCTATCGCTTCTACTTCATCTTTGTTACTTCACCTCAATCCTTGTTGCTTTTAACCAAACATCCTAATTAAAAGCTTTTCCAGTAGAACCAAAGAAAAACCAAAAGAACACTTTTTTTTTTGATTTGAAACGTTGTGAAAAAGGTTTTATTAAAACTAAGCATTCTGGTGATCGTAAGTAATAAAAAGGTACTTGAGTACAACCGATTTCATACGTACTCAAAGAAATAATATAAGTACAAAAGTTTTAGTCACCATACCCAAAGGTAAGTACTTATCTAAATATACACCTCAACTTCCTTTCGTTAATTTTTTTTAATTAAATATAATTTACTTATTTATTTCAGATGGCAACACTTTTTTCTCAATTTACAATTTCAGGTAACTATCATTTATTGTTTTTTGTTTGTTTTTACTGAATTTAAATAAAAAATTTCTTTTATTTATTTTTTCAGATGGCAACATTTTTTCCTAAATTTTCAATTTCAGGTAACTATCATTTATTGTTATTTATTTTTATTACTCAATTTAATCAAAAATTTCTTTTCTTAATTTTTTTACAGGTTTTTTTTATTTATTGTTATTTATTTTTATTACTCAATTTAAATAAAAATTTCTTTTCTTTATTTTTTTCCAGATGGTGACACTTTTTTACCTTCCCCCCAAACAAAATAAAATGTTAATACTCGTATATCAAAAAAAAAATTTTACTAAGGTTTAAAGGTAACTTACTCAGGTTTATTATTTCGCCAATGTAGTGCACCGCTTTGGTAGTTATACCCTATATAATTTGATGAGAAAAATTTGATTGAATTTTGTTTTGTTTAACAAGGGTATTTAGTTTCCCATCACATAGCCACTGACTCTCTTCATTTATTTTTGCCATTTTTATTTGCTAATTATTACCATTTCTACTTTTCTCTTTTTTTCCTTCATATATTCGGCACGAGTACGATAACATTGGCGACCAGAAATAATAACGGTTTTTGGTGGGGGGGCTCAATACAAACATTTTTTTACTATGGAAGGGGGGGTCTTTCTCCCCCCGTTTAGGCGGTAGGGACAATTTTATAAAAATTGACTTCAAATCTAAAAATAAAATTGTAGAACAACGGGAAAACTTACATATACAAATTATACTTTTTATGAAAGCCAGGAATCTGCACTTTATAATAAATTTTAAATGAAGTGGTTTCAATTCATAGTTTTTGAAATAACTGACTTCAAAGTCAAAATTTACGAAAAAAAATTCTCATGATTACAAATACCAACAAAAAAGTTATAGATGTAGCTATGTAGTTGCTTTAATAAATTTTTTTATCAAACGCTGTAAACTTTCTTTTTTGCATGTCTCATAGTTTTTGAGATAATTGAAAAATAGTAATTGAAAAGTAGTATGAAGTATGCAATATTTTCAAAGAATTATGGAAATACGTACGAATTTACAATAATGTTAGGAAATAGACTAGTGAAAGTATAAAAGTTCATCAGGCAAGTACTTATGTGCAATTAATTTCCGTATACAACAACTTTCCACATGGCCCCCTTCGCGGGGGCTCATTATTTTAACCCCTTTTCCGCAGGGTTAAGCTGCTCATGCTAAATATGAAAAAAGCAATTGTTTTTCTAACTGCAAGTTATTTGATCGAACTGAAAAAAGGGTAAGTAGGAGAGTATTTTGCAGGTTGGGATATGGATTCGAACTTGAACACTATCACTCACACGGGTTTTTTTCTTTGGCACACAAATTCACTTGGTATATATGAATATGATGATGGTGATGATGGAGATGCTATTAAGGATGATTATGGCGATTCTGCTCCAGATGGTTTCGATCAGATCTTCGATGAATATCAGATACATATGTCTTTAGGGAATTATTGTTCTTTTGATTTCCTATTTTTTTATATACTTTTACTTTTCTTATTTCTCTTTTAGGCTCTTTTTCTATTTCTTCTTTATTACTCTCTTTTAGGACTGGGTGTTAACCCTCCTTTATAAACTGGGGTCCATTTGGACCCCAGAGCATGTTTGAACACTCATAACTTTTTTTTTTTAATTTTTTTTAAATGGGATTTTTACTCAAAATTCAATTTTTTATTCATTTCTTAAGTTGAAACGATTATCAGGAGTTTACAGATTTTTCTGCGATTTTTTTGTGAAAAAAACCCGTCCACCCGAACTGTCCAAATGGACCCCACTACTGAAATTCTATGAAAAATCATATTTTTTCTAATAAATAATTTATTTTTTTTTTTTCAAAAGCAGCATAGTTTATGTTTAGAAGGATTTAGTTTGAAGTTGTTGGCAGTTCCGGCAGACATTTAACACATAAGGTTCTAGTGTGGCAAGGGCAACAACATCTGCCACATCCATCGCAGGTGGTTCTAGTTTTCTTGTCGTCTGCTCTTTGGCAAAGGCGACATCTGCTTCTTTTACAAGAGAGTCTTTCGGGGACTGTTGGTTATTTTTTCTGAACTCTCCCCAAAATACAGAGAGCATCCAATGCAGATTTTCCAATGGCAGATTGTGTTGCAGGTTGTGAACTGTTATTCAGTTCTGAGTCCATCAGCTCCTCCGCTAGTTCGATGAGTTTATCACTTCTGAACAAATGTTTGTTTCTTCTAGGCAGATTGAAGTGTCGGAAAGTGATGACAGTTGCTAGGGCTGCTCCGTTCAGTGAGTTGTAGAATACAACCATCGACCAGCGATTTGTTTGACGTGTTCATGAACAAATTGAGACCATTTGGTCGAATACATCAAGTCCACCTTTGGTGCGGTTATAATCCAGTATCATGGCAGGTTTACTTTGATGACCGGAAGTGGCTTTCTCGCAGTTATGTTGTGTTGTAAGCAATACGACTTGTTTGTTTGGCTTCGGAACATAACTCACCGACGCCATTTTTCCAGAAAATCCAAAGATGGATGAGAGGACTGGACGATACTGCTTTTTGTTATTGACCTTTACAGGCTCATTCAATTTCAATTTCAATTTCAATTTATTTCATTAAGAATATCTTTTACTATAGACCTAACAATCTTTAGCAGTAAAAGTTTATGATATGACAGTAAACATTTCAAGTATTGCAATATAATAATTAAGTTAGTTATCATTATTAAACAAAAGTATCAACTATTTAGATTAGTTATTAGCAAAAAAATAAAAAAATAAAAAAATATATAGAAAATAATTAAGCATGGGCCAAGTATTTCAGAAGTTCGTCGCTGAAATTGTTTCTGGAGTGCAGCACTCGTAAAAGAAGAGGCAAGCGATTCCATAGTTGGATAGAATGAACGAAACATTGCCGTTCAGATACTAAATAATTAAAACGAGGCTGAACTATTGAAGAAGATCTCACAGATCTGCAAAAACTTAATTTATCAAAGAGATACTTTGGCTCTTTCGTTAAAATAATTTTTCGTAAAGACATTGTTCAAGTGAATCTCCAACAAAATACGACCTAGTAGGTTGTCGCCCTCAAAGTGGAGAGTTCGAGTTTTACTTGAATATTACTCGGCTCACGGCTAATTTACTTGCGGCGGCTTCTTCGTCGGCTAAATAAAATATATGGAAAAAATGTTCATTCGATTGACGGCAGCCACCACCCATCCATCCATTTTTAAAAGAAAAAGTAAAAAGTTTAACTAAAACCAAGGAATTGTATTCGAAATCAAAAACTATTATAGTACAATAAACTCAAATAAAGAAAACTAAAGGATTTAATCTTGAAACAATCAAAAGGAAATCAACAAACCAAGGAGAAGAAAAAATACGCAAAGGTAACCTAGCTACAACGCAACATTTGGTCCATTCGGCCGCATAGCAGTACCAGTGCGCAATATATATATATTGCAACAAAGATCCGACCATTTTCGGATCAAGTTTTTGGAAACCATTGGCACCGTCCCATAATAACGGCACGACTGCATCAGCACAGATCCGACCATTTTCGGAATATTTTTGGAAACCGTCGTGGCCAGTCTATCCGACCATTTTCGGAAGACATTTTGTTACCAGTATATCCGACCATTTTCGGAAGAAGTTCTGGGAACTGGCACCGTCCCACAATAACGGCACGCCTGCATATTCAACAAATCAGCAATATTACAGCTGTAGCCAATTGTTACATCTGCAGCCATTCTTCTCGAAGTCAGAGAAACACCTATACTCAGCGAAAAATTATTACATCTGTAGCCATTTACATCTGTAGCAAAGAAAACGAAGTCATCCATAGCTCTCATCAGTTCCAGCATCGTTTGTTCCAGCATCGTCATCGCAGCCAACATAAATTTTGTATTGTACAGGTATTTATACAATTTGCCCTTTTGCATTTTATATTCATATATATATATATATTGGTACGTTATAATACGCGTTATAAAGCGGTAAAATTGAGAAATATAAGTGCTTTACAGTAGTGCAGTTCGTAACGGTGGTGAGCAATTTTATTTTTTGTTGAAACGCGATTTGTATATCATTTTTGCCATGAGCTTGGAAGATTTAATTTTGGCTTGCGACACATTGGTCGATTTTCATTCGACATTTAAAGAAAAACCACGCAATAAGCTTTCACAATCAGTGATCGAAGCATTTCGGGTTGAGCTTCAAGAATTATGGCTTGAAGTTAAAAAAGTATATGCTCAGTATACGCGGGCGGCTACGGAGGATGACGACCTCAAGGCGTCACTCGTTGAGGTTAGGGCAAAATATAAAAGTTCTTCGAACACATATATCGAATTTCTTAGTGAAATTCTGGAGGCCACTCGGCCAATCGAAAGTAAATCAAAAAAGGATGGCGATAGTAAAGATGATACTGAAGAGGGCTTAATGCATAGTATGCGTGTTCCACCATGCGAAGCGGAAGTTTTTAGTGGAGATTTTTTAAAATGGCCAGCGTTCAGAGACATGTTTACTGCACTTTATGTCCGGCACGCAAAACTAAGTCCCGTTCAAAAACTTTTTCATTTGCGTGCCCGAACTAAAGATCATGCTTTGAACATTGTTTCCAAATTTGAAATTACAAACGAGAATTTTGAAGCTGCGTGGTCGGCTCTTAAAGAGCATTATGAAAATAAAAGAGTACTTGTTAACAGCCATCTTAGTGTTTTACTCGGGCAACCGTGCATTCAGGTAGAATCGGCCGCGGCATTGAAGGAACTGCAAAGCAACATCAATGATGCTCTTATTGCTTTAAAGTCACATGGTATCGAAACAAAAACATGGGACGCGTTTATAACCTATTTTTGTGCAACTCGTCTTCCATCTCAAACACTTTCATTTTGGGAAGAATCCCTCGATAAGCCCACAGAAATTCAAACGTGGGAGAGCATGAATATTTTCATCTCAAATAGGTATCGGGTTTTGGAAAATGTCGCGGATATGCAAAAGGTTAATAAAGTTTCGCGAGTTACAGTGCCTAAGCAACAGTCTTCAAGCAATACGCCCCGTGTTCGTGCACATCATGCCCAAGTAGGTTCCCAATGCAAAATTTGTCAAGGAGAACATTCACTACGTTTATGCCCAGAGTTTTTAAAAATGAATGTGTCCAAAAGAAGAAATGCTGTTAGGAAATTAAAATATTGTTTCAATTGTTTAGCTTATACCCATATGGTACCCGCGTGCAAAAGTGAAAACACCTGTTTTCATTGTAAGGGAAAGCATCATTCACTTTTACATTTTGATAGCACTCCGCCGGGGAATGCAAATACAAATTTACAGTCCACTCACGCTCCAAACTCAAGTACACCCAACACTGTTCCAAATAACAGTTCGAAATCTTCACATCCTACTGAAACCCCGAATGTAAATGCCCAAGCTTTCTTTGCCAAGTCACGGCGAACAACTTTGTTGGCCACGGCGATAGTCAGTATTCATCAAAATCAAACTGATTTTGAGTGGCGAGCGCTCATCGATCCGGGTTCGGAAATTTCTTTTATTTCTGAAGAGGTTCAAAGGAAACTTCAACTTCCCGTTAGATCAGTTAGAGCCACGGTGGCAGGCATTAATTCAAAGGTGACAGCAACTTCTTCAAAGATGTGTTCGTTTACACTTAAGTCTCGAATTGATGAAAATTTTAATCTTTTTGCTCAAGCTCTTGTTCTCAAAACAGTAACGGAGAATTTACCTTCGGTCTCCATGGAGTTAAGAGAATCTCGAAAACTTTACGAATTTCAACTCGCAGATCCCTATTTTAATCAAAATTCCAAGATTGATCTATTGATTGGCGCGGACTTATACCCGTCTATTATCCGTGAAGGTTTGAAACATAAGGTGTTTCAGCAACTAATGGCTCAAAACACAGTTTTCGGATGGGTTTTACTGGGCCCTCTGCAAAACCCCAATTCTGCAAATAATATGCAGCCTTCCAAATCACTATCGTTGTTTAACGAAGTTTCTGTTGTAGATGAAATTCAAAGGTTTTGGATAATAGAAGAGCTCCCAAAAATTCAAGTATGGACGGCCGCGGAACAATTTTGTGAAGATCTTTTTACAAATACCACGTATCGTGATGACACCGGTCGTTATGTAGTGCGGTTGCCGTTCAAAGAACATTTTTTACAAGATCCTCGTTTAGGATTTTCATACGGAAACGCACAACGGCAATTCCTCAAAAATGAGAAGCGTCTTTTAAGCAACCCTAGCTTTAAACAAGAGTATGATTCGGTTTTATCGGAGTACGTTGACCTGGGTCACATGAAGCCAAGTGATTCAAGTGAGACTGGTTTAAGCGAACAAAAAGCGTTTTTTATGCCGCATCACGCAGTCATAAAGCCCGAGAGTTTAACGACAAAGGTTCGTGTTGTCTTCAATGCGTCATTCGCTTCTTCAAACGGGAAGAGCTTAAATGACGTATTGTATCCGGGCCCAGCGCTGCAAACGGACATAACGCTTTTAATGTTGAATTGGCGGCTTTACAAATACGTTTTCAATAGCGATATAGAAAAAATGTATCGGCAAATTAAAATACATTCCGATCAAACCCCCTTTCAAAAAATTTTATTTCGCGAAAACCCAAAAGATCTTCTCAGTGTTTTTGAAATGACGACATTAACATTTGGTGTGTCCTGTTCTCCATACTTGGCCATTCGTACATTGCACCACTTAGCTAAAACAGTAAAAATCTCTCATCCTCTAGCTTCCACTATACTTCAAAGAGAATTGTTTGTAGATGACGTGTTATCAGGTGCACATGATATTTCCACAGCGTTAAAAGCGCAATCCGAATTAATTCTTGCTTTGCAATCGGCTGGTTTGAACTTGAGAAAATGGACGTCGAACTCAAAGGAGTTGTTGGAATCTATTCCAAAAGGTTCACTTCTTAACGAAGACTTCTTGAAATTTGATGATAAAAGTTCAGTTAAAACTCTCGGTATACAGTGGAAGGCAACAGTGGATACATTTTCCTTTTCGGTTCAGTCAATTCCCCAAGCTAGTTCTTTCACTAAGCGTTCAGTTTTATCAGTGATAGCGAAACTCTATGATCCGGTAGGGTGGTTGGCCCCTGTCGTGATTGTCGCTAAAATACTGATGCAACAAATATGGAAGGACAACACTGATTGGGACAGCAATCTTCTTCCCAGTACAGAACAGAGGTGGAGAACATTTGTATCCAGTTTGCATGAAGTTGCAACAGTGCGTATTCCTCGGTGGGTAGAATATCGTCCACATGGTGTATCACAAATACATGGGTTCTGCGATTCGTCGGAGAAGGCCTATGCAGCATGCATTTATTTACGGGTGCAACACTCTGATAAAATTACATCACATCTTTTGTGGGCCAAATCGAAAGTAGCCCCAGTGAGTACAATTTCGTTGCCCAGATTGGAGTTACAAGGTGCTGTTCTTTTGTCAAGGATGCTCCATTTAGCGTCAGCCTCCCTTCAGATACAAAACCTTTCGTCAGTCCATTTGTGGACGGATTCTACCATAGTTTTGGCCTGGCTTCAGAAACATCCAAGTTCGTGGAAAACCTTTGTCGCAAATCGAACAGCGGAAATTTTGAAAAATTCTTCAGTGACAAATTGGTCGCACGTTATTTCATCTGAAAATCCAGCTGATTTGGCTACAAGGGGAGTTTCTCCGGCCGAGTTAAAACTCAATTCATTGTGGTGGAATGGTCCTGAATGGTTGGTGCAATCAGAGTCAGAGTGGCCAAAATTGAAGCATAAACCAGTCGATGAGTCAGTTTTAGAAATGAAAACTAGTAAAACACTCACAGTTCAAGTCGTTCAAGATTTTGAAGAAGATATGTGCAAATATTCAAACTGGCATAAGATGGTTTGTGTATTCGCTTACATTTTGCGATTTTATCACTCTTTCAAAAAACATGGAAACATGAAACACTCACGTTCAGAACTCTCACACGAAGAAATTGTATTAGCGAAACGAAAACTTGTCGTTCTTACTCAAAAAAAATACTTTCAAAAAGAATATTCTGATTTGTTACATAAAAAGCAGTTAGCTTCCAAGAATTGGTTGGTAAAATTCAACCCCCTAATCGACGAAGACGGTATTTTGCGCTCCAATGGAAGATTGGTGCAATCGACTTTGTCCTACAGTGAAAAATTTCCGATTTTACTCCCTGTCAATTGTCTCTTTATTCAACGGTACGTTGCATATGTTCACGAGTTGTCTCTTCACGGCGAAATTCAACTCATGTTGCGAATGATTCGATCAGAATATTGGACACCACGCATTAAAAACCTTATAAAAAAATGTATAATTAACTGCACAACTTGTACTCGGTACAAAAAACATGTGCAAACGCAATTATTGGGTGCGTTACCTAAAGAAAGAACAGTTTTGACTCGGGCATTTACGAATGTAGGGGTAGACTTTGCAGGACCGTTTTTAATTAAAACGTATTATGGTCGAAAATGTCGGTTGGACAAAGGATATGTATGTATTTTCGTTTGTTTTGCGACACGGGCCATACATCTGGAACTGGTGAGCGATCTCACAACACAAGCCTTCCTAGCTGCATTCACACGCTTCGTGTCTCGAAGAGGAACGCCTGATAAAGTGTTTTCCGATCACGGAACTAATTTCGTGGGAGCCTCTAAAGTTCTCTTATCTGACTTTCATAAGTCACTTACGCAATGTCCTACCGCCTTCGCTCATCAATTCTCACAAATAAAGTGGAACTTTATTCCTCCCGGATCACCTCATATGGGTGGGTTATGGGGAGCGGGCGTAAAAAGCTTCAAAATGCATTTTCGAAAAGTGGCAGGCAATGAAAAATTCACATTCGAAGAATTTGTAACTCTGCTTACTCGAATAGAGTGTAGTCTGAATTCTCGCCCCATCTCTCCCATGTCTGAAGGTTTGACTGACATTGTTCCATTGACCCCTGGTCATTTTCTCACAGGCGACTTAATGACAGGTCTGCCTGAACCATCTTTCCAAGAAGAATCCCTTAGTGTAATGAACCGGTGGAAAAAGTTGAAAATTCTACATCATCAACTTTGTGCTAGGTGGAAAGAAGAATATTTAAAAGAGCTCCATAAGAGGTACAAATGGAAACATCCACAAAGAAATATCGAAATAAATGATTTAGTTATTATTCGACACGAAAATTTGCCACCCAACGAGTGGCGCCTTGGTCGAGTTATCAAAGTGTATGCCGGACAAGATAATAAAATTCGGGTAGCAGAAGTAAAAACTGCGAATGGAATCGTCACGCGTTCGATTGCCAAACTTTGTGTCCTCCTACCTCAGTAGCAGAATGAAATCGATTAAAAATCTTTATTTACAACGTATTCAGAATGGAATACATTTATTCAAATCAAAAATTAAGGCTGCTCTCCATTGTGATATTCAAAAAAAAAAAAAAAAACAAATTTACGTAATACAAGTATAAACAGTAAAGCAAATTGGAAAAACATTGTATGATATCTTTAAGATTTGAGAAAAAAAAAAATATTATTAAATATGTACAACAATATACATTGTAAAGTTTCAAAAGGACTAACGTAAACTCTTTATTGAATAGTATTTTGCATTTAAAACTTTACTTTGCAATTAAAAGATTAAAAGTCAATTAACTTGAATTTGATGTTTGGTGGTATGGTGGTATAGTGCTTTTTTACAATCATAAATTTCGCAATAAATATTGCAAGGCGGCCGGTAATGTTCAAGTGAATCTCCAACAAAATACGACCTAGTAGGTTGTCGCCCTCAAAGTGGAGAGTTCGAGTTTTACTTGAATATTACTCGGCTCGCGGCTAATTTACTTGCGGCGGCTTCTCCGTCGGCTAAATAAAATATATGGAAAAAATGTTCATTCGATTGACGGCAGCCACCACCCATCCATCCATTTTTAAAAGAAAAAGTAAAAAGTTTAACTAAAACCAAGGAATTGTATTCGAAATCAAAAACTATTATAGTACAATAAACTCAAATAAAGAAAACTAAAGGATTTAATCTTGAAACAATCAAAAGGAAATCAACAAACCAAGGAGAAGAAAAAATACGCAAAGGTAAACTAGTGCAATTCAACAGACATTATTGTTAAATATTCAAAATGTGTAGCAATGGAGCAACCAAGAATATTGTTCACGTAAGGCCGCGAGACATGATCCTAACGTTTAAGCCGATAAATGTAGCGAACAGGATTATTATTATTAGACATATCGAAAGGGATAAGCGGGAATCCCAGATTTGCGAAACTAGGCAATTTCCATCGATTTTGGAATTGAAAAATTTTATAGATGACCTCCTACATACCTATATAATGACATCTCTGCTTAAACTTCTTTGTCAATGCTATATGAAATACTTAGAAACAATTCATACAATAGCCAGAAGAACTATAACTGAACAATATAAGTCAGAAATAAAAAAAAAATCGAAGAAAAAATCGTGGGGTCCGCTTTATTAACAATATGAGTGGAAAAAATGCGGTAGGTTGGTGTTACACCGTATTTTATAGACATCTCTCAAGTCATTTGACAGAAGCCAATGCTTTTTTGTATTTTGATTTTGTATCATCGATTTTACAGAACCAAATTTTTTCTTGCTTTGCTGTGGCCATCTAAGTAGTAGATATAGAAACATTAAAAAAATAAAAAAATTGCTTTTCGCTATAGCCAAATAGAAAGATTCAAGTGCATTTTTTCTGTAAATGACTTGAGAGATTTCTTAAAAATGCTTTGTAACACCAACCTACCGCATATTTTTTCACTCGTTATAGTATAATATCATACTTGAAAAGCTACAAAAAAGCATTCGCTTCTGTCAAGTGACTTGAGAGATGTCTAAAAAATGCGGTTTAACACCAACCTTCCACATTTTTTTTAAACTCATATTACTTAAAATGCGGTGTAGTGTTTTCAAAAATGCGGTGTAACACCACCTGAATCAACTACACCGTGGGTGCATTTAGACACGTCCCTGTAACACCACCTAAACCAACTACACCGTGGTTGCATTTCATTTAGACACGTCCTCAAACTTAACATGGCTTAAAACCAAACATGTACCCACCATGAATGGTTGGTAGACAACACTATTGTTCTTGTAAACAATAATATTAATAACAATGTCATAAAAGCAGAAATCTCTTTTTAGGGTTCTTTTTTGTGTTTTGAAACCAACAATAATAGAGAAACAGGAATCAAGAGAAGAAAATCATAGCTGTATAAGAATAAAGAAACTAATAAGGAAAAGACGGCGACATTGATTAGGTGGAAAAAAATTAACTATTTTATTACAATATTGGAAGTGTAACAAAACTCAGATCATTCCAGAAACGAGTCTGAAAAATGTTTCATAAATGTTTCACGTTGCCTTACAAGTGTTCCAAATATGCTTTTTTGAATTGTATAGGGCGAAGGTAAAACACTTTCACTAGTACGTTGACCTGAAAGTTCTTTTGTGCTGTTCCCTTAGGTATAAACACGTAAAGAGTGAAGTTGTTCATTCGAAGTTGAGGTCATGTAAGAAACTAAGAATAATCGAAGAACGGGTGTTTCTAAAATTAAGGTGACTAGTGAATACTTTATTGAATATTTTTATGATGATACCTGAGAGAACAGGAAAGAGTTATTTTATTGTGGGTAGCTAATTGAGATAGACATGTCAGGCAGTTCCATACTAGTTTGGATTGAATTTTGGTTGAGGAGAATGCCTTTATGGCTGCCTGACTGTCAGATGAACCTGGGATGCGTGATCTTCGGAGGTTTCTTCTAATGCATTCTCTAACACACAATTCTATAGCTCTGCCTCTCTCTACCGGTTAGAAAAGATTACTTCGAACGGATGGTGTATCATTATGCGTCTAGGCATAAAGTCCGAAGAGTGAGCTTCAAAGGCAATACCAGTATTGAGAGCACCTGCAGAATGCTTATATGTCTCTGTAAGTTTTCTTCACTGATGGAAAATTTCATAAACTTTCCAGCGCTAAAGATACATTCACAGGCTAATCTTTAAAACTTTTTCAATGCTTTGCGGGCATAAACTTGTTCTGTATTTTGCCACCAGACCAACGAAGCATAGGTTATGATGGGTGTGATAATAGTGAGGTATGTCCATTGTCCAGTAAGTCCTTTTTGGCTTAAGTCCCCATTTTTATCAAAGAGTCTAGAATAAGCCCAAAAAGCATTAGTTGCTTTTGCTATGGTTTTGTCTAGATGTGGTTTCCAATTGAGTATAGAATCCAGGGTTACCCCTAGATATTTCGCACTCTTAGATTGAAAGTGACCTAGTACAAAATTTCATGTCATTTCTGATTTCGCAACATACTGACTTATTATACTTTTTCTAAGAAATTATTTATCGTTTCTAACAAATGCAATTTTTAACTAAGTCATTTTCGTTCTACGGTCAAGGCCGCGTACGGAACGGCAAGGAGGCAAAATTAGAAAAAATTCGAAAGCTCAACGGCAGAAAAACTTTGAGTTAGGTCACTTTTATTCTACGGGTGCTATTTGATCTCTTTGGAGAAATTAATTTGAACACTATTTAGGGAGAGTCTTTGAAGATCGATTTTACATCTTCTGGTGAAGGGAATGATGACTATTTTGGTGTTTTTTTATATGTATAATTAGCGCACACATCAAGTGGTTATGACTACCCTTATAATGTTATAGAACACAGTGCGAGTGTTTAGGAAAATAGGAGAGGATTTGAAAGGAGACACAGATGCACGTTTTTTTTTTAACTTTTGCGAATCGCAATGCAGGGGAAAAACAGGGCCAGGTAGAGCATTCCCCATTCGGGTGGTGCGACTAAAATAAGAATCTCTATACTTGACTGTACGCCCGAAGTTGGGCTCAGGGTAAAACTGATGAGCATTCCTGGCAAGGCGGATGTTGCGGCTAAATTGTTTAAGGGGGGAATGCAACTGGCTATTTCACTACAGCACTGTTTGTAGAAAAAGCGATAAAAGAGACTGAGACAGGTAACGTTTCGATGATGTTCAAGAGAATCAATCGATTCTGCTATTGAACTATCACCTATCAATTTTAACGCTCTATTTTGTACCCTATCAAGTAAGCACAAGGATGTTTGAGCATTGAGTTTTCGAAGCATTGAATTCTACTCGGTTTTTTTTACCCCATGTAACAATATTGTCAAGGTCAGAATTCAATGAGCTTATCATACGTAACCGTTCCAGTTCCACATCCGAAGAGCAGGGACGTGAATTTGGAAACGAATATGAAAAGCTGAGGGTCGAGTCGTCAGCAAAACAGTTGAGAGGATTAGAAGTTTCAGACAAGAGATCATTTATAAAAATGAGGAAGAGATTCGGAGACAAAACGGAGCCCTGGGGCACACCAGCATTTAGAAGGTGGGTATCAGACTTGAAGCCATCCAATACAACTTGTACGGTCGGAAAGGTTATTTCTAATCATACGAAGAAGAGACTCATCGATACCAAATGCACGCATTTTCGATAAAAGAGCCTCATGAAAAACTCTATCAAATGCTTTAGAAATATCAAGCGCAATAATCTTACTTTCTCCAAAACAATGTAAAGATTGGTTCCACTTTTCGGTGAGATAATCCATCAAATCACCAGTGGACCGTTTGCTACGAAAGCCGTACTGACGGTCATTAAGAAGCTTTCGTTCTTCAAGATATTTCATAAGTTGACGATTTATCAACGTTTCCATGACCTTGGAAAGAAGGGACGTAAGTGCGATGGGACGGCAATTGGAAGGGGAGGAAGATTCGCCTTTTTTAGGGACCGGCTGGACAAATGCAGTTTTTCATCTGCTGGGAAAAAGCTCAGCAGAATAGGAAAGACGGAAAAGTTTACGTAGTGGTTTTGCCAGCGTAGAAGAACACCTCTTCAGAATAACGGCGGGGATACCATCTGGAGCAGCAAATTTGTGTATATTGATATCTTTGAAGACTCTCGCTACCGAGCGAGTTCGAAAGAATTTGCAGACTCAAGCTCAGGTGGAGCCAATATGCTATCAGGAAGTGTTATGAGTTTGAGCTGTTAGCAAATTAGCTTTATCCTAACTAATATTATAAATGTGAAAGTCACTCTGTCTGTCCGGATTTCTATGTTACCGTCTCCTGCCCAAACTACAGAACTGATTCAAATGAAATTTTGTACAGAGATAGTCTAGAACCTGAAGAAGGACATAGGCTATATATTTTATCCCTATATTCCCACGGGAACGGGAACGTATACGGGAATTAAGAAACTACAACACCGATTTCAAAAATTTTCCCACCGATAGAATGCCTCACTATCCCAGAGTAACATAAACTTCACTTAATCCACATATTCCTACGAGAACGGGAGTCCTTACTAATATAATAAGTATGAAAGAAGCTCTGTCTGTCTGTCGTTCTATGTTACCAGCTCCCGCCCAAACTAACAAACCGATTAAAATGAAATTTTGTACAAAGATGGTTCTGAACTTAAAGACGGACAAAGATACAATTTCATTCGAATATTCCCACGGGAATCGGTCCTCACTATTATTATAAATGCAAAAATAGCTCTGTTTGTTCACCATTCTATGTTACCATCTCCCGCTCAAACTAATGAACAGATTAGAATTAATTTTTGTACAAAGAATGTTCAGAACCTGAGGAAGAACATAGGCCTTATATTTTATCCCTATATTCCCACGGGAACGGGAACGTATACGGGAACTTTGAAACTACAACACCGATTTCAAAATTTATTCCACCTATAGAATGCTTCACTATCACAGAGTAGCATAAACTTTAATTCATCCACATATTCCTACGGGAAAGGGTGTCCTTACTAATATAATAAGTGTGAAAGTAGCTCTGTCTGTATGTCGTTCTATGTTACCATCTCCCGTCCAAACTAATAAACCGATTAAAATGAAATTTTTTACAAAGATTGCTCAGAACCTGAGGAAGGACATAGGCTATATATTTTTTCCTATATTCCCACGGGAGCAGGAACGTATACGGGAACTTTGACACTACAGCACTGATTTCAAAAACTCTTCAACAGTTGGAATGCTCCATAATCCCCGAGCAACATAAGCTTTTACTCATCCCTATACTCCTTACGGGAACGGTCACTATGTTTCTACGGGAACGGGAGTCTTTACTCATATTATAAGTACGAAGTTAAATCTGTCTGTCTATTTCTCTTTGTTACCATTAACCGCCCAAACTATTGAACCTATTTATATGAATTTTGGTACAGAGACGCAGTCTAGAACCTGAGGATGGACATATATGTTATGCGATATGTTTTATCCCTGTATTCCCCACGGGAACGGGAGCTTGGAAAATACAGCACACATTTCAAAAAATGTCCACCGTTAGAATACTACACTGTTCCCGAGTAATATAAACTTTAAATCATCCTCCGGAAACGACACTCATATTCACACGGGAATGGAAGACTTTAGTAACATTATTAATCCGAAATTAATTCTGTCTGTCTGTTTTTCTTTGTTTATGTTTACCGCCCAAGCTATTGAACCGATTTATATGAATTTTGGTACAGAGATAGTCTAGAACCTGAAGATGGTCATCCTTACTAATATTACAAATCCAAAACGTTTTGATTCCCCGTTTTCCTTTAAGTCCCACTGATTGGTCATTATAAATAAGGCTCAGACGCTTTAAGTTGCAGGTGTTCGTTTAGAAAAAAATCCCATGGCAACTTTAAACCTTTTTATTTCGCAATAGATGGAAAAAATAAGAACGTCGTGTGCAAACATATACTTAAATAAAATAGTAAAACAATGGTTTACTAAAACGCATGAATGTGTCTTATTTGCAAAATAAGTAGCCTAAAAATTAAGAATGCTGCAGAAAGTCACTATTCCACGCGGACGAAGTCGCGGGCACAGCTAGTCGATTATAAAACATTAATGTATAATAAAAATATAATTTTCTCTAAACTTTTAAACTAGCAATTTAATTGGTGTGGATGTGGTCAACGGTAGTGTGAATGAGCTAGCAAATTTGTTGTGTGATGAATTAGATAACATTGTGAAAGAAATGGTGGTTGAAAAAAGAGTAAATGCAATTGATATAATAGAAAATTAGCAAAATTAAAACCAAATAAAGTCTTGAAATACCAACAATGTAAGTTTGGAAGTCAAAGTTCGGTATGGACAGAGAATATTTCAGCAAGAATATAAAGAAGAGCTTCAATCTGTTGAAGATGCGTTTATACGTAAAAGAATTGATACAGCAGGAAATCCACAAAAAATATGGAAAAATATAAAAACTTTTGTTTTAAAGATCAAAGTGAAATAAATAGTGTAGCATTCAATGGAAACATTATAAATGACTATGAGAAAATAGCAAATGAGTTTAATAATTATTTTATAACAAGTGTTGAAGATATTATTGCGGTATTGCGGATATTCCAATTTTTTTATTTTTTTATTTTTTCATTTATTTGTCTACAAGCAATTTTACAGCTAACAGATATAGCACTCCAAGGATAAAGCATTAAAATATAAATAAGTATAATAAATCAGTCTTAAATTTACTTCGTCTAAGGACTGAAAAATCAATTTCTGAAGGCTTTTCATTGAAATCAGTTAAACATCTTGATAGCGTTTCATTACATCCATAAAAAATTGTTCTATGCACTTTTGGAAATAGAAAAATTCTTGTTCTCGTGGACCTGGCAGGTACGTGAATAGGTAATAGAGCAAGGAGTGTTGGACACTTTATGTAGTAAGTGTCTTATGAGCATCACACCATGCATTTTTCTTCTTGATTCTAATGATTTAATTCCAAGTAATATGCACTTGGCTTTGTAATCAGAACAGAAACCCCAGCTCATTTTGTTGAAAACGTATTTCGTAAATCTTCTTTGAACCGATTCTACCCTGTCAGAATTAACTTTAAACGCGGGACTCCAGATTACATCAGCGTATTCCAAACGCGATCTGACAAGAGATGTATACAATGTTAATAAAACATAAGGATCTCGAAAATCTTTGCCATTTCGTTTTATGAAACCAACTAACGAGTTAGCGTTTGGTACTAAGAAATTAATGTGGTTCCTAAAATTTAGTGAGGAATCAAGAATAACACCAAAGTCCTTAATGATTGAGACCCGATCTAAGACATTAGATTCAATTGTGTAATTGAACCGAATACTGGTAAATTTTGGAGTGAATGAAATAATGTTACACTTTTTTATATTAAGTTTCAAGCAATTTTCGTGACACCAGTGTGTAAGAGAATCAAGGTTAGATTGAATCAATTAACAATCACCTAAGCTGTTAACTGTCAAGAATAGCTTGAGATCATCCGCATATAACAAACACCTACAAAATTTGAATGCATATACAGGGTGATTCGCATAAGGTGTGACAAAAAGATAGGGTGTGTAGGTTGGACCTAGACAAGCAAAAAATCGTATGGGAGGGGGGGGGTCCATTTTCCCCCGTTTAGGCGGGAAGGGCAATTTAAGAAAAAAATCACTAAAAATGGGAAAAAAATTATTTTAAAAGAACGGTAATACCTACAGAGTCGTGCTATAGCATTTTGAAAAGCCAAAAACCTATACATTTATTTAAATTTTAAAATAAGTTGTTCAAATGAATAGTTTTTGAAATATTAATTTTCAAAGTCAAAATTTTGAAAAAAAAAAACATAATTTTTTTTTTCAAACCATTTTTTTTCGTTATTGGATTTTTGAATTCTCATTAAAAAAGTAAAGAAAAAATTCATCCTTTATTTCGTAAGTTCACTTAAGAATCCAATAACGAAAAAAAACTTAAAAAAAACAAAAAATTTAAAAAAGTCGTTTTGTAATTTTTGGTTTTCTCAAAAACTACAGGCTATTTTGACATCCGGTTTCTTGTATTAGATCAAAAATAAATAAGAGCATTGAAAATAAGCCATAAAAATACTACTTAATTATGTAAAATTTGAAAAAAAAAATGGTTTGAAAAAAAAATTATGTTTTTTTTTTTCAAAATTTTGACTTTGAAAATTAATATTTCAAAAACTATTCATTTGAACAACTTATTTTTAAATTTAAATAAATGTATAAGTTTTTGGCTTTTCAAAATGCTATAGCACGACTCTGTAGGTATTACCGTTCTTTTAAAATAATTTTTTTCCCATTTTTAGTGATTTTTTTCTTAAATTGCCCCTCCTGCCTAAACGGGGGAAAATGGACCCCCCCCCCTCCCATACGATTGTTTGCTTGTCTAGGTCCAACCTACACACCCTATCTTTTTGTCACACCTTATGCGAATCACCCTGTATAATGTCATTGATAAAAATTATGAAGAACAATTGACCGAGGTGGCTACCTTGGGGTAGGTACACCCGATGTAGGTACACTGAATTTCTCTTGAAAAGGAATTTTCAATTTTAACCTGTTGTTTTCTACAGGAAAGGTAAGAGGATATCCAACGAAGGAGTTGAGAATGAAATCCAAACATCTCAAGTTTAGCAAGGAGTATTTGGTGGTTTGCACTTTGCAGTATCGAACGCCTTACTAAAGTCCGTGTATACCGCATCGACTTGAAAACCACTTTCCATAGCATTGGTCACAAAAGAAGTAAAATATGCCAGATTTGTTATAGTGGATCTACCAGATACAAAACCATGCTGTACTTCCGATAAATATTCGCTTGTGAAGAAATCTATTTTATTTCTCAGGATGCTTTCTAACAATTTGGGAAGTGCAGAGAGTTTGCAAATAACCCTATAATTTTGAATATCACTTTTTGAGCCTGATTTATGGATCGGAACTAAATAAGAAAGATTCCATTCTTCGATGAAGATTCCTTCTTGAAGAGACTTATTAAATATCAGAAGTAAGGGAGTGCAATTAGAGTTACAACATTCCAGGAATGCCGTCGGTGCCAGAGATAGAACTAGATTTGAGAGATAAAAGTGTTGTACTAACTTCTTCGAAACTGAACTGAATGGATCCAATATTAATGCTACTGTTCAATTGTGTGAGTGAACTTTTATTAAATCTAGATACGGAATAAACCGATTCAAAGAAGTTAGCAAATAATTCGACTGTGAAATCTAAGTCCCAGGATTCGACGCCACTGTAATGCATAGTACTTGGAAACCCTACTAATTTTCTTTTGGAATTTATAAAAGACCAGAACGATTTCGAATTGTTTTTGATATTACTTTCAATATTTAGAATATAAGCCCTATAAAGAAACTTGCTAAGAACCACAAAATCTTTGCGTAACTTACTAAAGTGTTCGTCATCAGGTTGACTTTTAGATTTACTATATTTTACGTATGCTTTCCGTTTTTGTTTTTTTAAATCGCTGAGTTGTTTATTAATCCAAGGTGAATTCAAGGACTTCTTTTTTGCAAAAACCGGTATATAGCTATCAAAACCCAAAGACATGATTTCAGTGAAGCGATGATACATATTTTGTAGATCTAGACATACAAATTCAGTTCGCCAATCGATATTGCAGAAATAGTCATTTAGACCGGTAAAATTAGCTTTAGAGAAATTATACGATTTTAAATCCTGTTTTACATTTTTTGATACATATTTATAAAACTCTATTTCAAAGAACAATTCCGTGTGATGAATAGACTCATGAGCAAAGAAAAGGGAAAATTATATAATTTAACTCTTAGATCTTCACAACATATGAACACTACATCCAATATTTTTCATAAAGAATTGGGGATATGATTAAATTGCATAAAATTTAAAGAATATAGATAATCTATAAAAATAATTTCAAAAGTTTGTTTCACGGCAGTAGCATTTTCTCAGATTCTGAATATTTCCACTTTAATTCAGATAAGTTAAAGTCACCTAAGACACAAATGTCAATGCAAAAACTGTTGATAAAATCAATATTGGATATATGTTTTTCATACAATTCTATAGAGCTACTTCGAGGCACATAACTTACAATAAAGAATAGATTTGACTTATGTGGCATGTTTACTTTGAGAGAGATGCAAATCTGTTCAATGTCATCAGATGGCAAGGTCACTTCTGTTCAGCACAAATGCAAGCGCACAGCAACAATTATCCCACCTCATCTATCACTAGCTGATTGACAACGATCACGACGATAAGTATTGTAAAGTCTACAATCAAAGAGTTCTGTGGAAGCGATTCCACTGTACAGCCAGGACTTGACAATGAAGATTATATCATAATAGATATTGCTTGTATTTTTAAAAAGATCAGATACTTTAGTTCTGAGACCACTAGCGTTATGGTAATAAATCTTTAATGATGAAAAACCAAGATTTTTAGGAGACGACCAACGTGACGGTTTAAATGAAACCTACATCCTATTCAGATAAATTTCATAATATCAACTCCGTTTTTACATTTAAACCCTTCAGCAACAGGGATATAATCAATGCTTTGAAATCAATGGGTAAAAAGAAAGACTATAAATTTTTGAGTGCGCAAATGTACTTAGATGGCTCTATATCAACGGGCTATTTTCCAAGCAAATGGAAGGAGTCTTTGGTAATTCCAATACAAAAAGTACAGAATACAATGAAGTGTGAGGAATACAGACCAGTAAATATGCTCCCATTTTGTGAACAAATTTGGAAAAACTAATAGAAAAGCCGTTCAGCAAGCCGTTAGCAAGGCTCAAACTTTGCTCATAGAAAGATTTAGGCCCGACAAGTATAAAAGTGCCCGTCTTACACTCCGGTTCCGTCCATGAGGCCTTAAGATAAGGGCTTGAAGTTGTAAAAAATAAGTGCCCATTTACCTCATTTTAGCAAGGCTCATCTTTTAATATATTCTTCATTGATCCAATATATAAACGAAAATAGCATCGTATATATGTAAAAAAATGACCCCATTTACCTCATTTTAGCAAGGCTGGTATTTACACACAACTAAGATGACATAAAAACAAACACACATTTCAAGTGTAAGACGTTTATTCGGTCAATAACTCTCCCTAAGATGCATTTCTATGGGAAAACTTGTTCTCTACAAAAAACGTCCTTGCAATTGCATCAAAATTTTGCTTCGTTCTCGAGATATATTGAAAAAATGAATGAAGATGGTTTAGAACCCATATCTCCGATTCGCATCCTCTAATTTAATAGGACTTTGGTTTTTTCTCTAAAATTAACCCATTAATCGATTCATGCAATAAAAGTTCATTCAATGTCGAGTTCCTTAAGAAATGACATAATCAATAGACTATAATTGTTTCTATCTTAATTTAATTTTCAGCGTCTTACGGAGGGTTATTGACCGAATAAACGTCTTACACTTGAAATGTGTGTTTGTTTTTATGTCATCTTAGTTGTGTGTAAATACCAGCTTTGCTAAAATGAGGTAAATGGGGTCATTTTTTTTACATATATACGAGCGTCTTACAGCATGTCATGGACAGCTCAAACGTCTTACAATGCTATTTTCGTGTATATATTGGATCAATGAAGAATATATTAAAAGATGAGCCTTGCTAAAATGAGGTAAATGCGCACTTATTTTTTACAAAAATATAACCATTGCAGTATTTTTGGATTTCAAAAGAGCCTTTGAGACGATTGATCGAAACATACTTGTTAGCAAGCTGTCAAAATATGGAATTCAAAATAATTAGCGGAAATGGTTTGAGTCGTAGTTGAATGCCCGCACACAGCGTACATCGGTTAACAATAATGTGTCTGGTGCGAAAGAGGTGAATACAGAAGTATCTCAGGGATCGGTGTTGGGAGTCCTTCTGTTCCTATTGTATATTAATGATATATCTTTAACAGTTAAATATTGTAAGCTATGTATGTTTGCTGATGATGCTTTGCTTTTTATTTCGGGAAAAGACTTGCGTGAATTTACGGACTAATAAATAATGATTTGGAATCTGTGAATGAATGGCTCAAGACAAATAAGTTAAAACTTAATATAAGCAAAACAAAGTATATGTGTATCAATAGTGCGGAAGGGAATGCGGTGCAAATTAATAGTGAACATATATAGGACATGTGAATGAGTTTAAGTACTTACTTAGGATTGGTAATTGACAATAAAATAAAACTGAAAGCTAATACAGATTTTATTTGTAAGAAATTATCAAAAAAAATATACTTTCTGCGACGGATTAGAAATAAGCTTTCTACTAAAACATTAAAAAATTTGTAACGCGATTGTGAAACCTCATTTTCAGTATTACTCTACCATTTTATTCTTATCTTCACTAGGAGATATTTCTCGTTTGCAAAAGCTCCATCAAAACAAGGCTATGAGGGTTATCTTAAAATACGCGCGACTTACCCATGTATACAAACTATGTTAAAGAGATTAAACTGGCTTTTAATATTTGTATTCAAATTAAAAAATAATATGCTTCCAAAATATTTAAGCAACAATCTAAAATATATTAGTAAGTCCCAACCCTATAACCTTAGAAGTGGAAGAGACTTTAGATTAGAACACAAATCAACCTTTCGAGCACAGAACACTTTAAATAAGGGTCTCCAATTAAATAATAACCTTACTAATGAAATTAAATCAATTAATAATATAAGAATCTTTAAAAAAGAAGTAATAAACTATTTAAAAGCGGATTCTATTTAATTAGATCTTCAAAGAATTAATATTCCGCGCCGGTTGGCAGATGAGAGATGAATCGAATATTCTGAAGTGAGACAAATTTGGTTTAATTCCTGACCAAACTTCAATCGGTGATTTGTTTTCTAGCACAATTGAAGAAGAATGATTTTTTATGGATGTTGCAGTTGCAATTGCTTCATCCCAATACTTTTTACTCAACGATGCATCAATTATCATAAAGCTGTCTCCGTTACGCTCCTATCACATTACACGATTTCGCTCGTGCGGGAAAAAATCGCCCGGGCAATTTTTCTTGATCGACTGTTGAAGAGTACGAGACCTTTCACATTGCACGATTAGAACACGGGCACGTTTTGTAATCGTGTTGCAGCCGTCCAGTACTACTAGAACCGCACGGCTACCGTATCGCCCTCTAGCTCAGTGGCCTACGTGACCAAATGTACGCTTTCATACTAGACGGTCTTAAGTCGTACGGGAATCAATAGTTTTCATCCAGACCAGACCAAATGTTCCGATGAACTGATAAAAATGTACGATTTTTATCGTTCAATGTGAAAGTAGCAAACCACGATTAAAAATCGGGCGATTTTTTCCCGCACTAGCGAAATCGTGTAATATGAAAGGAACGTTAAGGTTCAAATTGTTCTTTCTGCAAGTCCGTTTTGCTGTGTTGAAGTTTGCCTTTCGATACCACAAACACTGAACAGTTTGTCAAATTTCTTATTGCAAAATTGCGTTCCATTATCTGAACGAAACTTTTTCAATTTCTTGCCTGTTTGGTTTTCGACACATGCTCTAAAAGTCTAAAGTCACAAAATCTTTCGAAAGCTTCATCTTTTTCAATTTTTTCAAAAAATAAGTAAAAGTCATTCCTGAAAAATCATCACCCAAAACAAAATTATGTAGTATATACTTCCACTATGAAGCATTAATAAGTTCCAAAACATTATTTGCTCCTCTCGCTGTGTGCTTAAAAGGAAATCTTGCTTGCTTACCTTGCAAACAGGTAACACTCTCTTCTTGCTACTGCGACATAACTTGTACATTTCGATCCATTCAATCGATAAAGACCATCAACTAATTTTGCACTTGCAACCAACTTATGTATAGTTTGTTTTTCTTTATTTTACAACCATTTCTATCAAAATTTTAATAGTTTTGGTTTTTCGTCGTTGGCTTACTGACAAAAGATTGGCAGTTAAATTTAGAACACATAAAACATCTCGTACTTCTATTGAATTCGGCTTTCCATTGACATCAGTATACAACTTGACAGTTCCACAGGATTAAACGCTCATCTTTGTATCGTCAGCAGCTAAAATTTCTGGTATTGGAGATTTCTTTTCATCAAAAATCCAATCATTCTTCATTGTTAGATGCTGAGTTGCTCCAGAATCTATGTACCAGTCACTTTTGTTGAACTTTCCAGTCAAGAAAGCCGAGCTGAACTCAGGTCTTACATTATAAATTGAATCAAACTTCACCTTGGAATGCTTGTTCAGTTTATTCTTGTCTGGACAATCAGGTAATTTGTGGCCTTTCCTGTTACAGGTGTAACAAAACAACGAATACCACCCTTTTTAGATATTTGCTTCGAGCTGTTTAAAGAGCACTATTTTCATTCTGAGAAGGCATCTCTTGCAATAACTTGGTCTTAACAACGTCACTTGTAAGTTTAACTTCGACATTGTCTGATGCCATAACCCATAACCATCGGTGAAAAATTTTCAGATAAACATCCTAATAAGAAACACGCAAAACCGTTTTTTTTTTTCATACAAAACTAATTTTTTTTTTAATTTGTTCATATTATTGTAGTTTTATTTATTATGTATTAGTTATTATGTAAATGAATTTTTCCTAGAAAAGTAAAATATAAATATATCAATAACGAAAAGGAGCAAAAAATTAGAAATCTTCGATATTTAAATAGCAACTATTAAATAAATTATATTATTTATCTATTACAATATATTGAATTTCAAATAATATAAATTAGTCAAAAATACAAAAATAATCAATATTTATAGGCAGTTTATACCTATGCATTCAAGTTACACAGAAGGCAAACATGCACCGCTCGAGCGCAACGCATTGCCATAACTTAAAAACGGTAGTGCTAACCAAACCGGAACTGCTGTTTCTTGATTGACGACTGAGCTGGTTCGAGCGTTGGTTCAAAGAAGATATATATATATATTTTGCGGGGGCCTCAAAGGCGCAGTTTACCTTTCTACACACTGAAAAAAAAAAAAAAAAAAATAATAAAACATTAATTTTCTTAATATAATAAAAATCTAAAAAGAAATGAATTTCGAAATAGAAATGTTGAAAGATCGTGTCGATCACCCCAGCCTCTAATTTGCGTTTCGCTCCGGTACGGTAATGGGCTCATCAGTTAGCGAAATTTATGAACAAATATACATACATATTTAAAAACAAAAAATAATAAAAATATATTGCCAAATTACATAAAACGAAATATCAAAACGCGAAATAAATCAGTGCGAGTTAAAGTTAAAGTAATTTAAGTAACAGCGAAATATTGAATGCAAGATCATCTTACAGCGAGATGGACTCCAAACCAAACATTAGCTTGCCAAACAAGAATTGGAAAAAAAACAAAATGCGAATTATTGATATGCGAAATAAGAAATTGCGTATTGACCTCTGCGAAGTAACACTAGATTTAACTTATAGATTCAGAATAAAGTCAATACTCCTATCTAAGAGTAAAGTTTTTATGACAATTGGTAGCAAAAAGTGTTCAAACTGATCCCCTCCGATAGCTACCTACCAAAAACAAAATAGTATCCAAATTATGCTTCCGGAAAAGGGGTGCTATTAATTAAAAAATCCTCTTAAGACCAAATTCTACCTCAAGATCAATATTTCAGCCCTAAACGATTGGCCAAACCCAGAAATTTCGTCGCATATTCCTTGCCTCCAACTATACCTCTGTCACGTTGAGCCCAAAGAGTAATTTCAATTTCAGTCAACAAGACACCTCAGTAGCAAAAGCAGTCAGCCGTGTCTAACATAATGGCCTTAGAGTATGCACATTTCACTATATTCGCACTATTTAGCTATGCCCTACAACTAGCATATACCTTTACATATATTCCTACTTATAACATTATTCTCTCGATATAGGTACATAGTTGCACCTAAAAGGATGCCCCAATCCCTGTGGCGAAGATTAGTCAACAGCAGGAGCTGGTTTAACATTCTCCATGTCTTCAGTGCGATATAACTATACATACTCTGCCACTTCGAGTGTCCTATGTAGCCTATGTAGGTACCTTACTCAATGTGGGAAGCAAATTTACATCAAATCCATTGTTGCCAGTTGATGGTAAAATGTTCATTAATTTCGTAGTTTGCTCGAGTCCGGCCAATGAGTCAGTTGTCAGGAGCCCATCATGTTTGCGTGTTTGGGGTTAGGATGCCGTACTGGCGACATACCTACGTATCCCTTTAAGATATACTCGATGCTATAAAATATGTTGTAGATATACACCAAGCAAAAGCTAAGGAGTATGTACATAATATTAATAAAGAAATTGGTCTTCGTAATTGGCAATCGTCAGTGTGCCATACCGATACCACCAAAGTAAATCTCGCTTTAATCCCCAAAGACTCAGTTCACAGTCACAGTGAGAGAAAATTTTTTCCACCAATCTCACACAACTACAAACAACAATTACCACTGACTCCTGACTGACTTCCTCGTGCTGAATACCAAGCACATCCATACTTTGAATTGTTATCCTTTTTGCAAATTGAACCTCAGAATAATGACGCCATCGCAGCTATTCCGACTTTCGAATGTGAACAAACAACAAATGAGGGCAAACTCCCAAGAACACATATATTTATTTAGCCAAGGGTGTAGTGAAATAAAATCACATTCAGAAAAACAGAGCGAGTAGGTACAACATACCTACATTAAATTATTTGGAAAAACTTTCTCTTCTATCTTACTGTACGAACGTAGACGGTTTGAATTCATTGAGTCATTAAAGTTCGACCCTCACCGGTAACCGGTGCCGTCGCATGACATGTTTTAAAGCCCAGCACTCTAGTTCTTACTGCAAAAAGTGTAATTCAGTGAGGAAACCAAAAAACGATGGCGCAACACTCACCCTAACTAAAATCGTGGCTCACCAAAGCCCACCATGACGGAGTGTGCGTTTTACTGCCTTCCCATAGGCGCCACTTCAGCTATGAAATCCGTCCCGACTGTTTGGCGCCAGAAATATCGACCCGATTTAGTTTTTTTTATCTGTTTCATGTTCTTAATCTATATCGTAGTGAGTTTGTTCTTGGTTGGAAAAGAACAACAGCGAAAAATTGGAGAAGGTCCGTCCACCGCCATGTTAAGTTGGTGGTAGTGGTTGAATTCTGAGTCATGATATTTCTTTGACGGAGAACATGATGAGCTTATAGAGAATATATGTTTCGCAAGAAATAGAAGGACAAATTTGTTTTAAATCTCAATAAAAAAAAAATAAAAAATTTAATGGTTAAAAATATTAGTTCTTTGCGATAGAAAACACAACAACAAATCCAACAATCTAAGATTAATTGAAGATAAGCTCGTAGCCGAATTCCATTCCTTAAGAAAACTTCCTTGTATAAATTGTATTCTTCAGTTGGAGAACTAAAGTAGGTAGGTATAGCGTATAGTGAAAGCGAACCTAAGGTAAGTATAGATAATGTGATAGAGGATTCCTGTTTTCACAAGTTTATGTTATAAATTATGGAAAGTGCAGAAGTACGGCTGGTTGAATTCAAATCCGGAAGGTCCGTTTTTATCTTAAATTATTTGGATTCAATTCACTTATAAATCAAATGTGGGTATAGACAATCGCTAGGCCGAATGGCGTTATGTCAGTATGATAATTTGGTTAATATTTATAAAAGCTACGGACAGTGTTAGTATCCGGATACATTGACCTTTTTTCGCGATTAATAGATAAATCACTCAAAAAAACCTACTAACGTCAACAAGCATGGGTCCTTCAATGTGTCCTACAAATGCATGCATGCGAACTTTAAGAACTACGCATCATTTTATTGTTTACGTTTGAAGATGCGGTCTTGTTGTCGACTTTTGTAAAAAAAAATAGTGCGAACAGTTTTTAACAGTAAGCAATTCAACAAGTTATAAATGGTTTACTGTAATGGAAAGTAATTGAGGTCGTTGGAAACATCATTTACTAAAACAATTTGCAAAAAGCAATCAAAATTTAATAAAATCTTTGCCATTATTTGTGGTGTCCGGGCACTAAAACCAAAAATGAAGATGTTTTTCAGTATCCGGAGAGCGGACATGCTGTCCGGATATTAAAAATGTGCGATTATTATATATTCTTACCTCACTAAAAACTCCCCGTAATCAGAACCAATCTATGAACGATCGACAACAGATTTTTCTTTCTCAATAATATAATCGCTTTAAGGGAAGCTTAAACTTTTAATGCTTCCCATGACTCTTAGACCATTAGCTCGTGTGGCTTGGTTCTTCTTAATCTCCGAACATTGCCTCTCGTATTTAATACGGACTCCAATTCAGAGTTGATATGACTATGCAGTCGCTGATTGTGTGATACAGTATGTTTTCTTACAACTTTTGTAACCGTTTCTATTTGTAGGTCACGATGTAAATCGCTAATCGGATCGAAATTCATCCCAAGGTACTTGGCCGTATTGGCGTAGGGTACAGCTTGATTGTTGATGAATATTTGTACGTAGCTTAACTTTTTATTTGTAAAGTTTATATGTGCATATTAACTGTCGACGGAATTTTGCAATTTCTCAGCAGCCTTGACGACGCACTTACTGGTTGCCAAAATTTCAGTATCCTCTGCAAAAGTAGCCATTATTGGCTATTGGAATATACCTTGCATACAGCAGACTTAGGGTAGGTCCAAGGACGCTTCCTTGTGAAACATCGGCTTGTATTTTACTTAGCTTTAAATATTCTTTATCATACCGTACTCTGAAGAGCCGGTTTGACATATAAGATTTTAGTATTTCGTAGTACTGCCTGGGTAGGTCCCTTTGCAGTTTGTACTCCAGCCCCTTATGCCATACCTTGTCGAATGCTTGAGCAACATACTTGTTTCTCTTCTAATTCTTTTTCAACTGCATCCGTTATTCTATGAACTTGGTTTATCGTGGAATGTTTAATTCTGAATCCAAACTGACGATTTGGGATTAGATTTCTTTCTTCTATGACTTTGCTTAGTCTTTTCAGCAGCAATTTTTCAAAGGCTTTTGTCATTATTGGTATAAGCGATATTGGTCTGTAAAACGTCACTTCTGTTGTTGGCTTACCTTGCTTTGGTATAACAATTACTTCAGCAATTTTCCAATGATGTGGGACATATTGGGTCTTTGGGCATGCATTTATTTTGAATTGGAGTTTTATGAAGGCTTTTGGTAGCATTTCTTTCATAACCTGAGCAGTTATTAGATCGTACCAAGGTGATTTTTTTCTGATAGTTGATTTCGACACAAACTTTTTATTTCTTTGAGTGTGACAATTGGTACGTCAACTTCATCGACTTTATCAATAAACTGTAAGCTGTTTTCAGATGTATTTGCTGAGAATGGCTTTAAAACATTCGCAAGATGTAAGGTTAGCTTTTTCTTTCGGATTTCCGATCCAATTCCCGTTTAGAGATTTTATTGGCGGGTTTTGTAACTGCGGTCTTTTCAGGCGCTTAGCTGCTTTCCAGAGCGAATAATCGGCTGAAGCATCAGTCGTTAAATTTTTCAGGAATCTACTTAATGAATCCTTTTTGAATTCGTAGATTTGTTTCTTCAGATCGTTGCTTAGACGGTTAAACGCTGTTTTGTCGTCTGGAAATCTAGTAGTTTGCCATTTTCTTCGAGCTCTTCTTTTCTCCAATATCAACTCTCTTATCTCGGCAGGGTATTTTGTTTCAGTTTGCTTCCTACTCGAGTAAGTTGGTGTACTTTCTTCTGCAGCTTGTTGAACATCGGCAATGAATTGTTCTACTTCAAGGTCGATTTGCTCTTTTGTTTCCATAGGGGATCTGAGATTTTTATAGCTTTAAAGCTTTTCTCTGAATTCACTCCAGTTTGTTTTATTATTTACAAGCTTAGGATTACTTTTTTCTATTATCTCATTATCATTAACAAATAACAAAAAATCACCGGTGTATGATCTGATGAAAAGTCATAATTACCTTCGACTGTTATATGGTTTCGTTTGATGCCTTTAACTACGAAAAAGTCAACAAGGTTTGGTATTTTACTAGTATCCGCTGGCCATTGGCCAATAAGTTGATGATCTGAAAGAATAAAACTCGCAATTGTATTTGAGGCATGCTTTGTAAAGCCTTCTGCTTTTGTTGTTATAAGTCTGGATCCCCAAACGGTGTGATTAGCATTGAAGTCACCGCCAACAAGTCCTAGTAGAGTTAGCAGTTCTGTATAATCATCTTCAGTCGGGGAACGCCTTGGCGGGCTCTTGGCGACTTCTTCACTTAGCCGTTTTATGTTCAAATCCTTATTGTCAATTCTTTTAAGAAAAAGTTGTAGGATTTCTTTAACGGAAGTTTCTTCATTCTTCCGCACGTTTTTAAGAATCTGTGAATAGGATTTATTTTCATCGCTTTTGCTTTGAATAGCTTCCTTGGGAAGTTCTTTCTTACCTTTGTCTTCAGCTTCGGGAGTTCTTTTCATGTTTGCTGAGTTGCTAGGTTTTATTTCAGCGGATTTTTTTTTTTTTGGATTTCTGAAATTTTTAAGCAACTGGCAGGATGATTACCTTAACGGTTTACACTTTTTGCTTTCTGTTCTTTGCTTGATGTGCCGTTTTTAGTTGCGTGTTTTTCTTCACACTTAACACAAGCAAACTCTCCGTTGCAATATTTGTGGGTGTGGCCAAATGCTTGGCATCGTTTACATTGCGGAACAATTTTTGACTTTCGCAGTGGTTCAATTTTGACTTTTATGCCCAAGATTGATCGAATATTATAGACATTTTCAAGACTTTGTTTGCTGTCAGAAAAAAAAAAAACATGAATAAAGGCAGGGATCTTTTTATTATTATTGTTTCCTCAGCAGAGTTCTTAGTGGTCTCGTTCTTAATAAGATTGACTGCATCAAGGGCTTGAAAGCCTGCTTGAACAAGGTCTTCTACTAATTCTTTTGGAGAACATGAGGAATGTAGGCCTCTGGTTACTACTTTTTTTTGTCTTGTGGATTTGTTTTCATACGAGTGCCACTGGATTTTATGTTTGCTTAGTTCCTCAGTGACCAGTATATACTCATCATATTCCTCGACGTTGACTTTCCAATTGTCTTTGTGACACGATGTATATTTGCAAGCTTTTTTAGTACATTTCTCCAGAAGATCTCAAAAATTTGGGGATCCTGTGATCATAATTGGAGGTGGTACAGTGTTTCTGTTGCCTTTAGACAAAGACTTCGGTTTAGCATTGGCTAGCACATTATTTGCAATATTCTTTGTAGTACCCAAGTCTGCTTTTTTATTTTCAGTTTTCGAGGTTTGCTAATTCTTTGTGTACTTTTGGTTTTATATCAGTGTGCTTATTTCTTTTCTTTCAGTTTCAAATAAAAGTTCTTCTTCGTCAGTTTGATACACAGTAACAGTATCTTGTTGACTTGTCTCAACCCTAGTGTTCCTTGTCAAATAGGGACACCTTTTCTTCAAGTCTTTTTACTTGCTTCTGAAGACTTTGAACTAAGGCTTCAAGTTTCTTTCTTGTCATTTCCTTTTGCCATTCATCAAAGTAATCTTTTGATTCGGTTTGGCATACTTTTCTTTGCTTTCTTTGAAACTCCGTTGTCCTGCATTGTCGATCATTTCAGAGACATTGGTTTCTTTTTGGCTAATGACTTTTACGTCATTTGTCTTAGTTGGGGTTTTTGATGATGTAACCTTTTGGGAATAGTTTTTTGGGGGAGTTCTCTGTATTTTTACACTCGGTTTTTCAAAATTCTGAAGCAATAAGTGGTCCTCCCCAGAATCCGTAGGACCGATCTCTTGCTGGAGTGCCACCTGGGGTAATAAATCTGTTTGGTTTGTTCATTACCATAAAATAATTTCAACTTTTTTTTATGATACAAATAGGTCATTACTTCTATGTTCTATCGCATTTTATATTCAGCCGTCCCACTGGGATCAGACGCTGACCAGTTTGCGGCACAATATGTGTCAGACGCTCTTGGATTTATTGTTGAGCTGATATTTTTCTTTCTTTGCTCCTAGTTCCTGAAAAGATAACTCAGGTGACACAGCTCGTTGGTCAATTAATCGAACGCCCGCCGTTAGTTGGTTATCCAGTGGGCACCACCTGGAGGTGACGATGCGATTTTGCTCCGCCGTGCCGGTAAAAGAAATGAAACTGAATTCAAAATGAGAATGAATGTACAGATGACCAACATATTTCAACAACAGGATTCGAACCACAGTCGTAAAATTCCGGAGCAAATAGAAAAAAGTGGGTACGACTGGGTCGCACGAACTGTCGATTGAGTGCTAAATACGACATCAAAACCTTAAGGCTGAGTAAAAGGTTTTAGTATTTGCTCTTCATAATATGTTGGGTGATATAGGGTTGCCAACTCCCCATTAATTATGAGAATTGAATTAAGGGCCAGTTGCTCAATCGAATCATAAATTTAAGTTCTACATAAAGTTTTCATTTTTGTATGAGACTTTCCGGAATTCTTAAGTTCTACATAAAATCCCCATACTAAAGTAGAACTTTATGTAGAACTTAAATTTATGATTCGATTGAGCAACTGGCCCTAAGTCACACAAAATATTGAAGAATAGTTTAATTAAATATTCTTAAGATTTCAAACCAAAATCAAAAACCACCACTTTTTTGCAGTTGGTAATACACATCAAGAAGCTGTTCAGTTAAGATTTTTACCATAATGCGAGTGGAATGAGAACCAAAATACAGGATTTTTGTGCTATATCTGCAAACCTCGATTATGATGTCATGGTTATCACTGAAACCTGGCTGTACAGTGGTATTTATTTTATCGCCAGAAATTGTTGATAGTACACCGAAAGAAAAACCTTGGTAAAATCAAACAGGAAACTTGTTTGTTTTTGCGTCAAGCAGGAACATACTTAAATTAAACAAGCTGGCATTTTCATTTTATTTATTTAAATGCTACAATTTTCATTGCTCAAATCAACAACGTCATTTTCAATTTCATTGTAAACCAACAACGGTTGTGATACTAGAAACATACATGTCCATGATACTTTAACAACGTTTGTGTTTCGTCAACAATTCTGAATTGTTGGCAAAATATGAACATTGTTGATCAAGTATGTTCGTGAGAATTCAGCCACGTTTTTATTTGCTCAAGAGTTTTAATGTAAAATTTCTATGATAAATGCCTGAATTGATACATTTGATTGGTCAAACTTCAATTCAGGCATTTATCATAGAAATTTTACATAAAAGCTGTTGAGCAAATAAAAACGTGGCTTGGAATTCTCACAAACATACTTTATCAACAATAAAGAATAATTAATTATCCCTTAAGATAAAATGGTCACGAAACTTATCATATATTGAATTGAAGTTCCGTTTGCGACTTCACGTTTTCTGTGGGCTTAAGTATGAAAAATATTGGAATTCAAAATGTTACTGATACTTTAACTATTCTTTATTGATTAAAGAAGTATGACCATTGTTGATTGTGATAGTTCAACAGTGAATTTGGTATTTCAATCACAAACGTGATAGTTTTTGTAATTTCAGCCTTAATTGTTAGTTGAATATGTTTGTTGTCGATCAAGTATGAAATCAACAATCACGTTGTTGGTTAAAAATTAGAACATATTCAAATCAACTACGAACATACTTAATTTAAACATTTTTATGATACTTACCTGAAAAAAAATTGATCACGGCAGCATACTTGATTTGAAAATGCGTTCTTATATGAATTCATCACGAAACTTGGTTAATTTCACAATTTTAGATGAATTGTTGATTAACAATGAAACATGTTTAAATCAACCAAGGTTTTTTCTTTCGGTGTAGACGTAGACTATAAAAGTACTGGTTTCCGAAAGGATCGATGTCTTAAAGCTCAGGCTCGAGGTGGAGACATATTGATTGCTGTAAAAAATAATTTTATATATAATGATTACAACTTCCATATAATAAAAAATAGTAAAAATATTGTTTGGAAGCTGGTTTTTATAGCAAACTATATTTCAAAATATGTATTAAGTGTTTCTGAAAGCATTTAAATAACATCGAGTTCATTAACAATTCATTTAACAAAGATTAACAAGGCGATCTTAACATGGGTGGCGTAAACTTGTTTTGGTGGGATGAAGATAAAATGTTTATACCGGTTAATATTGTTAAGGATTATGAATATGTTTTCATTGATTATGTTTATGCGCTTAACTTTTTATCAGATAATTATTATTTATTTACAGTTCTTTGAATAGGTTATTGGACCTGGTTTTTATTTGTCAAAATGATGTAAAAGTTTAAATATTAAAATAGCCTTTTCCTTTGTGATTCTATTCATCGTGAGCAGATTGAGTTAAAATTTGATTTCTATAATCCCTCGCGTGAAATAGACTCCTAACTTAAACTTAATTCTGCCAAACAAATTTCAACGCTTTTAATGCTTGGCTGAATACCATTAATAGGGAAATACAATTTTGTAATAAGAGTCTACATTTTGTCTATAATCGATTTATCGAGATTATCATGACATGGGTTGGAATGTTTGTAGAGTTGTCTTCGACAAAAAAATACAGTAAGCATCCTTGGTATAATAAACAACTGTCTCATTTAAAAAACAAAAGAACTAAAGCTTTCAAAAAATCTTATATATAAATAGGCTAAGGAAAATCTTTGGGTCCCTTTTTCTCTGTTGTTTTCCAACCGATTCTCTTAATTTTTTTTTTGTGATTTGGTATTGATGAGTAGAAGTGTCATCAATCATTTTTACCTGTGTCTACCTGTCCTAATTGCTTAAAATCTACAGGTGTGTTTTACATGTATTTTATATGGGAAATACATATTTCAGAGCTTTTTTGTTGTTTTCTTATGTACAGTGTGTTTGTTCAGTGTGTGTGAGGAGTGTATGTGTAGTGTGTGTGTGCAGTGTGTGTGTGCAATATAAAGATGATGTGTAGTGTGTGTGTGTGTGTGTGTGCAATATAAAGATAACAGATGACAGATATGACAGATGACAGATGACAGATGACAGATGACATTTGACAGGTGACAGATGACATTTGACAGGTGACAGATGACAGGTGACAGATGACAGGTGGCAGATGACAGATGACAGATGACAGATGACAGCTGACAGATGACGATGACAGATGACAGATGACAGATGACAGATGACAGATGACAGATGACAGATGACAGATGACAATAAATAGGCTAAGGAAAATCTTTGGGTCCCTTTTTCTCTGTTGTTTTCCAACCGATTCTCTTAATTTTTTTTTTGTGATTTGGTATTGATGAGTAGAAGTGTCATCAATCATTTTTACCTGTGTCTACCTGTCCTAATTGCTTAAAATCTACAGGTGTGTTTTACATGTATTTTATATGGGAAATACATATTTCAGAGCTTTTTTGTTGTTTTCTTATGTACAGTGTGTTTGTTCAGTGTGTGTGAGGAGTGTATGTGTAGTGTGTGTGTGCAGTGTGTGTGTGCAATATAAAGATGATGTGTAGTGTGTGTGTGTGTGTGTGTGCAATATAAAGATAACAGATGACAGATATGACAGATGACAGATGACAGATGACAGATGACATTTGACAGGTGACAGATGACATTTGACAGGTGACAGATGACAGGTGACAGATGACAGGTGGCAGATGACAGATGACAGATGACAGATGACAGCTGACAGATGACGATGACAGATGACAGATGACAGATGACAGATGACAGATGACAGATGACAGATGACAGATGACAGATGACAGATGACAGATGACAGATGACAGATGACAGATGACAGATGACAGATGACAGATGACAGATGACAGATGACAGATGACAGATGACAGATGACAGATGACAGATGACAGATGACAGATGACAGGTGACAGGTGACAGATGACAGGTGACAGATGACAGATGACAGATGACAGGTGACAGGTGACAGATGACAGCTGACAGATGACATATGACAGATGACAGGTGACAGATGACAGGTGAAAGATGACAGATGACAGATGACAGATGACAGATGACAGATGACAGATGATAGATGACAGATGACAGATGACAGATGACAAATGACAAATGACAGATGACAGATGATAGATGATAGATGACAGATGACAGATGACAGATGACAGATGACAGATGACAGATGACAGATGACATTTGACAGGTGACAGATGACAGGTGACAGATGACAGGTGGCAGATGACAGATGACAGATGACAGATGACAGATGACAGGTGACAGATGACAGATGACAGCTGACAGATGACGATGACAGATGACAGATGACAGATGACAGATGACAGATGACAGATGACAGGTGACAGATGGCAGGTGACAGATGACAGATGACAGATGACAGATGACAGATGACAGATGACAGATGACAGATGACAGATGACAGATGACAGATGACAGATGACAGATGACAGATGACAGGTGACAGATGATAGATGACAGATGACAGATGACAGATGACAGATGACAGATGATAGGTGACAGATGACAGGTGACAGGTGACAGATGACAGATGACAGATTACAGGTGACAGGTGACAGATGACAGCTGACAGATAACTGATGACAGGTGACAGATGACAACTGACATATGACATATGACAGCTGACAGATGACGATGACAGATGACAGCTGAGAGATGACAGATGAAAGATGACAGGTGACAGGTGACAGATGACAGGTGACAGCTGACAGATGACAGATGACAGATGACAGATGACAGGCGACAGATGGCAGGTGACATATGACAGATGACAGCTGACAGATGACAGATGACAGATGACAGATGACAGATGACAGATGACAGATGACAGATGACAGGTGACAGATGATAGATGACAGATGAAAGACGGCAGATGATATATGACAAATGACATATGACCTGTCCTTATTGCTTAAAATCAACAGGTGTGTTTTACATGTATTTTACATAGGAAAGACATATTTCAGAGCTTTTTTGTTGTTTTCTTATGTACAGTGTGTTTGTGCAGTGTGTGTGAGAAGTGTATGTGTAGTGTGTGTGTGTAGTGTGTGTGTGCAGTGTGTGTGAGGAGTGTATGTGTAGTGTGTGTGTGTGTGTGCAGTGTGTGTGTGTGTGTGTGTGTGCAATATGTGTGTGTGTGTGTATGAGAGAGAGAGAGATATTTTTAAGCATTATTTCCCTCTAAATAAATGTTCAGTGTGTGTGTGCGCAGTGTGAGTTTGCAGTGTGTGTGTGCAGTGTGTGTGTTCTTTCAGCATGAGAAATGATAAGTTTTAATTTAGTATTTTTCTCTCTCTCTCTCACAATATGTGTGTGTGTGTATGAGAGAGAGAGAGAGAGAGAGAGAGAGAGAGAGAGAGAGAGAGAGAGAGAGAGAGAGAGAGAGAGAGAGAGAGAGAGAGAGAGAGAGAGACAGAGAGAGAGAGGGAGATGTCTTTTTCAATTTTATTATAAATTTCTTCTTTCAACGGCACATTTCAACATTCAAATTGTAGTTTTCTTTATAGCTTTGTGCTATAAGTTCTTCAAAATAACCAGCTGGTAAAAAATTTGATTGCAACACGTTCACGCCGGCGCGTACCACCGGTGGCTCGCACAGAACTGTCTCATCAGCTCAGCCGCCTGTGGGCGAGAAAAATGAATTATAGTGCCGGCGTGAACGTGTTAAAAAAAAAAATAAACAAATGAAAGTGATATGGAAATAGTATGTCTTTTTAGAATAGTATTGCAAATGCACATGTATCGAAAAATTCATTACGTGCCTTTATAAATGCAAGTCATTTTCGGCATTTTTTTTTCTTTTGTGCTCATTCTGAATTGAGCACTTAGGCAAGCTGTGAATTATTTTTCTCAATACAAAATATAAAGTTTAAGACAGTTTTTTCTATTGAATAAAAAAAAAAAACATAAATCACAATTTGGATTAGAACAACGACATTTGTGTTAAAAAAACATTTGAATTAAAAATAATTTAACAGCGAAGTTACGAAATGTATGCTTGATTTGTGTTTTTTATATGAAATACTAAGTGCAGTGTGTGTGTGTGTGTGCAATATGTGTGTGTGTGTGTGTATGAGAGAAAGAGAGAGAGAGATAGATGTATTTTTAAGCATTATTTCCCTCTAAGTGCATGTTCAGTGTGTGTGTGCGCAGTGTGTGTGTACAGTGTGTGTGTGCAGTGTGTGTGTGGTGCAGTGTGTGTGTGCAGTGTGTGTGTTCTTTCAGCATGCGAAATGATAAGTTTTAATTTAGTATTTCTCTCTCTCTCCCTCTCTCTCTCTCTCTCTCTCTCTCCCTCTCTCTCTCTCTCTCTCTCTCTTTCTCACTCTATCTCTATCTTTCTCTTTCCCTGTGTGTGTGTATGTGTCTGGGTGTACAAACATTTTCAAATTTTGTCCATATTTTATTTTTTTATTTTTTAATTAAAAATACATTTCATATTTTGAACATTTAGATTGAATAGTCATTTCTTTTTTATTTTGTCCATTCTATTCTTATTTAATCCCAAGTCCAAAAATGTGCGACATTGTAATTCTGAAAATGCACCGTTCTTCTTTTTTAATTTTGTTATAAATTTCTTCTCTCATTTCTTCGCGTTGCTCCAATTCCACTAGAACACGGCACATTTCAATATTCAAATGCTTGGTCGAATTTCGACCACTGGGCGACCCTAGTATAAGAAATCCGGTAGCGATTCTGATTTCGAAAATTTCTGTAAATTTCGAAAAGATTTTAATGTTTTAAGTAAGTTCTTGCACACGAAATAATTTTATGGGCATAAGGTGACTATATTTCATCCCCATATTTAAACGGGATCGGGAACTGCAACCTTAAAACTTTAAGGTTACCTTCAGCTTAGCCTAGCAGGTGTTCTTGACTATTTTTAGTTTTTATGCAATTAAGTGCGAACAACGTTCTGAATAATTTAAACCTAAGCAACAGCTAATATAAATATTAATAATTCAAAGAGGTCAAATTTCAGTTACGAGGCGGCCAATTGACATCAAGTTGTCAAAAAGTTTTGTGTTCATAAATTAAGTCACACACTCTCGGCTACAGCAGCCACGTTATAGTCTGTACGGACCGAATGACTTGGATCTTGGGAGTTGTTGACTAGCATAAATAATTTTTATGCACAATAGGCATTGCTACTTACACCGGCGCGGCGTGCTGAGTGCTTCACTTCGGACAGAACTTTTTTAAGAAAAAACAGAAATATCTTTGGGAAACAGCTCTAAACCTTTTCTATAGCTTTTTCAAGCATAGATTGTCTGATTTCGATCCGCGGAATATGATGTTGAATTCCATTCAAACATCAAGCAACTGTAAGTCTCAGAATAACTTATAGTCTTAAAAGAAACCAAAACCATGGGTAGGCCATACCCATTGCTGAAATATCCTTTTTTTTTAAGTAAAGATTTTCTATTTGTTTCAATTCCTTAAATTCTGCATTCAGTCCACTTTTAACTTGCGGTTATAGGTACAATAAGGCAAGTTTAAAAAAAAAAAAAAATAAATAGGGTGGCGCAACAGAGCGAGGAGCCCCTTGACCTAGCGCGTTTCTCACAACCATGCCTTACCAGGGAATGGAAGGGACCTACAATTTTCTGCCGGTTCCGAACGGCTAATCGAGAAAGCGCTTTTCATGGTAATGAATACTAACGGAGGACTTGCCAATTCCTCGCGAAAGGCGATACCCGTGGAAAAAACATTTTTGCCTCTGTTGGGATTCGAACTCGAACCTCTGGATTGACAGGCGGACATGCTATCCATCACACCACGGGTACCACAGGCAAGTTTTACAATCGTGAAAAAAAAATTTTTTGAGATAACAACTAAACATTACATTATGATAGAGAATACGAAAAAAATTAATCCTACAATTCTGTCTGTCTGTCTGTCTATGGATCAGCCTAAGCCACTGGACCGATTTTCTTCAAAATTTGCAGTTAGTGTCTGTGGGGCAGCTTCGGACGGATTTTTTGAATTGAGTCTCTAGGTTATGAAATAACGTTTTCAGGCATACAGTCGATATGATAATACTTATTTTTCTCGAAAACGGCTCCAAGGACTTTGATTAAATGTTGCATAAAGGATAAGTTTTATACTGTCTTTCTTATGATGTAAAATTTTTTTTGGGAAAAGTCTCTCTCATAGTATCGTTTTTTTCAAAACCGACTTTCTCGTCAATGGTTAATACGATTTTGACTAAATTATGTATTTTGGAAGTTCTCAGAAATTTGAAAAAGTGTGATAAAGTTTTTTTTTACAAAAAATTTTGATTTCTTAAAATAATGTAACGTGCGCTTAGTTCGCAAAATAAAACTTTACCTTTCAATTTAATTCTACCACTTTTATTCGATCTCTACTTTATTCGATTTCAACTCTACCAATAATCACATTGACTCACTCTTAACATTATCACACTATAATCAAAACTGACAGCTGGTTGCCTCAGCGGCCTATTTATATAGAATAAAAATACATCTAGAACGTTCCAGTTTGTTCCACATGGTCTCCACATTCTAGTGTTTTGCTGTCAAACATTTCCCCTCCTGGTATATTTCTACACTACGCTAGTGTTGCCGTTTGTGTTTTTCGATTAGGAAATTGATATTAAATGTTTGGTTTGCATTAAAATATATTCCATTTTTGTTATAGATGTGCTTTTCTTTTCTAAACGCTCAGTTTATATGTTCATTTTCTCCTGAAGCTGAATAACTTCTCCCATGTAAATACCTATAATTTCAAGGAAAAGATACACTCGAATCGAACATCTTTTAGTTGGGCCATAAAACCGATAGATTCTGGAACAGATATTGAAGAGACTGCTGCTCCTGCGCCTAGCTAGAACAGTTTTGGCATACCATCCAAAGCTGATGTAAGCCTGAACTTCATCAGCCTTATTTATAAACTCGTATTATCGGCGGATTAGAGTTCTTACGAATTTAATACTCCTCTAATACTCGAAACCTTATTTATAAAAAAAAAGCAGTATTAGAGGTGGATTAAGCTAATACTGGTTCATAGGAGTATTAAAGGAGGATTTAGGTCGTGTTAAGGTCTAAATGTCATTTTGAGCATAAAAGTGTAAGAAAAATACTGTTCAGATTTTTGGAGGTAAAGTGAAAAATTATTTTGGTTCTGTGATTAATCTTAATTCTTTTTCCGCCTTAAATACGAGATAAATAAATTAATAAATGAAAACTAATATTTCTTATTTTGTTTTGTTCAATATCCATTTTAGAAAAATTTCCGCCAACCATCGGGTTCAACGCAATTTAGTTTTTCAGGTAATCTATGTAACTTTTTTTCAACCTCTAATTGGTCAGAAGTCACGTATCAAAAGAAGAACTGAAACTCTGGCCAATCAGAGTCCGAAAAAAGTAAGATTATCTGAAAAAACTAAACGTTGAACGTGCACAATGAAGTCAGCTGGGATTTGCTTACATTTATAGTAACCAGAGCTACAGATGGGTCATTTTTTTGATGAAAAATTTGACATGAGCAAGGCGTTGAATACGAGTTGAAAAATCTTTTATTAATAAGGATTGGCGTAAGGGAGTATTAAGTGCTACAACTAGAATTAACTATTACGAGGTTAAAACGAGTATTAGTGAAATCTAATAAATAAGGCTGTATAGGTTTTCTCTTTGCTTCGGGCAGAAATTAGCGGTCAGCTGAGTCATATGGAGGGCCAGATTAACAAATAAACAGAATATGCAGTTGCCTGGATTCCCCAATTTTAGTGGGCCCGAAAAATGAAAAAGACTTCTAAAATTTTCTTCAAACAAAAATTCTAGAGAGTGAAAGAAAAATATAATCAGAACTAAAAATAAATTTTACTGAAATAAATAATACTCAAGTTACCGTATTCAAAGGACGAACAACGAACTAGACAAGGTTCCTAAAGAGGACATTTCCGACACATGTGACAAATTGTATGAGCGTGCAAAGAAGTGTATCGAAGTGAAAGGAGTATTATATTGAATAATAAAAAAGAATTATCTCAAAATATACAGGGTGTTCCGTAATTCGTGTTACATACTATAGGAATTGATTCTTGGTCATATTCTTAGAAAAACAGTAAAGTCCGTTTCTCAACTTTGACATCACTTTTTGAAAATTTAAAAAAAGTCTAGCTTTGGTGTACCCTGACCTGATAGACAGATAGATTTGGATTAAAATTTAATATTTTATAAAAAGTTTGTTTTAATGTACATACATTATATTCAATTCTTGAATTTAAAAACATTCACAAAGCTAAAAGCTTTCAGTAATAATTTTACTACGGTAGTTGATTGCTTTTTTTTATAGAAGTAAAACGTTGTTTGATCTCGCTTTCGCAGTTTAAATAGGCTATAACTTTTTCTTTAGATTTTAGAAAATATCTTCTTATTTCTTTATGGATCGGGCATCATCCGATGAAATGTATATCATCTTCTCTCTCAGATAAAAGAATACAATAAATTGGTAGATCGGGACGATGTATATATATATATAACCATATAACCATATAACTAATGCGTATTAGCTCTCCTCCTATTCTAAATACAAAATTAAGTGAAAATAAAGAAACCCTATGTTTGTCAGGCATTTTCTGAAAAAAATGACCTCAAAGTCAAAAATTTGCTTGGGGAAGAGCCCAACTTAGATATAGTTTAAAAGATTATTATTTCTATAAAAAAATTAAATATAAAATTAAGTCTCCAATATCAGTATTGACAGAGAAATCGAGTTTAACACAGGTCAGGGTACACCAAAGTTAGTCTTTTTTTAAATTGTCAAAATGTGCTGTTAAAGTTGAGAAACGAACTTTACTGTATACTGTTGCTTTTATTTTGAAAAATTTCAGTTATTTTTGGAACAGAGGGTGTAGAAAGAAGCCTTCAAGCGGAAATTTCAACTATGTAGAATGATGATTGAGTGAATGATTAATAATGAATGACAAATAAATGGATGTATCATTTAGTATCATTTAACAAATACCTTTTCGTGAATGTTCGAGAATAGAAGTTAATGAAAAGGTCGAGAATAGTCGAGAACAATAAATGACTGGAATTTTCGACGGAGACTTCACCGTACGGGGATAGTCAAGTTTGAGAATACGCCAATTTCTCGCGAAAGGTGATACCCGTGGAAAATGAATTTTTGATTTCTATTGGGTTTCATACCACGAACCTCCCGCGTAACGAGCAAACATCCTAACCATTACGCCATGGGCATTGGGCATCAAAACAAACAAACTCCTTGTATAAGAATAACAGTCACGTTCTAGCAAAGGACTCAAAATGATAAAGCTCTGCGAGTACATGACGAGCTTTTTTTTTTTGAGCCATTTGCTAAAAACTACTTAAAATGTAACGAACTCTTTCTTTTCATACTAACCTGTTTATATTTTACTTTACAGAAGACGAGGTTGTCGTGTCGCCATCACCTTTTAAGAAACAACAGACAATCGCCACTGCGTTGAGGGCATGAAAAATCCTTGAAGAAATCAACGAAGAGAGGAAAGATTACTATTAAAAAAATTTTAAAAACTGCTTAAATTTTAGAAAAAATGGACATAAGGCAAAAAATTTAACAGTTAATCTTAAAAGCTTGTTGGGTTTTTGATTTTGCTGTACTAGTTGTTGGAAAATCGAATACCTAATGGCATTACCGCTAGGAACTTCTCCCATTCGGATATTTTCCTCGAAGTTCTGATTTTGTAATTCATCTTTGAATGACAGTTCTACTACATCTTCATCGCTTAGTGCAATCTTCTGCAGTACGGTACTTGCGCTTATGAAATAGTATATTTTCTTGACATCACGCAGTTTGTAGTAATACAGCTGCCGAAATCTTTGCCTACGAATGCCAAATGAGTGCTCCATCCTCCATGGCAACACGGTAGGAGCTTAGTTTGCATTAAAATTAATAAGTAGTGAGATGCTTGTTATCTATATACGGAGTTATTAATCGGTTGGAAGATAGGGGTATCCTGATTCCTGAATCACATAAATTGTGAAAAGTTGCTTAACGTTTTGACATTAAGCAAATGTATTGTTCAAGCCGTTTCTTTTCTTATCAGACAATTTCTTTTTCTCAGAGAGATTCAGAGGGATTTTCATTTTTACCCCCACTCCTGGCAAGATGACAGATTGTGAATTTCTGTGCCCAAAGTAAGGAAACAGACCTTTTTTTGAACTCAATACGACTGACAGACGTAGATTATCTTTTTAGAGTTAAAGCTATAGCTTAACATTGACTTAACTAGGTTCAAACAATTTTTGTTAATGAAAGCCGTTCATATTGGAGAAATAATTCAATCATAACTGAACTACAATTGTGGGTAGCACTCACGTTGCATAGTCTATTATTTAATTCAAACGGTGATTTCTATAATACAAAAAAAAAAAAAAAAATAATAAAAAGCGGTTACTATAAATGAAAACAAATTAACGTGACACCATAATGCAGCATAAAAATGATCCCCACGTTTTTCAACTCCTTTTTGTTCGAACTGCTGGCAATTTCTGGACTATAATTCTCTTCATAACAAAACGGAGGTAGATACCTATTCACAATTTCACGAGACATTATGAGTCAAAATGCCATTCATTTAGGTCTACAAAAAGCCAAAGGTTACTATCACCACGGAAACGTGGCAAGCATACAAAACAACCCCTCCTTAATTTCCTGGACATGATATCATAACGATTTCTTTGTCAAACATATGCAGTTAGGTTTCTTTTCTCGCTTTAAAATATTTTTTTTGGGTCTAGCTCGTGTTGATGAAAACTTTGTCCTTTTTAAGTTTAAGTACGACTAGAGTCATGAAATACAAAAAGAAAGAAAAAATAAAAAGCAGAAAATGGAAAACTCGAAATGGAAAACTCGAAATGGAATACTCCGAATGTCAACCCAGAGAAAATGAAATGGCTTTACAAGCTGTCGTGATGCAGCGTGGTATGGGCTGGTGGTGGCAATAGTGGTTAGGAAAGGTGGTGGCAGCAGTATAGTATTTCCTCGATCATGGCCAAGTTTCTAACCGAACTAAAGTTTTCATTGGACTTGTGCCAGTCGAACACCGAATATTTGGAAAGTTTGCTCCTGCACTGTCACCGCTGTGATGGCACTAACCAACGATTTCTTCGTCTTAGCTATGCAATGCAAAGTTTTTCCCAAGATGTGAAAATGGAAATGGTTGTCTGAAAGTGGGTGGGTGTGTAATAGAAGCTATGTAGTTGTTCACGCCTTGTTCTTGTGTTGTTTAACAGGAATCCATAAGAAATTACACGTAAGAGAAAATATGTGTTTTCTTCTTCCTTTTTTAGTTCTAAGAATAGTAAAAGGGCGAAAATACAGCCTGTGTATTTGCAGGCAAGGAGCCAGTAAAATCAGATTAAATCGAACTTTCAACTGCGGAACACTTTGTGTGGGAAAGTGCAATCGATTTGAAGTTGCAGTGTGCAAGAAAATGAAAAGAACTCTAAATCAGGTTACGATTGACACTGGATGACTGGTCCGGTGAGTGTGGTTAAAGAACTATTTCCTTTATTCATTCATTTAAGGTTAAGGTTGAATACCTCAGATGACATTCGGATTGAGTTGCTCGGATTCGAGACAGCAAATTGATGGTTGAGATTGCACATCGCCTCAATTCGGAATATGAATGTTCAAAGACATCTTAGTCTTATGCCAATGCCATGGGTCTTTGCAAATCGTTAAATGAAAAACACTCACACTTGTGAATTAAAAAATGATTTCAAAGTATCCAAACGTCTCATCTACATGAACAATCATTGTGCAAAAAAATGTAATGTATTTATAGGTATATAATTGGTGGCGGGAATCAAAAGAGATTCTCGCGACAAAGACAAGGCACCCAGGGTGCCTATCCGAGTCTCTGGACAAGGCGCTTAAAAACGGGCCACTTCCGGTGGTTAATGGTCAAAAATAGAACCAAACTTTAGCGCTCGATGAGATGAAACCGAAAATATGGGGGTGCAAAACCGTGGCATAAGTTAGGTAGCCTAGTTTTTAACAGCATGTTTCTCGACCAAGACCTAGTTCATAGAGTCAATGGCTGAAGTAGGCATCAAATTGAAGGTTTGGCGGTGATCTTTACGAAAACTTTGGTATGTCTTGAGTCAGCCGTGGCGACGCGCTCTCAGCCTCAATAGAACGAAAGAAAATATACGCAGAATGTTCGACATATAAGATTATACTTTAATTGAATTTGTTCACCGATTCTGCGGTCCTATATATCACCCGGCCTATGAAAAGAGGGCTTATGACTCCAATTATACCAATTATTATCCGATTCGGACAGTTTTTGAAACGCTCTTTCACACGGTCGAAACCAGAAAGTCCTAACTTGCTTTGAAGTGTAGAGAGATACTGGGAACCTGGAACCTTTTTCAGCTTTTCTAAAGCACTCAGAGTGCTTTTCCTGGCGAAACCACAAACCAAATAATCATATACATTAGGGTGGTCCTTATTTTACTTTTTATGTGAAAATTGAGTGAGATTCTAAAAAATGAAAAAAAAATTCCTAATTTTTTCGTATTTGTATCTATAAACTATAACCCCCCTGGCTCTATTTTGATACTGGTTGTTACTAGAGCAGGGGCGATATTCTGTGTCCAGTGTTGGTAAATTGCGGATATGTTTGTGATCATTCATGCGTATAATAGGTATGATAGTATTATGTGTATGATACCGTTAGCTTAGGTTAGGTGGAAGTGGCTGTCAGCCAATGAGTACATTGCCTGACACACTTAGGCCGCAAGGGCCCATTGTCATACCACAGAGAAAAGCAAGTTAATCACCTACTGATCTCAGAAGCCCGATGTAAGATTAACGAGTTGATCACTTATTAATCTTCCATTACGAGAGTAGCCGGTTAATCACCTGCTAATCGAACCACGCAGAACTTTAAATGTATTTCGAAAGACTTTTAGGGACTATGTAAGCTAAGTCGCTAGTATCATCGAAGAAAAATTCACCGAGATAAGTTTTCCTCATATGAAGTAGTGCAGGGCATGAGCAAAGAAGGTGTTGAACGGTTTCTTCCTCCTCCACGTCCATACAGCTTCTGCAGAAATGATTGGAAAACACACCAAGTCTTTTGGCGTGTCTCCCTATTAGACAGTGTCCCGTAAGAACACCTATGGTAGAACCTAGATACAGACGGTTCTGGGCCAGTAAAATCTTCGAGCGTTTTGAGTCTACACACGGCCAAACTTTTTTGGTTGCAAGGCAGTTGTCACTCTCAGTCCATCTAGTGTTTGTTATCCTTGAAGCGTCTTGTCTAATTAGGAGTTTACATGGAGCGATAAGTACACCTATGTTGTTCCATTCTGAGCGTAGGGAAGTGGTCGTGCCCTTTTTGGCTAGTTCGTCTGCCATACAGTTGCCTGGTATGTCCCTGTGCCCTGGCACCCATGAAAGGTGAATGTTAAACTGATTTGACATCTCCCTCAGAAACATCTGACAGTTTTGAACCGTGATGGATTTTGTAGAGACAGAGGCAAGAGATTTAAGGGCAGCTTGGCTGTCTGAGAAGATCCGAATATCCGTGGAGGATATGACGTTTTCTTTGAGCCAAGACAGCACCTCCTTAATCGCCAGAATTTCCGCTTGGAACGCACTACAATAATCGGGTAGGCGGAAGAAAAGACTGAGGTTCAGTTTTTCTGAGTAGATTCCACTTCCCACAACTTCGCTGGTTTTTGAACCATCGGTGTAAAAGTGTATTGCTTCATTTTCCAAAAGAGTGTCATTTTCCCAAGCTTCTCTTGAAGGTATGGTTACTTGGAAATTATTGTCAAACACCAACTTGGGGATGGTGTAGTCGGATCGATTCGGTAAGAATCTAAAGTTATCTAGAATGGTAGTGTGGCCGATTTCATTATTGGTCCACTGTGATGTAGCTCTGAGTCGAGTAGCTGAGCTAGCTGTGACTTGTTTGCTGAAGATATCTAGGGGTGTGAGATCTAGTAGTACATTGAGGTCGTCCGATTGGGTTGTCCTCAGTGCGCCACTAATACACAGACTAGCCGTTCTTTGAACTTTGGCCAGCTTGTTGTAGTTGATCATCTTGTCTAGTGCTGTCCACCAGACTATCACCGCGTATGTGAGTATCGGTCTAATTACCGAGGTAAACAGCCAATGGGTGATTTAGGGGGAGAAACCCCATTTCCCATCAATGTCTTTTTTACAGGAGAAGACTGCCACGTTGGTTTTATTTACTCTTTCCTCAATATTGGTTTTTCAGGTCAGTTTCTTGTCAAAATTGAGACCTAGATATTTAGCCTGATTTGACAGTGTGAGAGTTACCCCTTTAATAGTTGGGAGTCTTAAGTCCGGAATTTTGTTTTTCCTCGTAAAGAGAACTAATTCCGCTTTGTGTGGATTGATGTTCAGACCACAATCTACAGCCCAATTGTTAAGCTTGTTAAGTGCTGTTTGTAGCAGCTCAGCTAGGGTTTTGTGGGTGCTTGCCTGAAACGGCAATTGCTACATCATCGGCATAGGCTATGGTTTTGAAACCTTCGTCTTCTAGGTCAATTAACAATTTGTTAACGACCAGGTTCCACAGAAGGGGAGATAAAACTCCTCCCTGCGGGGTTCCTCTATTGGACATTCTGCTTGTTTTGTAGTTCCCCAATTCGGAACTAATGATTCTGCTGCTGAGCATTGTTGTTATCATGTTTTTGATGTGTTCCTCTATGAGCAGCCCATCAAGAGCATTAGTGATTACTGTATTGTTAACATATAAATGTACCCTCTATGTCAAGGAATGCGACGAGAGAGTATTTTTTGTAGTGCAGGGATTTTTCAATGGTGCAAACCAGAGTGGGGTGCAGTTTCCACTGATTTACCTTTTGTATGGGCATGTTGCGCCGTTGAGATCAGACTAGGTTTAATTTCTTGTCTTAAGTGTATGTCAATCATTCTTTCTAGTGTTTTAAGGAGGAAGGATGATAGACTAATAGGTCTTAAATCTTTTGAATTTACATGGACGACGACGGATTTACAAGACGACCCTAGCTTCTTTCCAGACCTTGGGAATATAGGCGTAGCTGATGCATCCTTTCATGATCATCTCTAAGTTATAGATGATGATGTCTGAAACCTGCTGCAGCTCCGCAGGGATGATTCCGTCAAGCCCTGGTGATTTATAAGGGTCAAAGCTGTTTATTGCCCATAACAGTATATCTCTAGAGATAAGACCTTTAAATGATTGGTTTGCGAATCGGAGCAAATGCTCCTCGTCTGTTATTGTCAACGAGCTACCAGGGAAATGAGTATCCAGTATCTTCATATGAGTTGGTCCAGTTGCCGTTTTCATCTTTTATACTTTGGACTCGTTGATAGGATTTTCCTAAGTCTAGATGCCTCTGAGGAGTCTTAAATTTTATTGCAGAATTATCTCCAAGAGGATCTTTTGCTTATTTGTAACCTTTTTTTGTAAATCCTAAGGGATTCCTTATAGAGATCCCAGTCTATGGGATTTCTGGAAGATTTGGCTCGATTGAAAAGCTTCGCACAACTTTTCTTGAGTGGTTCTAGCTCTTTGGTCCACCAGTGTGGATTCTTCTTCCTTCTTACTATGGTAAGAGGACAAGAGCTACACAAGGCATGGTCAAGAGCACTAGTTAGATCGTCGACTTTGCTGTCAAGATCCTTGGGGTTTGAAGGGAAGCTATTTGTAGTTGTAACAATGTTTGAAGATTTCCCTGAATTTTACCCAGTCAGTTTTCCTATAATTACGGAAGCCTATGGGTTTTGGTGTGTCATCTGTTAGACTAAATTGGATGTATCTGTGATCAGAGAAAGAGTGATCCTTAGATACAGCCCAATTTTTAATCTTGTTAAAGATTGATTGAGATACAAAGGTAACATCTAAAACCTTTTTTTGTGCAAAGGTTGGTTCGTTACCGATATTGCAAATAAGAAGGTAAGTACTTAGTATAAAATTAAAAAGAGACTCAACCCTTTCATTTACGTCCGTACTTCCCCATACTGCGTGATGTGCGTTGACGTCCCTTCCTATTCCGCTTTGAGTTTTGTTGCGCTTTTTATTACGCGCTCGAGCGTCTGTCCTGGTAGCGGCCCCGGTTGGTCATGGCCTAGATAGGCAGACGTGAGCCAGTAAGTCCCACTGGTGGTCTGCAGTTTTATTGTTGTGGTGTCGCAATTGCTGTAATTAGGTAGTAAAAATACGTTAAGTGTTTTTTTTTTGCCAATATGCAGGATCTTGTGTCACCTTTGTCCGTCAAATACAGCAGAGAATAATCTTTCGTCCTGAGTCCTTTTACCACGGATTTATTCATCCATGGTTCCTGTATCAGGACTATATCCTCGCTGCTCTTGCTTAGCCGGAGAAGGAGTCCAGCCGAGGCTTTGATGGAGTGTTGGAGATTAATCTGGAGTATCTGCAGCATTGCTACAATCATCCAGCTTAATCTCCAACACTGTAGCACTAAGGTCCTCCATATCTGAGGCAGAGTCTAGCAACTCATCCTCAGAAAGGAGAACCCCAAGCATTTCATCGTCGGAGTCTAAGACTCCACCTTTGTTGTTGTCGTCCTTATCGGACAATTTGTTTTCAATTGCGTCTTGATCAGACACTATTTTGTAGTCTTTTCGACCAGTTTCGGGCAAGACGGCTGTTCCAAAGAATCAGAGCAACTTGCCGCGTCTGTCTCCATGATGGAAGATTCGACGCTCGCAGTGGACTCCTTGGCTTCGGATTCAGCCGCTTGCTTTGGAAGCTTTGCAGTGTCTTCATCTTTTTTGTATATTTTCAGCACTAGGCTGTCAAAGCCGTACTGAATAACATACCGTATGAAAGTATAAAAGTTAAGAGGGCGAAACAGTTTTTTTAGATGTCAAATATAAACTGTCATTTTTTATTCCTTTAAAAGCAAATGATGAAATATCGAAAAATTGAAGAAAGAAACAAAAACTTATAGGGTCAGGAAGGGTTAGGATTAAAAATTTCCTGATTAAGGATCAATCTTAGGGGCGTCCCCAATTTCTTTTCCTAAGGACCACCCTAATATATATATGTATAAACATCAGAAATTATTACTTCTTTGAGTATTCAACTCACTGCTCGCAAGTGAATTTTAATTGTATGCCCATTTACAGCCACAGAATTGCTCACTACCATTCTTTTCTTAAAGATGACGTTTCTTCTGATCTGAACACGACTCCACCAATTATTTTAAAGTAGCGTTCTTTACGTTTATCGTTCTTTACTTAAATATCTTTTCAATCTTTCATTAAAATCTGGAATATTTTCAACTCTACTCTCTATGGAAGAAATCTTTCATCACAACTGTTTTCATTTGGAGATAAAGATTTTGGTATTGCGTCGTATTGTATATAGCGGCAAAAATTTGTTATCGTTCCAGTGGTTCTTGAATTCCCGTTCCCATTTCCGTTCCTCTGGGAATTTGGTAATAAAATATAGTCAATGGTACACGGGGGCAATGAAGCACTCGAACGATGAAAGAATTTTTTGAGTCAGTCTAGTATTTTTTAAGCACCCTGTTATGTTTCCGTTCCCGAGGGAATATGGAAAGGAAATCTTGCCTATGTTATTTCGCAGGTTCAAGACCATTTTTGTGTGTCAAATAGGCATCATTCAAATGGGATCAATATTTTTGGTGCCTCTTAAATACAAATAAGAGGCACCGATAAAGTTCCCGTTCCCGAGTACTTTTGAAGTTATGTACCAATTCACTGCATTTCCACACACTATGAAAAATATTTCTGACATACTAACACGACTGTTCTCGTTATGTATATATGTTTCTCGCTGATCATCGGTGCGGTGAGCACTTGATTTACTTCGACATTTTTAATGCCACATCACGCAGTCATAAAGCCCGAAAGTTAAACGACAAAGGTTCGTGTTATCTTCAATGCGTCATTCGCTTCTTCAAACGGGAAGAGCTTAAATGACGTATTGTACCCGGGCCCAGCACTGCAAACGGACATAACGCTTTTAATGTTGAATTGGCGGCTTTACAAATATGTTTTCAATAGCGATATAGAAAAAATGTATCGGCAAATTAAAATACATTCCGATCAAACCCCCTTTCAAAAAATTTTATTTCGCGAAAACCCAAAAGATCTTCTCAGTATCTCAGTGTTTTTGAAATGACGACATTAACATTTGGTGTGTCCTGCTCTCCATACTTGGCCATTCGTACATTGCACCACTTAGCTAAAACAGTAAAAATCTCTCATCCTCTAGCTTCCACTATACTTCAAAGAAAATTGTTTGTAGATGACGTGTTATCAGGTGCACATGATATTTCCACAGCGTTAAAAGCGCAATCTGAATTAATTCTTGCTTTGCAATCAGCTGGTTTGAACTTGAGGAAATGGACGTCGAACTCAAAGGAGTTGTTGGAATCTATTCCAAAAGGTTCACTTCTTTACGAAGACTTCTTGAAATTTGATGATAAAAGTTCAGTTAAAACTCTCGGTATACAGTGGAAGGCAACAGTGGATACATTTTCCTTTTCGGTTCAGTCAATTCCCCAAGCTAGTTCTTTCACTAAGCGTTCAGTTTTATCAGTGATAGCGAAACTCTATGATCCGGTATGGTGGTTGGCCCCTGTCGTGATTGTCGCTAAAATACTGATGCAACAAATATGGAAGGACAACACTGATTGGGACAGCAATCTTCTACCCATTACAGAACAAAGGTGGAGAACATTTGTATCCAGTTTGCATGAAGTTGCAACAGTGCGTATTCCTCGGTGGGTAGAATATCGTCCACATGGTGTATCACAAATACATGGGTTCTGCGATTCGTCGGAGAAGGCCTATGCAGCATGCATTTATTTACAGGTGCAACACTCTGATAAGATTACATCACATCTTAAGTGGGCCAAATTGAAAGAAGCCCCAGTGAGTACAATTTCGTTGCCCAGATTGGAGTTACAAGGTGCTGTTCTTTTGTCAAGGATGCTCTATTTAGCGTCAGCCTCACTTCAGATACAAAACCTTTCGTCAGTCCTTTTGTGGACGGATTCTACCATAGTTTTGGCCTGGCTTCAGAAACATCCAAGTTCGTGGAGAACCTTTGTCGCAAATCGAACATCCAAATGTTGAACTGCATGCAATTAATTACCTGCAGGATCTGCGAATGCACTATGTGTCGGTGTGCCTTTTCTTTCCTGTCGCTTCCTCCTTCCTTATTCCTTTATTTAACATCAAACTCTTTTTATTTTGTTGAGTTTCCGTTCCTTTTTATTTTATTTTAAGATTTTCGTTACAATTTACTTTATAAATCCCCTTTTTTTTGGTTTTACTTTTTAAGGAAAAAAATGGAGGTTTGTCAAAGATGGCTGCTGCTAATCGAATGAATTTTTATCCATATATTTCATTTAACCGGCGGAGAAGCCGCCGCACGTAAATTAGCCGCGAGCCGAATAATGTTCAAGAAAATCTCCAACTCTCCATTTTAAGGGTGGCAACCTACTAGGGCGTATTTTAATTGGATATTCACCTGAACATTACCGGCCGCCTTGCAATATTTATTGCGAAATTTATTGTTATGAAAAAGCATTATACCACAAGACCACCAAACAACAAATTCAAGTTAATTGACATTTAATTATCATAGTAAAGTTTTAATTGCAAAGTAAAGTTTTAATTGCAAAATACTATTCAATAAAGAGTTTACGTTAATCCTTTTGAAAACTTTACAATGTCTATATTGTTATACATATTTAATAATATTTTTTTTTTTCAAAACTGAAAGATATCATACAATGTTTTTCCAATTTGCTTTACTGTTTATAATTGTATTAAGTAAATTTGTTTTGTTTTTTTTTTTTTGTTGAATATCACAATGGAGAGCAGCCTTAATTTTTGATTTGAATAAATGTATTCCATTCTGAATACGTTGTAAATAAAGATTTTTAATTTCATTCTGCAACTGAGGTAGGAGGACACAAAGTTTGGCAATCGAACGCGTGACGATTCCATTCGCAGTTTTTACTTCTGCTACCCGAATTTTATTATCTTGTCCGGCATACACTTTGATAACTCGACCAAGGCGCCACTCGTTGGGTGGCAAATTTTCGTGTCGAATAATAACTAAATCATTTATTTCGATATTTCTTTGTGGATGTTTGTACCTCTTATGGAGCTCTTTTAAATATTCTTCCTTCCACCTAGCACAAAGTTGATGATGGAGAATTTTCAACTTTTTCCACCGGTTCATTACAGTGAGGGATTCTTCTTGGAAAGATGGTTCAGGCAGACCTGTCATTAAGTCGCCTGTGAGAAAATGACAATGTCAGTCAAACCTTCAGACATGGGTGAGATGGGGCGAGAATTCAGACTACACTCTATTCGAGTAAGCAGAGTTACAAATTCTTCGAATGTGAATTTTTCGTTGCCTGCCACTTTTCGAAAATGCATTTTGAAGCTTTTAACGCCCGCTTCCCATAACCCACCCATATGAGGTGATGCGGGAGGAATAAAGTTCCACTTTATTTGTGAGAACTGATGAGCGAAGGCGGTAGGACATTGCGTAAGTGACTTATGAAAGTCAGATAAAAGAACTTTAGAGGCTCCCACGAAACTAGTTCCGTGATCGGAAAACACTTTGTCAGGCGTTCCTCTTCGAGACACGAAGCGTGTAAATACAGCTAGGAAGGCTTGTGTTGTGAGATCGCTCACCAGTTCCAGATGTATGGCCCGTGTCGCAAAACAAACAAAAATACATACATATCCCTTGACCAACCGACATTTTCGACCATAATACGTTTTAATTAAAAACGGTCCTGCAAAGTCTATCCCTACATTCGTAAATGCCCGAGTCAAAACTGATCTTTCTTTGGGTAACGCACCCATTAATTGTGTTTGCACATGTTTTTTGTACCGAGTACAAGTTGTACAGTTAATTATACATTTTTTTATAAGGTTTTTAATGCGTGGTGTCCAATATTCTGATCGAATCATCCGCAACATGAGTTGAATTTCGCCGTGAAGAGACAACTCGTGAACATATTCAACGTACCGTTGAATGAAGACACAATTGACAGGGAGTAGAATCGGAAATTTTTCACTGTAGGACAAAGTCGATTGCACCAATCTTTCATTGGAGCGCAAAATACCGTCTTCGTCGATTAGGGGATTGAATTTTTCCAACCAATTCTTGGAAGCTAACTGCTTTTTCTGCAACAAAGTTTTTTTTTTTTTTGAGTAAGAACGACAAGTTTTCGTTTTGCTAATACAATTTCTTCGTGTGAAAGAGTGCCAAAATCGCAAGATGTAAGCGAATGCACAAACCATATTATGCCAGTTTGAATATTTGCACATATCTTCTTCAAAATCTTGAACGACTTGAACTGTGAGTGTTTTACTAGTTTTTATCTCTAAAACTGACTCATCGACTGGTTTAGGCTGCAATTTTGGCCACTCTGACTCTGATTGCACCAACCATTCAGGACCATTCCACCACAATGAATTGAGTTTTAACTCGGCCGGAGAAACCCCCCTTGTAGCCAAATCAGCTGGATTTTCAGATGAAACAACGTGCGACCAATTTGTCACTGAAGAATTTTTCAAAATTTCCGCTGTTCGATTTGCGACAAAGGTTTTCCACGAACTTGGATGTTTCTGAAGCCAGGCGAAAACTATGGTAGAATCCGTCCACAAATGGACTGACGAAAGGTTTTGTATCTGAAGTGAGGCTGACGCTAAATGGAGCATCCTTGACAAAAGAACAGCACCTTGTAACTCCAATCTGGGCAACGAAATTGTAATCACTGGGGCTTCTTTCGATTTGGCCCACAAAAGATGTGATGTAATTTTATCAGAGTGTTGCACCCGTAAATAAATGCATGCTGCATAGGCCTTCTCCGACGAATCGCATAACCCATGTATTTGTGATACACCATGTGGACGATATTCTACCCACCGAGGAATACGCACTGTTGCAACTTCATGCAAACTGGATACAAATGTTCTCCACCTTTGTTCTGTAATGGGTAGAAGATTGCTGTCCCAATCAGTGTTGTCCTTCCATATTTGTTGCATCAGTATTTTAGCGACAATCACGACAGGGGCCAACCACCCTACCGGATCATAGAGTTTCGCTATCACTGATAAAACTGAACGCTTAGTGAAAGAACTAGCTTGGGGAATTGACTGAACCGAAAAGGAAAATGTATCCACTGTTGCCTTCCACTGTATACCGAGAGTTTTAACTGAACTTTTATCATCAAATTTCAAGAAGTCTTCGTAAAGAAGTGAACCTTTTGGAATAGATTCCAACAACTCCTTTGAGTTCGACGTCCATTTCCTCAAGTTCAAACCAGCTGATTGCAAAGCAAGAATTAATTCAGATTGCGCTTTTAACGCTGTGGAAATATCATGTGCACCTGATAACACGTCATCTACAAACAATTTTCTTTGAAGTATAGTGGAAGCTAGAGGATGAGAGATTTTTACTGTTTTAGCTAAGTGGTGCAATGTACGAATGGCCAAGTATGGAGAGCAGGACACACCAAATGTTAATGTCGTCATTTCAAAAACACTGAGATACTGAGAAGATCTTTTGGGTTTTCGCGAAATAAAATTTTTTGAAAGGGGGTTTGATCGGAATGTATTTTAATTTGCCGATACATTTTTTCTATATCGCTATTGAAAACATATTTGTAAAGCCGCCAATTCAACATTAAAAGCGTTATGTCCGTTTGCAGCGCTGGGCCCGGGTACAATACGTCATTTAAGCTTTTCCCGTTTGAAGAAGCGATTGACGCATTGAAGACAACACGAACCTTTGTCGTTAAACTTTCGGGCTTTATGACTGCGTGATGCGGCATAAAAAACGCTTTTTGTTCGCTTAAACCAGTCTCTGGTGAATCACTTGGCTTCATGTGACCCAGGTCAACGTACTCCGATAAAACCGAATCATACTCTTGTTTAAATTTTATGATAGATTATAAGAAAAAGTATGAGAATAAATACAGTTTTACAAATATTTATTAATTCTTATTTTAATTTAATGTTACAACTTAAATTTGTTAGTAGTAATATGCGACGCGTTTCGGAGTTACTTCTCCATCATCGGGCGGAATACTTCATACTTCTTGTTTAAAGCTAGGGTTGTTTAAAAGACGCTTCTCATTTTCGAGGAATTGCCGTTGTGCGTTTCCGTATGAAAATCCTAAACGAGGATCTTGTAAAAAATCTTTTTTGAACGGCAACCGCACTACATAGCGACCGGTGTCATCACGATACGTGGTATTTTCAAAAAGATCTTCACAAAATTGTTCCGCGGCCGTCCATACTTGAATTTTTGGGAGCTCTTCTATTATCCAAAACCTTTGAATTTCATCTACAACAGAAACTTCGTTAAAAAACGATAGTGATTTGGAAGGCTGCATATTATTTGCAGAATTGGGGTTTTGCAGGGGGCCCAGTAAAACCCATCCGAAAACTGTGTTTTGAGTCATTAGTTGCTGAAACACATTATGTTTCAAACCTTCACGGATAATAGACGGGTATAAGTCCGCGCCAATCAATAGATCAATCTTGGAACTTTGATTAAAATAGGGATCTGCGAGTTGAAAATCGAAAAGTTTTTGAGATTCTCTTAATTCCATTGAAACCGAAGGTAAATTCTCCGTTACTGTTTTGAGAACAAGAGCTTGAGCAAAAAGATTAAAATTTTCATCAACTCGAGACTTAAGTGTAAACGAACACATCTTTGAAGAAGTTGCTGTCACCTTTGAATTAATGCCTGCCACCGTGGCTCTAACTGATCTTGTTACGGTAAAATTTCCCGGAACAAAAACTACTCTTGCTGTTGCTTTATTTTCATTCTTTTATCCTCTCTTTTCCACTTAACCTTCCCATCCTTTTTTTTTGACCCCACCATTATTCCGTTGTTTGCTCTTAGCAGTGTGAACGTAACACCGCTTTGAGCAAATAACAAAAGCAGGTAGCCCAAATCAGCGGATGAGCTGAAATATTGATCGGCATGTCAAGCTAGAAGGACTCTGGAGAGTCACATTCAAAACCAACAACACAAAATCGTCAACATAAAATACCCATACACACACCACACAACATCATACAGAATACACAACCATATGGATCCAAAACGTTGATCTAATGAGCTCTAAATTGCGAACGACAAAACATCATCATTTCAAACAATTTGAAACAATGTAAAGTAGTATGGCGTTAAGCCCACCCTAAATTATCATAACAAGGTATAAAAAGGTTGGAACGATAAGTGTTCATTCCCTCATCCTTAAATCTGCAAAAGGGTCCACCAGTGTCAGGTTAGGGTTCGCGGTGTACAAGATTTCCTCCTCCTATATGTTTCCTCAAAAGCATTTGTTATTCAGAAAAAAAAATAGTAAATTGATCTTTAGTCTTCTTAGATTCACTTTTCATGCGTAGTAGAGTAACTGAGAAAATGCTCAGATTCAACTTGTTTTCAATTTATTAAATTTCGATGTTTTCTCAAAAAGGTTTTGATATAGGGTTTTAGGTGGTCTGGACTCACCCATCAAGTTTGGCAAGTGTTGGATTACACCAACCACTTGTCGAACTTTCGAACTTGGTGATTGGCAAGAGAACGGCAAGTTTTGGACGACACCAACAACTTGTCGAACTCTGTGAATGTGTGTGTAAACTTTTGTTGGTATTCGACAGCGATGGCTCAGCACGCCAACGGTGGCTGATGTCGAGACACTGAATCCACAAAAGTGATTGGATGAGTGTATGAATGTATGCGTGCATGAGAGCGGGGTTGAGGCCAGGCATGAAGCTAGGCTTGAAGTGGGAGACACTTCTTGGCTTTATTTTTTTTAAAAGATTTGGGTTTTTAATCCTGGTTCGCCAAGGTTTTCTCAACAAATAAAATCATTAAAATCACCTTTCTTTCTTTTCTTTTTCATATTCTTTTTTTATTTAACATTTTTCAGCCAAGGTTTGGAAATTCCTTCCTTTTAAAAATTTCCTGGCGCCCATTAAAATCTAGGACACCCTGTCCTGATTTATCAATAAAAATCATTCAATCATTTTTTTTTTTTAATCATATACTTTTTTACAACACGCATTTTTTATACGCGATCATTTTTTAGCTACTGTGAACCCAGCCCAGCTGAGTAGCCGTGGAGTAGCCGCATATCATTTTTTATTGCAGCTTATTGCACTTTTTTTGCTTACCCCTACGAGTTTGACAGTTGTCATTCTCGATTTCATTTTTCGCGGCACCGGTTGTGCTTTTTTTATTTACTTCGTTTAATTTATTTTATTTTGCATATTATTTGGATCCGTATATCCATAAGTACCGCGGTTTATTAGTTTCGCATCATCCTAAATCATAGTTTAACTTAATAGAAAAAAAAGTGTAATAATCTTACGGGAAGTTGAAGTTTCCTTTGAACCTCTTCAGAAATAAAAGAAATTTCCGAACCCGGATCGATTAGCGCTCGCCACTCAAAATCAGTTTGATTTTGGTGAATACTTACTATCGCCGTAGCCAACAAAGTTGTTCGCTGTGATTTGGCAAAGAAAGCTTAGGCATTTACATTCGGTGTGGGATTTGAAGATTTCGAACTGTTATTTGAAACAGTGTTGGTTGTACTTGGGGTTTGAGCTTGAGTGGACTGTAAATTTGTATTTGCATTCCCCGGCGGAGTGCTATCAAAGTGTAAACGTGAAAGATGCTTTCCCTTACAATGAAAGCATGTGTTTTCACTTTTGCACGCGGGTATCATATGGGTATAGGCTAAGCAATTGAAACAATATTTTAATTTTCTTACAGCATTTCTTCTTTTGGACACGTTCATTTTTAAAAACTCTGGGCATAAACGTAATGAGTGTTCTCCTTGGCAAATTTTGCATTGGCTGTTAACAAGTACTCTTTTATTTTCGTAGTGCTCTTTAAGAGCCGACCACGCAGCTTCAAAATTCTCGTTCGTAATTTCAAATTTGGAAACAATGATCAAAGCATGATCTTTAGTCCGGGCACGCAAATGAAAAAGTTTTTGAACGGGACTAAGTTTTGCGTGCCGGACATAAAGTGCAGTGAACATGTCTCTGAACGCTGGCCATTTTAAAAAAATTTCCACTAAAAACTTCCGCTTCGCATGGTGGAACACGCATACTATGCATTAAAACCTCCTCATTATCATCTTTGCTATCGCCATCCTTTTTTGATCTACTTTCGACTGGCCGAGTGGCCTCCAGAATTTCACTAAGAAATTCGATATATGTGTTCGAAGAACTTTTATACTTTGCCCTAACCTCAACGAGTGACGCCTTGAGGTCGTCATTCTCCGTAGCCGCCCGCGCATACTGAGCATAATTTTTTTCAACTTCAAGCCATAATTCTTGAAGCTCAACCCGAAATGCTTCGATCACCGATTGTGAAAGCTTATTACGTGGTTTTTCTTTAAATGCCGCATGAAAATCGACCAATGTGTCGCAAGCCAAAATTAAATCTTCCAAGCTCATGGCAAAAATGAGTTACAAATCGCGTTTTAATTAAAAATAAAATTGCTCAACACCGTTACGAACTGTACTACTGTAAAGCACTTATATTTCTCAATTTTACCGCTTTATAACTCGTATTATAAAGTACCAATACATATAATATATGTATTGGTATATATATATATATTATATATATATGAATGTAAAATACAAAATTGCAAATTGGAAAGAATTGTATAAATACCTGTACAATACAAAATTTATGTTGGCTGCAATGACGATGCTGGAACTGACGATACTGGAACTGACGATGCTGAAACTGACGATGCTGGAACTGACGATGCTGGAACTGACGATGCTGTAACTGACGATGTTTTGCAGTGATGCAGTCGTGCCGTTATTGTGAGACGGTGCCAAATTTGCAGAATGTCTTCCGAAAATGGTCGGATAGACTGCTCACGACGGTTTCCAAAAAATATTCCGAAAATGGTCGGATCTGTTGCTGTTGCTGTTGCAGAATGTCTTCCGAAAATGGTCAGATAGACTGGTCACGACGGTTTCCAAAAATATTCCGAAAATGATCGGAATTGTTGCTGTTGCAGAATGTCTTCCGAAAATGGTCGGATAGACTGGTCACGACGGTTTCCAAAAATATTCCGAAAATGGTCGGAATGGAAAATGTTGCAGAATGTCTTCCGAAAATGGTTGGATAGACTGGTCACGACGTTTTCCAAAACTGTTCCGAATCTGTGGTATCTGCAGGCAATATATATATAGATATATATGTACTGGTGTTGCTATGCGGCCGAATGGACGAAATGTTGAACTGCATGCAATTAATTACCTGCAGGATCTGCGAATGCACTATGTGTCGGTGTGCCTTTTCTTTCCTGTCGCTTCCTCCTTCCTTATTCCTTTATTTAACATCAAACTCTTTTTATTTTGTTGAGTTTCCGTTCCTTTTTATTTTATTTTAAGATTTTCGTTACAATTTACTTTATAAATCCCCTTTTTTTTGGTTTTACTTTTTAAGGAAAAAAATGGAGGTTTGTCAAAGGTGGCTGCTGCTAATCGAATGAATTTTTATCCATATATTTCATTTAGCCGGCGGAGAAGCCACCGCACGTAAATTAGCCGCGAGCCGAATAATGTTCAAGAAAATCTCCAACTCTCCACTTTAAGGGTGGCAACCTACTAGGGCGTATTTTAGTTGGATATTCACCTGAACAACCTACATAGGTCAGATCATTTTCTGCTTGGCATTGCTAGCCTTGCTAAAACTGTAGAATGGGTATGTCTTTTAATAAATTGTGATTTTTAATTATTTGTGGAAGTCCAGACAGTATATGAAAAAAGATAGGATTATTGTAAAAGTAAATTATTAATTGTAAATTTAAATTTAAAAAAATTAGTTTAACCAGTCAAAATTAATTTAATAGAATTCTTGAAAACAAACAATTCAATAATAGATAGATAGATAGATAGATAGATACAAATTTTATTAAATTAACAATTAGATTTTTTACAATAAGTATTTTTTACAAATTCACTATGACATGGCATTTTTTGCCGTCTGCCAGATTGACATAAAAGTTATATTTTGAAATATTAAGCTAAGTTATCACAATTTGATTTGATTCAAAGGAAAAATATACATGTATGCAAATAAAAACTAGTTCAGAAGTCTTCATTAATTATTCTTTCTCTGTACCTCAGGGCGATTTTGCAATACTTATACAATTTACCTACATTCATCTCATTTAGTTCTGTAAGAACTTCTTCTTCAGACAAAAAGTCACTTCCAAGGATACTTCTTCTGGATTCTCTTAGAGTTGGACACTTCCCTACGAAATGAAAAATGTCTTCCCTTTCCCTTAAGTTACAGATACTGCACTCCAACGGTAAATCTGGTCTGTGTGGTATGAAGTTAAGGTTGAGTAATTCACTGCGAAGTCTGGTCATTGTCGAGATTGCGCTTATACTATTCTCGTCACGGAAATAGTTTCTGTCCTCCAGATTATGGTTTAGCCTGCTGTATATTCGCCTGTATATGGAATTTGAAGCTTCTTGCACATATTCGGCTCTAAACTTTTCGTCCATCTTCGATATTACTTCGTACAGGATGGCTTTACAATTCGATATGTTTTCAATGTTTAAAGTAAAATTGAGATTACAACTTTCCGCTAGTCTTGACCACTCTCTACAAAAGCTTTTATTCTCCTGAATAGCTTTAAGAACCACCTTCCTAACCAAACGGGACTCAGGCATCTTGATGACATTCAGAAGATAGTCAGCTTGCAGTTTCAATGTTTTGATGAAAAGAGGAGATAGTCCTGTTTCCAACATGAGAACGTAATCCGGCGTATTCGAAGGTAGGCGAAATATTTTCTTAACGTAGTGTGTTAAGAGTTTTTCTGCAGTGTTATACTTTTTGCAACCCCACACTTGACAACCATACAGAAGTATACTTTCAGCCACCGCTTCAAATACTTTAAATTTGCTGCTATGCGCAATGTTACCGTTCATAAAACATCTTTTCCACGATATATTGATGGCAGTTTTTGCTTTTTGCAGTTTTTCTGTCAATTGTTTTTCCATGCTCAAATTTCTTGAAAAGATTACGCCAAGATATTTGTATTCGCTGACGCATTCAATAGTCTCGCCGTTATACGTCCATCTTTCATTCGAGGCATATCGACCTCCACCTTTTTTGAAAACCATAACTTTTGACTTTTGTGTGTTCACAATTAAGTTCCATAAACTGCAATAGTGGTATAATCTATTCATCATGAGTTGCAGAGTTTCTGGGGAATAAGCAAACATAACTATATCGTCCGCAAATAATAATGCTTTGATACAAACTCCTGCGAAATCAACGCCACCAGGAAGGTGGTCAACGAGGTCATTGATGAAAAGCGCAAACAAGGTCGGGCTTAATGTACATCCTTGCCTCACTCCTGTTGATGTATCAAACCATTCTGAAAGTTGAGCACCATTCCACACTGCCGACTGAGTACCTTTGTACAACTCTTCGAGCACACGACCAAATTTGAGTGATACTCCTAAGCCATACAACTTATAAAATAAGGCTCCCCGATTAATTGTGTCGAAAGCAGCTTTGAGGTCGACGAAGAAAACATACAGTTTTCTATTTTGCGTGTTAAAGCTCTCCGCTAAACTTCTTAGAATGAAGATATTATCAATGGTGGAATAGCCTGATCTAAAGCCAGCTTGGAATTCTTTTAAAACTTTCCCAGCTTCTATCCAGGTTAAGAGCCGCTTATGCAACATCGTTGTAAAAATCTTATACGTTGCGTTAAGAAAAGAGATTCCACGGTAGTTCGAAGCTTCCATCACTGATCCTTTTTTGTGGATTGGGAATATAATTGCATCCTGAAATTCCTTAACTATTATATTTCTTTCCATAACTTTATTGAAAAGTGTAACCAGGCGATCTTTAAGTGCTACAGTTCCGTATTTATACAGCTCAACTGGAATACCGTTCGTACCTGCAGCTTTTCCATCCTTTAGACATCCCAACGTTTGTTCTAATTCACTAAGAGTGAATGTAGAATCTAAGACTTCACTGGTAAATCGAGGTGACGCATAATGCCAAATTTTTGGTGCCGTAATCGGATTTAGTAAATCCTTGAAGTGGGTGCGTAGCACAGTTGCATCCAGATTTTTGGGTACAGCAAATCTTTTGCCATTTAATTCCCAGACCAGTTTCCAAAATTCACTTGAATTTTTGCAATTTGCAAGTCTAAAGGCTTGACGTTCCTCATATATTCTTTTTTTTGTTTTGCATAGTTCTTTAAACATTTTGTTAGCTTCTATGTAGTTATTTTTAAAAAACCGATGAGAAGATCTTCGGAAGTTCCTCAACCATGCAAACGAGATTTTCCGAAGCTTTTGACATTCATCATCAAACCATGACTCATTAACTGGTCTATTATTTTTTCACTCCTCTTTTGGTGAGGATAAGATTCTTTCACAATATTTTCCAAAGATCTAAAGTCTGCATTTTGGAGTTCTTGAAGATTGATGTCTAGTCGCTGCTTATAAGTCAATGCTTTTGAGGGATGCCAATAGAGTCTTGGCAATAATGACAAATTGTTCAAGTTCTCATCAATTTTCTGTACAGCCCGTTGGAAAGTTACAGCTAGTGGCAGGTGATCTGAGTACGGGAATTCTTTTACCTCGAAGTCTGTCACAAACGGCTCCCAGTCTTCACCTATGATAGAATAGTCAATCACAGATGACCCTTGTCCAGCAACAAAAGTAAGATTTCCCGCAGCATCGCTTAAACTCGTTCCATTAAGAATTCGAAGTTTTAGAGAATCACATGATTCCATAAGTTTTTTCCCTCTTGCATTACTAATTGTGTCTTTGGATTGCCTGCATATTCCCTTAACTTCATTCATCAGTCCCCCATCTTGTCCAATTCTTGCATTCAGGTCACCAATGAGCATAACGTTAGAAGTACTAATAGTGTTTAATGTGTCCATTAATCTTTCAAAATCATCTTCCCAATTATTGCAATTTAGGTACATAGGAAGTATCAAAAGTATTTTGTTTTCTATTTCTAAATGAACGTACGTTGAGTGATTATGATTACGAAGCTCGCATTTTAAGCTTACTAGTTTTTTCTTTACCCCAAAGAAGCATCCTCCACTTGCTCTTCCTCGTGTATGATTGCGTATTGCAGGGATCCATATAAACTTAAAGTCTATTAGCTTGTTTTCAATACTTGCATAGTTATTTTCTGTTATAAAAGTTTCATACAAAAAAACTAAGTCGAAACTATTCACAAAATTATAAAATAATAATAATAAATCAATAATATTTTTATTTGTTTTTTTTTTGTTGTCAAAAACGATTAAAAAAAACAAAAGCATTGTTTGAATTTAATTTTTAATTGATTACAGTTAAGAATAATGAAATTGTTACTTTTACACCGACTGCAGTGCCATCTGCCGGGCTGATTTGTGAATTTAAACCATCCAGGGCGCCACTCAAACGTATACATAAAAATTCATTTAAATCGGTCAAGCCGTTTAGGAGGAGTTCAATTACATACACACGTACAGCAGAATTATATATATAAAGAAAAGATAGCCTAAAAGCATTTAGATTTCCTCCAACTTTAATTTTTTGGATAGGATCCTTCTTGAGAAATAAAGTCTTAATAAGTGAAAACTTTTTAATGCTTTGTCTGGCGTGCCACAAGGAAGTAGTTTTGGTGCCTTACTTTTTATTGTTGCAATAAATGATGTAATTTCTTGCATCTCCTATAGCGACAGTTTAATCTTTGCTGATGAAATAAAGATTTTTAAAATTATCAAAAATGCTTCAGATCGCCATAGCCTACAAAAAGATATCGACAGATAAAAACGAGCAAAGTTTGAACACTTCCAAGTGCCTAAGTATGGTCTTCTCTCGCAAAAGATCGCTAGGTGTTGGAGAATATTCAATATCGCAACAATCTCTATATCAAGTTTCTAAATTCCTCATGTCCCCAGTTGTCGAACACTTAGTGACATGCAATAGAGTAATCGCTCACTGCAAAAGAGCCTTCAATATTCAATATACGAAATTAAATTAATTAGATTCTTAAGCTCAAACTTTATTTAATAAACTTAAACTTATTTCTGTAACTTTAACTGTTTTTTTATAAAATAATATAAACTGGAAAACAGTCCAATTCCCCAGTAATCGAACACTTGTTTCCTAGAGCCGAACATTAAGTTTCCTTATTACGAACACGGTGTTTTGGGTTAAGACTAACATTTAATTACTTCTTAAAACAGACATTTTTAAAGTTTTATCTGTTTTAAATTACTCAAACATTGTTATTTATATTTTATATATTTTTATAATTATTGTTATAATTATTTTAACATTAATATTTTCTCAATTTTATTGAAACACATAAATCAGATAAGATTTGAAGAGTTGCACACAAAGTCTTTATGTTGAGCACAAAGTTGGGTGTACGCCACATGGTTACGCTAAATGGTGACAACTTATATTTCTTAAGCCATATTCTTCGGCAAGAAGTTATGAGACAGCTCCGTCATAATTGAAATTGTTAACTGTTCGGAGAAAGGAAACCAAGAATTATACAGAGTTTCCTTGTTTCAAACACTGAAAAAAAGGTGTTCGATTACTGGCCCAAAGGTTTTGCTATTTTTATTGATAGAAAAACATAAAGATTATTTTGTTTCTTATAACATGTAAAGCCTGAGCTTAAAAAACTATTTTGATGAAGTTGCCTATATTCGAACACTTGTGTTCGAACAGGTATCTCACAACAATTTAGTTTCCTTTGATGAAACAGCAAAAATCAAATAAAACTAATGACTTTTAAGACAAAATGTTAACGTAAATGAACTAAAAAAAAGCATTATATAACGAAAAAACCTTACAACATTAATATTTAACTGCAATTGCCCCTTAAAATTACAGTATACTCGCAACAGTCTCCTTCTTATACATATAGAAACCCACAATTGCCCTAATCTTTCAAAGCTAGTCAAAAACTAAACTTTTTTAAACGTTTACATTGGTTGTACTTGTTGGTTGTTTCTGACAGTGAAAGAGTATAGCACTTTACAATTATGCATTAAAAGAAATTAAAAAATGAGAAATAATGCAGTTTGAGCGATGTTTTTCAAAAAGTGTTCGACAACTGGGAGTGCTGGAATTTAGGTGACCTTACCCTATTATTAAATTACATTATAAGAATTTTCCAACATAAGCCTTAATATCTATTTGTAGGAAGTTTGCGGAATGCCAAACTAAGTTATCTTGTTAGTTAAGTTAATAAAGCAATCACTTAAAAGAAGGACTTTACTATCTGGACCCAAAAAACTCTTTTTATTGTAATGAATACAAGCACTGGTGAGACACACCACCTGAACTTAAAAAAACCAGACTGATTCAATTAAAAATGTTGAGTCTTACCCTCGTCTGTCCAAGTAAAATAAGAAGAACTAAAAAAAACAGGTACACCCAAATACAAAAGAGGAAGATAAAGTCAAGCATTATCCTAACCTAGGCTGACCAGATGTACCCTTTTTGACTTTTAATTTAGTGTCTGGTATCTTTTTTCAAAATGAACCCATTAGTCCTCCTTTTCCGATTTTTTTTTCTTCATTAGACAAACCTTAAAATAGTGTTTCTTTTGTGAACATTGCCTAAAAAAAAAAAAAAATATTTATGAACTGAACATATTGGGTTTTTTTCACTTTAATGATTCAAAGAATCACCTTTTTCGTTCTTGTAAAAAAATCATCTCAAGATGTGTTCTTTTCATTGAAGCATGATCTGGTCACTCTCTATCCTTACTAGAATATGATAATTATGAAAATTTATTTATTACGGTAAATGTGGATAACCATGGAAAAAGAAAACATACCAAAGAAGCGTGTCCCAGCTGAAAGAGTTGAACTTATTTTGAACCGAGCAAATTAACCACTAAAAAGTAACACAAGTCAAGTAAAACGAATCGGGAGCATAGTAAACTTTGAAATATAACTCCCCCTAGAAAACGAATAGGATATTTCATGCAAGAACGCCTCAAAGTTTGCCACTTTAGAAAAAGCATTCAATTGCCCCTCATAATCCAAAATATGTAGCACAGAACCGCTATATGGCATTGGCGGCTGTGTGTTTGTAGCACCATAATCCTGAGTAAGCGGATATTATGCGCGTTGACACAAAGGACACAGCAAAAAGGATTATGCAAAGAGGAGAGTAGCAGATGCTTCTTAACTTTATGGTGCGTCAAATTTTCAGACTTTGTTTTTGTAACCGTCTTTTGGGTTCTATGGCTCGAGAGCACTAGAGCCACCGGGGAACAATCAAATTCACCTGAAGTAATTGTAACGTTAAAGTTTCGCGCCCTCTACCTTAAGTTTTTTTTAGCTTCGCATTTATATTATCAAGTGGAAAGGTATACCTATAGGTGGTAGAGCTTTGCCTAAGCGACGCAATGCCTTGCAGATAATGCAGATGCAAGATCTAGTTTCGTTTAGGACTTAATACATAGACAGGTAGGTATGTAAGAAACAAAGAATATCTGAATTTTGGAAGATGAAGAGTATCGTTATGTAGCGAGTTATTCCTGGAGAAACTGTCTTCATTTACAGACATTGCAGCAGCTGTTATGGTAGACATTACGGAAAGGAGGGTATTTTCATGAACAAAACGTTTGCATAGAGTCGATTAAAATAATCTCTGGCACTTGAATTAATTTTTCATTGAATTCTTTTTTAAACGGTCTTGAATATTTTTATGGCTGTCTTAACGGTCACTAGACGCTCAATATTAGATATTGCGCAATATTTGGTATTACACAATTACTATTTATCGTCTGTAGATGGTATTGCAAGGTTGTGCAATACCTATATTGTGAAAAATCAAAACACTTTTGATATTTATTGCGCAACCTAAAAGGGCAGGCATGGCGAAGCTTTTCAGAGCCTAGTGCAATTTGAAAAAAAAAAAAAAAAAAAATTAAGTGACCTGAGCGCCATCCTGACCTATTTTTCTAGTGACTATGAGGAAAAAATAAACAGTTTCCGATTGTAAAGCATTTTATTTGCAAGGGTATTTGTATTTAACTAATTATTTTATTAGAAGAAACAAGTTTCAGAAAAAAAAACGAAGATAAAAAAAAAACAAAAACAAAGAAAGAAATATTCATTTTAGTTTGGCTTCTGTTGTTGCAAATCCGATGCCAAGTAGTTTATATCAGGGCTGTATTTCTTCGCCCTTAGCCAAATGCAAGCTGAACAGGAATCATCGGACAAACGGTTCCTAAGCGAATCTTTTATATTATTATTTATTTCAGAAAATAAGGACTCACACGCATAGGTAGACGAAATTATTGTCAAAATAGCCAATGCCAGCTTTTCAAACAGCTATATGTTATGTATGCGTGTGGAATTGAATTCCAAGTTTCCATTAATTTGGAATTGGCGTTCTTCGTTGTATTGCCTGACAGTCTTTCTAGCTCTATGGATTCCAACTTTTTCCTTGTTGGGACAAATTTTTTAGTTTAGTTTAGCCATTGTATATATAATCTACATTCTATATACAATGGTTTAGCTGCATTTCCATATCTTCCATTTCCAAGCAATCAAGTTTGGAGAAGTTAATAGCTTATCAAATCTACTATGGCGACTGCTACAGACAACAGAAACAGCGCTTATTTGGATGCGGATTTGTCATAAGAGGGAGACTCAGGGATAAGGTGATTAGCCAAAATCCAGTCAATGAGCGTATAATGACCATCCGCATCAGGGCTAAATTCGCCAACATTAGCCTGATATGCGCCCACGCCCCCACAGAAGAGAAAGATGACGATTCCAAAGACTGTTTCTACGAGCTCCTCGAAGAAACATATGAGCAGTGCCCTAGACACGACGTGAAAATCGTTCTTGGCGATTTCAACGCAAAACTAGGGAAGGAGGACATCTTTGGAAACACAATCGGTAAGCATAGCCTCCACGACAAAACCTCCGAAAACGGATTGAGGCTAATCGATTTTGCTGCGGGGCTAAATCTTGTTGTAAGTAGTACACGCTTCCCGCATCTCAAAATTCATAAAGGTACATGGCGATCCCCAGATCAATTAACCGTCAAACAAATTGACCATGTTGCGATCGACGCAAGGCACTCTTCCAGTGTGCTAGATGTCCGAACTTTCCGAGGGGCCAACTTTGACTCGGACCACTAACTGGTTGTAGCCAAGGTACGAATGAGGATATCTTGTTCCCGACCAGCACGAACTAACGCTGTGAAGAGATATGACGTCGGAAAGCTACAATCGCAAGAGATTGCCAATGCCTTTTCCAATCGAGTGTCCCTTCAATTATCCTTCAATCCCATGCCGCCAGCATTAAACATTGAAGACCAGTGGCAGCAATGCCAAGAAGCCATCAGAACCGCTGCTTCTGAGGTTCTGGGTTTCACTCGGACACCAAAACGAAACCCATGGTTCGATGAAGAATGCAGGCAGGCAAATGCATCCAAGCCAAGAGCACGACAAATGCTTATGCAAACACGAACGAGGGCTGCTTACGAACAGTATAACGAGATTTACAAGGAGAGAAGAAGGGAAGAACACCGACTTCCCAAAAAGAAAAAGAAGCAGCATGAGAAGCGCTCGTTTGAGGAAATAGAGAGGTGCCATGACAGGAACGAGATTCGGAAGTTTTACCAAAAGGTAAAAAGATCCTGCCAGGGTGGCAAGCCCCGAACTCAAGACTGTAAAGACCAGCAGGGAAACATAGTTATAGAGTCACAGTTGCTACTGAGGATCTGGAAAGATCATTTCTGCAGACTGCTTAACGGCGATGAGGACACACATTCCGCTGTCAGGCAGATTGCCCCATTCAGCTTGGACGATGATCAAGAATGGCGTCCTCCCGACCAAGAAGAAGTTAAGCTTGGTATATGCAAACTTAAATCAAATAAGACTGCAAGTGCAGATGGCCTTGATGCCGAACTTTTCAAGGCAGCTGGAGATCAGTTGGAAAGGAGCATGCACCAGCTGATCTGCATGATATGGTCGGAAGAAAGCATGCCCGATGAATGGAACCTCAGTATCGTATGCCCGATTCTAAAGAAAGGAGACCCTCACAGATGCGCCAATTATAGAGGGATAAGCCTCCTAAACGTCGCTTATAAGATCTTGTCTGCTGTAATATGTGAACGTCTGAAACCCCACGTCAACAACTTGATAGGTCCTTATCAATGTGGTTTTAGACCAGAGAAGTCCACAATAGACCAAATTTTCACATTACGGCAGATCTTGGAAAAAACCCGAGAACATAATATCGATATTCACCATCTCTTTATCGATTTCAAGGCCGCATATGACAGTATCTACAGAGACGAGCTGTACAGAGCCATGTCTAGTTTCGGCATCCCTGCAAAGCTCGTACGACTATGCAGGATGACTTTGGAGAATTCACGCAGCTCCGTCAAGGTCGGTAAAGAACTCACCGAGACCTTTGATGTCGAAAAAGGTTTTAGACAAGGCAATAAACTGTCATGCGATTTCTTCAACATCATACTTGAACAGATTGTAAGAAACTCAAACGTCAACACCAGAGAACAATCTTTCAAAAGTCTGTACAATTACTCGCCTATGCAGACGATATTGACGTAATGGGAAGAAAAAAGCGTGATGTCATAGGTGCTTTTGCGAGTATCGAAACAGAAGCGGCAAAAATGGGTTTGATGGTTAATGAGGGCAAAACAAAGTATATGTTGTCATCAAACAGGGGCACAGAACATCGACGAATTGGACAAAACGTCACAATAGACAGACATAACTTCGAGGTAGTACAGGACTTCGTCTACCTAGGATCCGCTGTAGACACGGACAACAACATCAGCGGAGATCAAACGGAGAATAACTCTTGCCAACCGCTGCTTTTTTGGGTTAAGAAGGCAATTGAGAAACAAAACCCTCTCCAGAAAAACCAAGGTAACCTTATATAAGACCTTAATCATCCCAGTCCTGCTTTACGGCGCGGAAGCATGGACCTTATCGAAAGCGGATGAGGAAACCCTTGGTCGTTTCGAAAGAAAAATTCTCCGAATGATCTTTGGTCCCGTATGCGAAGAAAATGTGTGGAGAAGAAGATACAACAACGAGCTGTATGAGCTGTACCGCGACATGGGCATAGCCAGAAGAGTACGCATCGCGAGGCTACGATGGTTGGGCCATGTAGAGCGGATGGACACAAACGCTCCGGCTTGTCGGGTGTTCGAAAGCACATAGCAGGTAAATCGCGGAAGGGGAAGACCTCGTCTTAGGTGGCGCAATCAAGTGGATGAAGACCTCAACCGACTTGGAGTGCAAAACTGGAGAGAGCTCGCCCGAAATCGAAGTCGTTATAGAAGGATGTTGGTTTAGGCCCAGGTTCACCCCGAACTGTAATGCCCACCTAAGTAAGTAAGTAAGTAAGTAAGTAATAGCTTATCAAATGATGTCATATCAGGATACATAATAAGCTTAAGCGTTTTCGATAACTCTTTAAATTGTGAAAACCTTGACGAAAACTCTTCTAGCCATGCCATGTTACATCTATCAAGTGTGAATAATAGTCGATTTTGCCTTCATTTTGTAAAAACAATCTTGTTTCTTCCAAACAATTAACAAATCTTTTTATTTATATTATTTTTATCAAGCCATTCTTTAAATTCATTGGCTATATACTCCTACAATGTTTCTGCCCTCATCCATCCGGTTTCAGAACGACCAACTATCCAATCTTTTGGAATACTTTCCACAAGCTTTGCTGGTGGATTGTGGAGATAGGGAAATACAATTTCGGGGGGTAATGTCACTCCATTAGCACTGAAAACCAAAAGCACAGTCAAGTTTTCTTTTTCGTTAGACAGCTTAACGTTATATAAATTTTTGTATCCTGTAGGACCGATAACCTTTCCTGTTTTGGGAGCCAAGCTAAACGAAGTTTCGTCACCATTAAAAATCCGTGAAGGATCATCCAAAATATCTCGAGCATTCGTATCTACCAAATAGTTTTCCAAGTCTCGGAACCATTTTCGGATGAACTCTTCTGTTATAACGGCTCTGGCTTTACATAAGGATTCGGGCTCCCTCAAAGACAGTTCCTTATGCCTATATTCAAAAATCTGTAAAACCATTTCTTGCCAGGTCTACCATTCACGAAAGGCGTTTGACGGTTTTCGTCCTTAACGATTTGTTGAACTACATCTAATACCAAGCTCGTCTGCCTTTCGTGGGAACCCGCATTTAGCGATATTCAAAAGCAAATCGACGATGCGATGTTCTTCACTATCTGTAGGTACTGTAGGAGATTCGTTGAAGCCCGTCCTTTTTTTTCCCTTGAATCCTATCGTGTAAAGTAGTCATAGGAACATTGAACTCCTTACTCGCTGAGCGAAAGCTCATAGCTCCCTCACGAATTGCTTTTAAAGCATTCGCTAATGAAGCCTCACTATATGCTTGATACTTTCTCTTCATTTTTTCTGAAATAAGTAACAGACCTATAAAATTAGGTGCGAATTTTACTTCACCCAAGATGAAAATGTAAGACTGTTCAGAAATAGGACTACAAAAATTAGGAGTTTCATAATTTCGAATACTTAAGAAAAAGGCGTTCGAATATCGGACCGAAGGTTTTCCTTTATATTATTGATACAAAAACGTAAAAACTTTAAGCATAACTTACCTTTACTACCTTAATCGATTTGCTTACTTATTTACTTGCAAATGAAAGTGAATTATCTCACTGTCATTGTTGACTTCGTTTCGTCATTAAATATGCCATTCCAGCCAAAAAATGCATCTCAAAGCTACAAAATCATTAGATATGTAGCCATGAAAAGCAGTATGATGTATGGCAAACGTATACCTGTATAATGTATATACCTACTTACTTTCAATACTAAATGAACTTTTATTCCTAGTTTAGCCAACGACCGGTCTATATATCTACGAATTGAATCAATGTTATGTAAATTTTTGGGGTATAAAGTGAAAAAGATGCTTTCATAAGTTTTGACTATGGGTACTTGTCTCTGTATTTGAATGGAATAGTTTATTTTCTCCTCACTTTTGCATGGAAGGCAATAAGGTATTCAAAGTTTGCTAGACACATAGATATCGTAGTGAAAATAACTCAAACATAACGGTATCTCAATTGTAAATGGTACTCGTTTAATTGAAGACAGTTAATAAATATTAATATCTTCGGTCTAATTTGAATTTCAAATTTTAAGGGAGATCTAATTGCTTTACTTGTCTGCTAAATTAAGTCAACTTGATATTTGAAAACAATTTGAAGTGTCTATTATTCATTTGCTTAATACTGGCACAATCTCTCAGACTGAAGGTTAAACGGATACAAACAATAAGAACTATAGAATTTTTTGGTTGGTAGTTTTGGTATGACAGAAGGAATCATATTTTGCTTAAAAATTTTCTTGGCTAGTTACATTTTTCGTGAAAACTCCGTGAAAAATAAAATTCTGAGTTCTAACTCCTCAGAAGTTTGATAATTTTATTTGATCACACTGTTTTAATTTGAAGGAGGGTCATTCCATCGTTTCGGGTGTTACATGTTGTGTTCACATAAAGTCAAAATTTTAAATGCATTATATTTTGAAATGGTATTTTAGCGATTTAAATGTCTTTTACTCCACGTTTTTAGTTTTTCTATCTTAATTGTAAGATTTGTAGATTTTAGCATAAGGATTAACAATTTTATGAGTCGAAAAGTGTGCGTTTCGGGTGTAACACCACGGAATAACCCAGGTAAATCTAATCTTAAATTGATTACGACAAATAAAACATTTTACTCAACTGCAATTACTCGATTATGGAGAAATTAAAAAAAAAATTATTTTATGAAAAGCATTAAATATTACATATTAATTAATATTACTGTTCGATAAATTTCTTTTTACACCAGAGTCAAAAATTCTAAAATTCGTTGAAACTGATCCAAGAAACTCAATTGGGTAAACACAATTCTCAAAAGTAGATACCTTATGCATTAATTAATAAACTAATAAATAAACTAATAAATAATAGAGTAACATAGGCTAGATTTCAACCTCGTATTCCAACGGAACCAAAACAAGAGCTTGAAAACTAGACCGTTTTAAAAATTCGTTCACACCCTAACAACTAGTTTCTGAAATTGTCATTATTTTTTTTGACCTTAAAGAAATTTAATTTCTTTCATATCGATGGACTTCATTTTCTTCAAAAGTAATAGTTAGGCTCTGTGGGGCAGCCATCAGAGGGGTTTTTGGAGTTGAGTCTCTAGGTCTTGAAATAACGATGCTTGCCATAAAACCTTATTTTTCTCGAAAACGGCTCCAACGATTTCGATTGAATTTTGTGAGAAGGATAAATTTTAAATTGTCTATCTTATGACTTAAAAAAACTTTTTTGGAAAAGTCTAAGAACGGTACCTCCAAACCCGACTTTCTCGTGAATGGCATACACGATACTAACGAAATATTTTATTTTAGAAGTCCTTGGTGGTTTCATAAAGATTGCATGATATCAGCATTTAAAAATTTTAATTTTCGAAGTTTTTACAAATTTTTTAAAAGATGTTTGATTTTTTGAAATGACTTCAAAACTATATATTTGATTTTCTTAAATTTTTTTGTCAAAACAACTTCTGCGATGATCTGAAACCTTGCATACTAACTAGATTTCTAAAAAAGTCGTTGTTTTTTGGAAGAGGGAAAAATAAAAAACCATTTTTTTTTAACTGGTCCAACGATTTTGATTAAATTTTCAGCGTTTAAATGTATTAGGTAGCAGTTGCAAAAGAATTGCGTTGTTAGATTTTCACTTGAAAACCTTAGAATATTTTATTTAGTTTTTTTCAAAATTTTGCGTGATTTATTTCAATTTTGATAGTTGATGTGTAAATATATTATGGAGAGCGAATACTAGAACCTTTTAGTCAGCCTTAAAATTTTTGTATTCTACTTAGTTCAAAATTCAAAATTCGCAAGTTCATGCGACCCAGTCGTTAAAATGTCTGGGGTTAATTAACAATAATAGAACGACTTGCAAAATGTATAGCAATAATCGAGAAAGTAATCGATAATCAATAATCGATAGTAGAGAAAGTTATTGGTAAGACAATACACAAACATTCAAAACCCCTTCCCCTCCCCCTCATACTGGTTTATATCCATTTTCCCAAAAAGTGGGACAAAGACAGCGTTATGAAATAAAATCATACCTCCGTCCTTACAGACGAACAACGGGGTATAGGGTCAGGCATCTTCTGAGATTACTCTCCTATGAATAGATCTATAAATCAACCATCTCGACTTCTGCAGTGTCTTCAAAGCAGAAGTACTTGTCTGTGAAGCCCGAAAACATCTGGCTACGCAGAACTTGATAAGCAAAAATATTGACATCTTCATAGTTAACCTGGCGGCCATTAAAGCTATCTGACCCAGTGCCGCAGAATGCAAATAAGTAAAAAAAAAAAAAAACTGTGGCAGTAATCTAATATTGCACAGCTCAACGAACACAGTAATATCAATTTGGGATCCAGGACTTTGTGACATGATCGGTAATAAAATGGCGGACAAGCTGGCCAAAATCAGGCAGCAGTCAGCACCGGAGAAAAAAAGAGAATCCAATAAAACTTTTGAAAAACCGCCAAAATGACTAGTGGTCATACATAGAAACTGCCGGGTTTCCAGAAACCTAAGGCTAGATATATCTTTTCTCCTGAAGATTTTGTTTATTTCCGAAAACATACTCGGGTTGTTGGACTATAGCAGCCCGAATTTTGTTGTTCCAGAAAAAAGATATAGATATTCTGTAATTTTCTTTTCTTTTTAACAGTTGGAGATTTTTGATTTGTGACTTCAGAGTTCTAATCTCCAAATCGTGTCGGTCAGTAAACCTCCTGTGCAAGAGTTTAAGTCTCGACAAGAATCTAATTTTTTGTTTGTAAAATGCGTCTATTGTCGTGTTTCTGTACATGTTCGTAAAGTCATGTTGCCTGTATTTAGGAATTGTCCTGTCCATTGTTCTACGAATTGTATCCTCCATACGTTGCAGGTACCCATCGATCTCAACCCCTCGACAGATTCCTGTTGCATGGTTGCGCAATACCGTTCCAACAAAGTTCTCTTGAGACGACACCGGAAAAGCGTAGAGTAGTTGTAAGAGTGCGTCTGCACGTATACCACCAGTTCCATAAGGTCGTTCGGAAGCAGTATGACGGCTTCAAATCCACAGTGGTCACTGTCGTACTCAACCGTCGTCAAACAATTTTTCGTCCGTCGAAGAATGTCGTAAAGCAATAGATCCAAATACGATCTAATTCGAGGATATGAAATTCTGTCAGTAGCCAACAGATCGACTTTACACTCAATACTGTGAAGCCCCAGCCAGTTGAATAGCTGGGTCCCCCTTGGATTAGTAGTATTTAGTAGTATTTATTTATTTCTTATAAAACTAATACAGTAACATAAATCTTATAAGGTAGTGTAAGCTTACTGTTTAACATATAACTTAAATATGATTATTATAAAATGTTTCAATACAGGTTCACAAAAAATTTAAAAAAAGGAAGTTAATATAATTGGAAAGAAAAAAAAGATGTTAAGATTGAATGTGAGGATACAGAAAGAGAGAAATATGAAAGAATAGAAGAATAAAAAGAAGAAAAGAATAAATGGAAGAAAAAAAAAAATTAAGTTAGTTGCTCTCGTTAGAGAAAAAAAAATCAAAATTGATTTTAAAGGTTTTCTCATAATTTCAAACATTAGATTATAAAATTGATATCCCCAGTCTTGGTGTTAAGCAATATAATCACCGACCATGAGGAAATAGTTTTCATCTGAGATCAGTTTCAAACATCAAAAAAGTGTTTCAAACAACTTCTGCGATGATCTGAAACCTTGCATACTAACTAGATTTCTAAAAAAGTCGTTGTTTTTTGGAAGAGGGAAAAATAAAAAACCATTTTTTTTTTAACTGGTCCAACGATTTTGATTAAATTTTCAGCGTTTAAATGTATTAGGTAGCAGTTGCAAAAGAATTGCGTTGTTAGATTTTCACTTGAAAACCTTAGAATATTTTATTTAGTTTTTTTCAAAATTTTGCGTGATTTATTTCAATTTTGATAGTTGATGTGTAAATATATTATGGAGAGCGAATACTAGAACCTTTTAGTCAGCCTTAAAATTTTTGTATTCTACTTAGTTCAAAATTCAAAATTCGCAAGTTCATGCGACCCAGTCGTTAAAATGTCTGGGGTTAATTAACAATAATAGAACGACTTGCAAAATGTATAGCAATAATCGAGAAAGTAATCGATAATCAATAATCGATAGTAGAGAAAGTTATTGGTAAGACAATACACAAACATTCAAAACCCCTTCCCCTCCCCCTCATACTGGTTTATATCCATTTTCCCAAAAAGTGGGACAAAGACAGCGTTATGAAATAAAATCATACCTCCGTCCTTACAGACGAACAACGGGGTATAGGGTCAGGCATCTTCTGAGATTACTCTCCTATGAATAGATCTATAAATCAACCATCTCGACTTCTGCAGTGTCTTCAAAGCAGAAGTACTTGTCTGTGAAGCCCGAAAACATCTGGCTACGCAGAACTTGATAAGCAAAAATATTGACATCTTCATAGTTAACCTGGCGGCCATTAAAGCTATCTGACCCAGTGTCGCAGAATGCAAATAAGTAAAAAAAAAAAAAAACTGTGGCAGTAATCTAATATTGCACAGCTCAACGAACACAGTAATATCAATTTGGGATCCAGGACTTTGTGACATGATCGGTAATAAAATGGCGGACAAGCTGGCCAAAATCAGGCAGCAGTCAGCACCGGAGAAAAAAAGAGAATCCAATAAAACTTTTGAAAAACCGCCAAAATGACTAGTGGTCATACATAGAAACTGCCGGGTTTCCAGAAACCTAAGGCTAGATATATCTTTTCTCCTGAAGATTTTGTTTATTTCCGAAAACATACTCGGGTTGTTGGACTATAGCAGCCCGAATTTTGTTGTTCCAGAAAAAAGATATAGATATTCTGTAATTTTCTTTTCTTTTTAACAGTTGGAGATTTTTGATTTGTGACTTCAGAGTTCTAATCTCCAAATCGTGTCGGTCAGTAAACCTCCTGTGCAAGAGTTTAAGTCTCGACAAGAATCTAATTTTTTGTTTGTAAAATGCGTCTATTGTCGTGTTTCTGTACATGTTCGTAAAGTCATGTTGCCTGTATTTAGGAATTGTCCTGTCCATTGTTCTACGAATTGTATCCTCCATACGTTGCAGGTACCCATCGATCTCAACCCCTCGACAGATTCCTGTTGCATGGTTGCGCAATACCGTTCCAACAAAGTTCTCTTGAGACGACACCGGAAAAGCATAGAGTAGTTGTAAGAGTGCGTCTGCACGTATACCACCAGTTCCATAAGGTCGTTCGGAAGCAGTATGACGGCTTCAAATCCACAGTGGTCACTGTCGTACTCAACCGTCGTCAAACAATTTTTCGTCCGTCGAAGAATGTCGTAAAGCAATAGATCCAAATACGATCTAATTCGAGGATATGAAATTCTGTCAGTAGCCAACAGATCGACTTTACACTCAATACTGTGAAGCCCCAGCCAGTTGAATAGCTGGGTCCCCCTTGGATTAGTAGTATTTAGTAGTATTTATTTATTTCTTATAAAACTAATACAGTAACATAAATCTTATAAGGTAGTGTAAGCTTACTGTTTAACATATAACTTAAATATGATTATTATAAAATGTTTCAATACAGGTTCACAAAAAATTTAAAAAAAGGAAGTTAATATAATTGGAAAGAAAAAAAAGATGTTAAGATTGAATGTGAGGATACAGAAAGAGAGAAATATGAAAGAATAGAAGAATAAAAAGAAGAAAAGAATAAATGGAAGAAAAAAAAAATTAAGTTAGTTGCTCTCGTTAGAGAAAAAAAAATCAAAATTGATTTTAAAGGTTTTCTCATAATTTTAAACATTAGATTATAAAATTGATATCCCCAGTCTTGGTGTTAAGCAATATAATCACCGACCATGAGGAAATAGTTTTCATCTGAGATCAGTTTCAAACATCAAAAAAGTGTTTCAAACTCTGTTACAAAACATGAGGTTTGTAGAGTCCGCCACCCTACCATTGTGCTAACTTTTCAGTTATCAAAACGATAGCTTCTTTCGCACTTGAACTTGCACTCACTTTAAAAAATACTTTTAGTAACTCTGTCTCCGCAAAGGTCTTTCCTGAACGAAAGTCAAAGATCGACTGAGCTAACCACAACGCCACGGGTACACAGTAGTGTTAACTGGCGTATACCGATGGGTACCGTCTGGCATAATTTGGACGCACCCTGCGCCAATAACTCAGTGGCGCAATTGCAACTCAATAGCAACACAACAACCAGATCCGATATACAACATAAAACTTACCTAAAAGCATTGCAAATTGAACTTCAAGCGCTTTCATACTCAGCCCCAGCACAGAACCAAGAACCATAGCCAACACTCCAACAGCATCACACACAAGTTACATGTTACAGGCAAAAATCATCCCTTATTTCACACACAATACTAAAGTAGTGTACTCGATAGCACAGCCAGCGTTAAGAGAACAGAACCAAAGGCGCATTTGAGTTATGACTGCGCTATTGAGTTACAACTGCGCCAGTGTGTCTTTGCGCTATAGAAGAGTCAATAGCGCAATGATACACACAGCGCAGTTGTAACTCAATGGCGCAGCTTCGATACAGTAGCGCATTTGGCTATATAGCGCAATGATACACTAGCGCTGTAGTAACTCAGTAGCGCAATGATACACTAGCGCAGTTGTAACTCAACAGCGCAATGATACACTTATGGCGCAGTGATACCACAGTGCAGTTGACTCTACTCTTATCTATATTCTCTTCTTTAGAGCAGAGAAATCAGGATATTTTTTTGATAAGAATAATGAGTACTGAAAATAGTGGTGTTGGTTGGCTGATGGATGCTTGTATGTTGTATCGCAGATAAATTTCTTAATTTTATTTGTTTACATTGTTGTTTTTGTAAAACTAGATACATCTTTAATAAACGTATGTAGCTGAATATAAAGTGGTGTTTTTAAAATCAATTATATGGGCGCTGGGCGGCGACGGATGCAGTTGTGTGTGGTGTGTGAGGTTTACCCTCTTGGTTGTTATTCCTCTAACAAGCTACCAAGAAAGGGTGGGTATTTTCTTTCACTATCACACGATTTCTTTTTGTTTACATTTTGATCTCAGCCAAACCTTACTACAACGGTAAGCGTTGCAACATATGCAGATTGAGCTGACTAACTTTATTTTTCTCAGCAGGTTAAACGCTTTACCTGAGAAATCATTCATCAATCTCACCTATGTAATCATATAAAAAGTTTAATTTTGTCACATCACTTAAACTCAAAATATACAAGACATAAAAGAAAATAAATCATTTTTCCACTGGATATATTCAGTCCAATGCGTTAACGCATTGCGTTGATACAGTAAACTGCGCTTGAGTTAGTGTATCAGCGCACGATTTTTTGCTGCGTTACCCATGTTTATATGAAACCATCGGAAAACTACAAAGAAATTTCTAAAGAAACTGTTCAAATTACCACTTAATACTCCAAATTACGCCATTCATCTCGAATCTGGACTCCCTAAACTGTTTACCTACACCCTAAAATTGCAAGCCGACTACATTTTGAAAGTTCTGTCCCAGGCAGATACGCGCCTAACCAAAAAGATGCTGATGTACGAGCTGAGGAATGAAAATTGGTGGCTGTCCAAATGGAAGCATTTGGGAACTATCTGCGATGAAGAAATCATGATAAGTGTGGACAACTTAGATCTTGTAAAAAACCGGCTCTACAGAATAATACAAAAGTATGAAGATTCAGTACGTGATGATTTCTCAGTAAGAGCTCGTAACTCTGAGAGTAGAATATTATATTCACAGCTTAACACTAATTTGCTAGAGATGAACTATTTTCGTGACGTGTACAGTTACAGAGAAATATCCTTCATTTTCAAAATAAGATGTGAAATACTCTTTTTAAATGGAAGCCCATACAATGGAAGTTTTAATCAATTTTGTTCAATATGCAATCTTAAAGCTAAAGAAGACTCTTTTCACTTTTTAAGTATATGCCCAGCTTTTTCTTCACAACGCCTGATATACTTCGGAAAAAAGACACTGTCCATGAAAGAGGCAATTGAAATATTGAACGGACTCAACTGGAAAAACCTATGCAATTACCTATCGGTATCCTATACATATAGAGCACTATTGATCAGTGAAATTGCATAGCGAATTCTCGTATAAAAATTAAGCAAAAGAAACCATAAACAATAATAAAATAAATTTACAAGCACTGCTAACCGAGCTGACGGCAATGCCAAAGCTCTAAATTTATTGTTAAACTCATTGTGAAATAAGAAAACGAAAAATAAATGAATTTACTTACTTACTTAATACTTTTGCCCTCATTAACCATCAAACCCATTTTTGCCGCTTCTGTTTCAATTCTCGGCAGAGCACCTATGACATCACGCTTTTTTTCTTCCCATTACGTCAATATCGTCTGCATAGGCGAGTACAGACTTTAAAAAGATTGTTCCTCTGGTGTTGACGTTTGAGTTTCTTACAATCTGTTCAAGTATGATATTGAAGAAATCGCATGACAGTTTATTGCCTTGTCTAAAACCTTTTTCGACATCAAAGGTCTCGGTGAGTTCTTTACCGACCTTGACGGAGCAGCGTGAATTCTCCAAAGTCATCCTGCATAGTCGTACGAGTTTTGCAGGGATACCGAAACTAGACATGGCTCTGTACAGCTCGTCTCTGTAGATACTGTCATACGCGGCCTTGAAATCGATAAAAAGATGGTGAATAGGTCTGTTCGTTGAACTTTCCTCAGGGTTGACCCAGGTTTTCTTTACAACCCTATGAGTTGTCAAAAAAACCTGGGTTTTCCAGTCCTCAAAAAACGCTAAAACACAAATCACCACACATCCCCGTCATTAAAAAAAAAATACATGCCATTTGACGGCCCTCAAATCGCCACAGCAAAAAGCAAAGGCGAGTTTGAGGAAAACCTAACGCAAGCCTATGGCTCAAAAAACACTCAATTTGACATTCAGGGCAAATTTAGGTTTCTCAAAAAACGCTTTGTGGTGACCCTAGGGCAACCCCAGGGCTACAACGAACAAACCTAACATCGATATTACGTGCTCGGGTTTTTTCCAAGATCTGCCGCAATGTGAAAATTTGGTCTATTGTGGACTTCTCTGGTCTAAAACCACATTGATAAGGGCCTATCAAGTTGTTGACGTGGGGTTTCAGACGTTCACATATTACAGCAGACAAGATCTTATAAGCGACGTTAAGGAGGCTTATCCCTCTATAATTGGCGCAATTGTGAGGGTCTCCTTTCTTTAGGATCGGGCATACGATACTGAGTTTCCATTCATCGGGCATGCTTTCTTCCGACCATATCATGCAGATAAGCTGGTGCATGCTCCTTTCCAACTGGTCTCAAGCTGCCTTGAAGAGTTCGCAATCAAGGCCATCTGCACATGCAGTCTTATTTGATTTAAGTTTGCATATAGCAAGCTTAACTTCTTCTAGGTCGGGAGGACGGCATTCTTGATCATCGTCCAAGCTGAATGGGGCAATCTGTTTGACAGCGGAATTTGTGTCCTCATCGCCGTAAAGCTGTCTGCAGAAATGAGCTTTCCAGATCCTCCGTAGCGACGGTGACTCTATAACTATGTTTACCTGTTGGTATTTACAGGCTTGAGTTCGGGGTTTGCCACCGTGGCAGGATCTTTTTACCTTTTGGTAAAACTTCCGAATCTCGTTCCTGTCATGGCACCTCTCTATTTCCTCAAACGAGCGCTTCTCATGCTGCTTCTTTTTCTTTTTGAGAAGTCGGTGTTGTTCCCTTCTTTTCTCCTTGTAGATCTCGTTATACAGATCGTAAGCAGCCCTTGTTCGTTGTTGCATAAGCATTTGTGGTGCTTTTTGTTTGGCTGCATTTGCCTGCCTGCATTCTTTATCGAACCATGAGTTTCGTTTTGGTGGCCGAGTGAAACCCAGTACCTCAGAGGCAGCGGTTCTGATGGCTTCTTGGCATTGCTGCCACTGGTCTTCAATGCTTAATGCTGGTGACATGGGATTCAAGGATAATTGAAGGGACATTCGATTGGAAAAGGGAATGGCAATCTCTTGCGATTGTAGCTTTCCGACGTCATATCTCTCACAGCGGTAGTCCGTGCAGGTCGTGAACAAGATATCCTCATTCGTACCTTGGCTACAACAAGGTAGTGGTCCGAGTCAAAGTTGTCCCCTCGGAAAGTTCGGACATCTAACACACTGGAAGAGTGCCTTGCGTCAATCGCAACATGGTCAGTTTGGTTGACGGTTAATTGATCTGGGGATCGCCATGAACCTTTATGAATTTTGAGATGCGGGAAGCATGTACTGCTTACAACAAGATTTAGCCCCGCAGCAAATCGATCAGCCTCATGGGCATGGGCGCATATAAGGCTAATGTTGGCGAATTAAGCCCTGATGCGGATGGTCATTATACGCTCATTAACTGGATTTTGGCTAGTCACCTTATCCCTGAGTCTTCCTCTAACGACAAATCCGCACCCAAATAAGCGCTGTTTCTGTTTTCTGAGATCGTGGACCAGAACAGAGCACACCGTGGTTCAGCAGCAGCACAACAGATAAGTAACCAAGGAAGGTATATAGTATTGTATATATATCATGATTGCTAATCATTATATTATAGTATTTCAATGAATTGAATATATTTTATAACGTGGATAATTATTTGGAGTTTTGGTTAATCCAGTTGTGATAAGGTGTGGCCTGACTCTTCAGGTCTATTCAATTTTCAATGGTATTTTTTTTTTTTATGATCAAAGGGTCAGATTGATTCCTTTCGAAACTATGAACATTATGAACATTTACATATATATTTTATAGGTTTGAGTGAAACCGCAACAAGCGTAGCATACATTATCAAAAGGCTTGATGCATTTTGTTTTCTAATTTATTCGTCTGTATTTATAGACGCCCAATGTTCTCATCTGCCCTACCAATTTAAATTTGTAAAGTAGTTAAATGGCAAATTTTAATGCACAATGTTTCTCTGTTGACTTTGACCATTTAATCCATTCCCGTTTTATTATAAGTAACCTAACCTTACCAAACTTCTAGATTCACTGTGATTCGTAATTCCTTTTATCATTTATTAAGAAAAAATATCCTGAAAATAAAACAACGCTGCCGGTCGTGTCATCATGAACAGCTTCGGTGGTGTGGTACTGGTAATCCTACAATAATAATAAATTGATTGGGTTATTTCAACCTAAGTGATTCAAAAACAAGATATTTTCTCATTTTCCAAGAATTTTCATTTTTATTTGCTTTCCTACTCTCGAAGGAATGCTTGAAATTATTGCGAACGTTTGCTTGTGGGTGGGTTTTGTTTTATTATCATACTTTTCCTTTTAAGAAAAGATTGTAATGTAATGAAAGAAAATCCACACCACGATGCCACCTAACTACGGTTGTTGTTAATAACGATACACTTTAACTTCGTCCATCAGGAAAGGGTGAAATAACATAAATATATTTCTTCGTTTTGATGCTGTTGCTGGTGCGATGGCCAGACACCATGTTTTTAGCAAGATGTTTCTCGACTCAGCTTCAGTCATTTAAGGGCGAATAGCACAGCTTGTATCTTGTGGTACATTTTTCTATTATTGTACAACGGTAAGTTTCGCTGTTGATAAAGTATGATTTGTTTGGCTATGTTATTCTGTTGTTCCTACTTCATATCTCGAATTGCACTTTTGTTGGAGTTTTACTGCCCATTACTCTGAAGTTTAATTTTGCGCGGCGAGCGATTTGGTCGGTAGGTAAACTTTTTCTCATTTCATTTGTCAGTTTGCTGTGAAACACAAAATTGAAGTAAGCCCTTTCCCTGATTGCTCTGTTTAATTAATTGATTCTGTTTTAATTTTTTTATGAGTTGAGGATATTAAAAAAGAACACCATTAATGAAGATGAGGTTTACTTTTGTGACTCCACATCGATCCAAGAACTTAATTTAGTTCTTCTGATTAATACCCATACTTTAAGTTAGAAAAGTCATAACTTCCTTAAACATTTAATTTGTTGAGAGTGCAATAAGAACAAAATCCCTATTAAAAATATAAATACCAACCGAAACGTTTAGGTACTTAGGTATTCAGTGAAAATTTATTGGAGTTTGAAAAGTACTTTTCGGGTTTTTGGCAGGCGTTTTTTCCTGAGTTTAATCGAATAACAACCTATCTAAACTGGCGAAATTATGGTAATTGATTTCACAGATCAAAATTTTATATTGAAAAGCTTCTAGAGATTTTAACTTCATTTTTAATTGATTAGTCTTCAATTCTAAAGCAAGAGATTTTCATTGAAAATATCCGAAAATAAACTATTTTTTTTAGTATCCTTGAGCTGAAACGAGTCGATTTCGTTTGCTACCCTAACGAGACAATTCTTCAACCCCAAAGCCAATGAAAGCATTTCGAATCGGTGCCGTGACTTAAGACCAAGTGAAATAGGACCATAAGGCCAACTTTTTTTGGGATATTATGCCAACTGCTCAATTTATTGTAAGCAATAACAAAAAACCTGTTTTGTTTATGCCGTTAGGATTGTTATCACTCTCTAGCCTGTTACATGTTGCGCTCATAGCTCATTAACATTCTTCTTCTCAATTGTGTAAAAATTAACTTTTCGCACGACAATCATGTAAGCTTACTTCCTTAATTTTTATTTGCACAACACATTTATCCTTTATCAACTTCTTATCATAATTTAGCTTGGTGTGCGTGATGCATTGTTTTATAAAGGAAGATACAGTTATAATTAAAAATGCGAGTGCATAGGTACATACAAAATATTTTTAAGTATCATTGATCAGAGATATGCTTTCAATTAGTTTAATTTAAAGATATGAGTTAAAAAGCTTTTACAAAACATTCGTAAGGAATTTTTTAAATATTTTTTCAGTTTTGTTATCAAATCTTTAAGTTTTGAGATTAGAATAAAGAAAAAGTAAAAAATTCGCGAGAAAGATACAGGGGCAACATTTCGACGATGTTCAAGGGAATCAGGTGATTGAACTATCACCTATCAATTTTAACGCTCTATTTTGCACCCTATCAAGTAGGCGCAATGATGTTTGAGGAGCACCTGACCAGATATGGGAGTTATACTCCAGTTTTGGGCGGATGAAATCCTTATAAATTGTAGCCAGATCAGAAGGGGTGCAGAACATCCTGCAACGTCCCAGGAAACCTAAGCATTTAGCAGCGTTTTTGGCGACTTCAAATATGTGGTCATTCAACGAAGATCATCGTTTACACACATACCAAGTACTGACAGCTATTCGGTTTCTTGGATGAAGGAGTAGATATACCATTCATGGATAATGGCAATGGTAGAATGTTAAGCTTCAACGACAAGAGACAGTTATGAGTTTTCGAAGCAATGAATTCAACTCGGTCTTTATGACCCCATGTAACAATGCTGTCAAGGTCAGAATTCAATGAGCTTATCATGCACAGCCGTTCCAGATCCACATCCGAAGAGCAGGGACGTGAATTTGGAAACGAATATCAACAGCTGAGGGTTGAGTCGTTAGTGGTTTTGCCAGCATAGAAGAACACCTCTTCAGAATATCGGCGGGGATACCATCTGGACCAGTGGATTTGTGTATATTGAGATCTTTGAGGACTCTCGCAACCGAGCGAGTTCGAAAATATATCTGTTTCATCACAGAATTTGCAGACTCATGCGCAGGTGAAGCCAATATGTTATGAGGAAGTTTCGAGTTAGCAGCAAATTGAGCTGCCAGCAAATTGACTTTGTCGATGGAGCTGACATACGCAGAGTCATTGAAGACGAGCGTTGGGACCGATGCGATGACGTGGTCGAGTTCTTAATGTTTTTGACAACAGACCAAAAGTGGTTCGAGGTTCGAATCCTAGCAGAGACAAAAATATTTTCCACTTTTTCCACGGATATCGCCTTTTGAGAGGAATTGGCAAGTTCTCCGTTGGTAAATTCATTGCCATGAAAAGCGCTTTCTCAACTAGCCGTTCGAAACCGGAAGAAAATCGTAGGTCCCCTCCATTCCCTCACAAGGCATGGTTGTGAGAAATGCGCTAGGCCCAGGGGCACTTCGCTCTGTTGTGCCACACTATTTTTTTTTTTTTTTTTTTTTTTTTCATATCTCAAAAAGTATAGCACGTAGGACAATGATTTAGGTATCATATGAATGATCAATGGCTTTTATACAAAATATATTTCATTTTGTATAAAATCCATTTTTTCAAACGCCTTATATTTCGAAAAGACAGACCTAAAAGTTGTTTGAAAGGAAACATTTTCGTTGACGTTTGCCAGCCAATATCTCGAAAAACTAGTGATGACCTATATTTATTTTGCACCACTGTTATCCTTAATTGATAAGCTTTAATTTTATACATAATTACGCTTTCATACATAAAGCATATCACGTACGTACATGATAAACAATTCCTAAAAAAAATTAAACAAAAAATATGTTCCACAGCAAATGCATTTTTTCATTTAATTTTTCGCAGTACCTACTCTGTTTTTTACAAAACATAAAAACAAAATACATATTTATGCTACAAATAAAAAGAAAAACTAATCTTCACTTAGATCAGGGCTTCTTAAACTATGGGTCGCGACCCCAAGTCGGGTCGCGTAGGATGATTCTGGGGTCGCGAGAGATTTTCATGTTAAATATTTAAATGGAGGTTTCCAATGACAAATTGTGCCATATGCTATATAATGTTTACCTTAGCCCCTGCACAATTCATATGTTTCAGAAAACAAATCTGCGCATAAAGTTTCTTTTCTTTTATAAAAAAGCCCTGGAATGAATTCTGGATCGGAACTAAAACTGAATTTTCTACAATCGCTGATATGAATTTAAATGTTCTCCTGCCATTCAACACCACATATTTATGTGAAATCACTTTCTTAGCTTTTACACATATTTAATCCGAATATCGTTCATCGCTAAAAAATGTTGAAGAGGTCTTACGTCCAGCAGTGTCTGCTATGCAATAAAAAACGCGCATTAAATTGGCTCCTTTTATTTAAAATTGATACTTACCATTCAACGACTGCGTTTGAATATATTCGAGCGAACTAAGACGGTCAAAACTCCCTTTTTTTTAAATGTTTCTAAATGAATTCTAAAACTATCTTTTTTCATACATATGTATGTACATGTATCTAGATTGTTACCTTGTAAATAAATAAACAGAAAATATTTCTTTATCTTTCTATCATATTTATATGGGGGTCGCCAGGATACTCGCAATCATAAATGGGGTCGTTAATGAAAAAAGTTTAAGAAGCTCTGGTTTAGATCTATCAAAATACTATCCAAAAACAAAGCTGGTGCTATATTTATTTTTTCCTGGTTCCTTGCGTAACCCAAATACCATAAAACGCTAATGACAGGAGCGTAACAACCAACAGTCCTCATTTCAACCCAACGAGACAGTTACAAAAGTAAGCTTTTATTGCGTTCGAACTATGTGCTGCTGGCAATAAGACCAGTGGGTCTTAATTCTTCTTTGTTTTGGAAGTAAGGCCCACGGGAGTTGTTTCCAAGATGAAATGGCAGTAAGAGCTACGGACCTTAGTTCTTTTTTTGTTTTGCGAACTCAAATATCATTTCGTAATGGAAAGAAGTCTCACCGTTTGCACTTTAACTTATTTTCAATGTGAATAAACTGGCACAGAGACGCAACTCCACTAGACATACATAAGTTCATGCTCTGATTGTGGATTATGACATATCAAAGAGGAACACACGTCCATAAAAAATATCTATGGAACTATCTATCATAATACAGTATATGGTTAGTGCGGTCAGTTCGCACGAAATTCTTAAGTGCAACCACAAGCCCGTACTAACCGAAGGGAAATTTCGTTCGCTTCGATTCGCTTTTTACTCACGAATAGAATAATGAACATTCTGAACATTCATAACAATTTTTAGCTCTATGGGAATACATATTTGTAACCTAAGTTCTATTTTGAGGAGTAACTCGACTGGACTAAATTAGCAGTTTGGAGTATGTTCAGCTACAAACAATTCTACTCTCCCATCTTTCGCTTGCTACAAACTTGTTTCGAGTGAAAGCTCATTTGAAAGAACGAAAACATGGAAAATAAAATCTCTTTGTTGGTTTGAAAATTTAAAAAGTGTGCAATGTAATATTGGTATGAGTTCATTTTAACACGTTTTTGAAACAAATTGTTTGTATATTTATTTACTGAGAGTGGATGATAAATGTCACGGAGCTAGATACATCCCGAAATGCGTATCTTTACTTTTCATATCCGGATAGAAATAACGAAAACAACATCAAAAAGGCCGAGCTCAGACTTTTTCCGGGCTTTTGCCCAAATTTTAACAAGAAAGTAAAGACACAGACTTAATGTTATTAACTTTTTAAATGTAAGGTTGAAAAGAGTTTAAATAAATAATTTCATTCAGATGTGTCCATGATCAATCCAATGAAGATACAACTTATCGATTTGATGTAAAAATTTTCTGAGCCCGCCCTTGTCCTAGGACCTAGGCTGTTGGTTGTTTCATTGTCTGGTCTGCTGCAATTAATGAAAAAGAGAAATAGCCAAGAATTTCTTTATGTTTTCACACGGAAACGATTAAGCTAGCAAAAAAATACGAAAAAGTTTTGGACGATTCAGTGATTAAATGACTATAACTCCAATGATTTGCGTTTCGCTTTTGATAATGCCTTTCGCTGATACACCGAATTATTACCGTTCAACAACAATGTCCCGAGATTCCAAATTCTCCCCAATAATCACAACAGCAAAATCATACATACATATGTTTCTCTACTAATCATTTTTGTGCTCTATCTTAATTCTAAAATTATTTTGTAATTATCTAAAGACATAATTTCGAGAGCAGCTTCGAAGAGTTTGTATAATTGATTTAGCTCATTTAAGAATTGTTGCAGTTTCGTAATAATTTCACGTTTCATTGCGGGGTTAATTGTTTGATTTTATTACCAGAATCAAATAAATTTGAATATTTTGTACTCAGCATTTACGGTACGGGTGGCAAGTAAGCTAATGTTCGACGGTAGATTTGACATTAAATCTGCAAAATTGAATTAATGTTTTAAATATGAGCCAGCTTGAGACGATAGAAATCATATATGTTTGTGTTTACAATGTAAGGGAGAACGTTGCACTCACTAAAGGGTTTGGGTATTGTTTTTGAATATACATATTTATCGCTCCAAACGATGCAATTTGGAAAAAAAACTATTGGCTGTGTGCATAAATTCCGCAACAGCCGCTTCCGTTCTTGTAGCGGCATCAACTCTGCCAAAGTTCGTTTTTGCTCGCACAACATAATTCTGGTGGTTCATGTCAAAACCTCAATGGTTTACAATATCGAAGCTAAGTGTACACGATTGCCCAATCTGTAAATATTGCCAGGTCTGTCAGTGAAAAATTTGTCACGAATGGCTGACAATCGTGTACACACCAAATTAATTTGCAGATGTGGCAATAGTGTGTACACAAATTTTGTTCATTTTCTGACGTTTCTATGCAAATGTGTGGCAATAAATAAATTTGCAGACCCAATTTGATGAACATTTGCAAATTTATTCATTGGCAGTCAAATTTGGCAAGGACTACAAGGAAAAAAAAACACGTGGATTGTCTCTACAATTGGATTGTCAACAACAAAACTCATCGAAAATGTAAAGGTGTTTTTTGTTTTTTATTGAAAACTAGCTGAGCCACCCGGCTTTGCTCGGGTCTGTAGTTTTAAGGTTACCGTTCTCGTTTTCCCGTGGGAATTTGTGGATGAAATATAAGCTTTCTTACTGTAGGACTATGCCATCCTAATGCTGAAAGAATTTTTGAATGAAATATAGATCTATGTCACTGAGGGATAATATTACATCCTAGAGTTGAAAGAATTTTCGAGATCGGTCAAGTAACTTTAATGTTCCCATTCTCGTTCCTGATTCTGATCCTGTCGGATTATAGGGATGAAAAATATAGCCTAAGTTACTGACAAAGGGTAAGGGAGATAATGTAGCACCCGTAATGTTGAAAAAATTTTTGAAATCTGTCCATTAGTTTCTAAGTTTCCGTTCCCAACCCCGTTCCTGTGGGAATCTTCTGTGCTCATGGAAATAAGTGAATCAAGTCTATGCTCTATGTCTCTGAATGATGATGTAACATCCCAGAGTTGAAAGAATTTTTGATTTGGTCAAATAATTTTAAGGTTCTCGTTCCTGCTTCTGTTCCCGTGGGATAATAGGGATGAACTCTACGCTTAGTTACTGAGGGACTACGTGGCATGCCAGTGCTCAAAGAATGTCCAGTAGTTTCTAAGCTTCCATTTCCAACCCCGTTCCTGAAGGTATCTTCTGTTCCCGTGGAAATATGTGAATGAAATATAAGTCTATGTCACTGAGGGATAATGTAACATCTTGAAAGAATTTTTGAAATCGGTCAAGTATTTTTATGGTTCCCGTTCTCGTTCCCGTTTATGTTCCTGTGGGATTATAGGGATGAAATATAGTTAAAGTTACTGATTAAGGGAGACAATGTATGTGAAGTAGTTTCTAATTTTCCGTTCCCAAAACCGTTCCTGTGGAAATATGGAGATCAAACCTTGACAGGAACCATCTGTGGATTAAACTATGGCTAGCCTGAAAATTTCATAAGAATCCGTTGGGTGGTTTAGGAGTATACCCCGGACATACATACATACATACATACATACACCCTATTTTATATATATAGATGTGTTAATTACGTGAAAATTTTCTATTGTTTTTTGATATTTCACTTTTAGCTTTGCATAATTATTCTATAGTATTATTACAGTTCATTTCTCATTTTCAAAATGAATTTGGAATGTTTTCCACAATTTTTTTTCCTATGCAAACCTATATGAAAAAAATTTGTGTACAACATTCCAAATTCATTTTGAAAATGAGAAATGAACTGTGATAATACTATAGAATAAATATACAAAGCTTTTAGCTTTAAAATTTTTTTGACAGATGCGATGTGACAATGAACCGAAAATGAATCCACAAATGAATTTGTGTGTACATGGTTTGCAGAAATCTACAAATATCTGCAAATATATTGCCAGCTATTTGCCCAAATTAGTTTGTCGACATTAGGCGTGTTTTTTTCACAGGACTGTTATATACATAACATCATTTTACACGCAAAGCAAAAACAACATCCCCGAAAACCAATGTAATGGATAAAAGGATGGTTAAGGTTTGGTCGGGGATAGACTTTTGACGTTTATTCGAGTATCGAATGGGTTTTTCGACTTTTCATTTTTCAATGTTGGTGCGTCTGGAGACTTTCATGTATCTCGAACAAAAGTAAAATGGGTGACAAAGGGCCTGTTCACAAATGTGTAACTGAATAAAATCGTATTCCCACTCTTACACTCCGCAATTTAGTTGCAGAAAATTTTTGATTTTTAGAATTTCATTGATTTCAAGAGTTAGATTTGTAAATGTATATTAAGATACATAAAACAACGTAATAGCAATTAAAAAGGGTCTGTTTAGTGACTGAAAGCACTTTTTGCATACATATTTCTTTTCACATTTTTGTGTGAATGTTACCATTTTTTTCAAAGCTATTTGTTAAGTATGCCATAAAAATAGTTGTACCTACTTTCTTATTATTAATAGTTTAATTCGTTTGAAACAAGTAACAAAATATTTTTTCCAACTCACATCTAAATCACAATCTCATATAAATTCAACCCCAGCGTGTAAACAGAGACAAGAGAAATTCCTTGTTACCTTTGCGAACGGACCTATTTTTGACGTTTTAAACTAACAAAAAACAGAAGAAAAAAAATTGTTTACCTGCATTAATTTCACAACGGAACATTTTTATTTTCCACTCTATACAATTGCTTTAGGTTTTTAACAATCAGTTTTTGCATTTTTGTGCGAATTTGGCAAAAAGAATTCATTTTTTGCCTTTTGTTGGTTTGACAACTGATCGAGAACACCAACCCACAAATAAAAAAAAAACGAAGCGTTTTTTTTGGATATCATGTTATGTACATAACATCCTTGTGAAAAAAACACGCCTATTGTCAGCCAAATAGTTGGCAATAAACTTGCAGATATTTGTAGATTTCTGCAAACCGTGTACAAATTCTAATATCACCCTCATTGTCAGCTCATTTGCACACATTGTCAGACGTTTGCTGATCTGACAATGATTGTCAGACCTACCAATCGTATACACTTAGCTTGACAGACAGTGGTCATCGTTCTAAAGCCTAACGTTATTTGGCAGTATTGGTAGTTCATTGTTGGATTGTATCTAAAACGAAAAACGTTAACTGTTTCTGTAGTTTCAGAGCCATATTTGATCTTGCTTGAGCAGTTTCTAGTTTCTTTCCGTACTTTTAGTTGCGCTGAAAACTCAAATCTTACATACCAAAACATAAATCAAATATATTGTATCGAATGGTTGGTTTTTTATATGGATATGAAATTAAACCCGATTCCCAACATAACACATACCGCTTCGCCATTCTTTTTACTCAAAAAAGACCCACTCAATGATTCTTATGATAAAAATGACGCAGTATTCTGTTGCTGAAAAAAACTATCCGACGGCATATAAAAATTAAATGGAATCGATTCAGCCCAATACATGAATAATATCGTTACGCATAGGTATGTATGCAAGAATTTCGGTTTGATTTATAAAGTGCCACAGTAATTAATTGCATAGCTGGTGGTCTTGAAAGAGCTATTAATTCTGGGGCTGAAAATAACATAACAATTGCACAAAATTTGTAGAATCATTACATTCTACATATATGACTCAAAAGGAAGTAAAATTATTTATTTGCACTTTTTCATTGGGTTTCCTGCAGTATGCTACAAGGCATCAACATTTATGGTTGATCATTGCAGGCCGTCATTGCAATGTTTTGCATTGCTGTTTCAGAACGAAATATGGTTGGTAAAAACAAAATTAATGAGTAGAGTATATGGAGAAACACCAAATGACAAATTTGATTTGGCTTGAATACGTGAATTTCAATTGGAAGTATCGCTCTTAATCTAAACGATAAATTACTAAACATATTTAGCATGAAAAATTGCTATTTCTTACTTAATCAAACAAATTCTTAGGCCATCAATAAGATTGTAGTAGTTTTCACCTCGAACATCAAGAACCGAGCAGCTATTTATTATTGTGAACACTTTTTATATTATACTAGCTGTGCCCGCGTCTTCGTCCGCGTGGAATAGTGACTTTTGGCAGCATTCTTAAATTTTTAGGCTACTTATTTTGCGAATAAGACACATTCATGCGTTTTAGTCATTAATTAGTGGTACCCGTTGCGTGATAGATAGCATGTCCGCCTGTTAATCCAGAGGGTCGAGTTCGAATCCCAACAGAGGCAAAAATGTTTTTTCCATGGGTATCGCCTTTCGCGGGGAATTGGCAAGTCCTCCGTTAGTATTCATTGCCATGAAAAGCGCTTTCTCGATTAGCCGTTCGGAACCGGCAGAAAATTGTAGGTCCCTTCCATTCCCTCACAAGGCATGGTTGGGAGAAATGCGCTAGGCCCAGGGGCTCCTCGCTCTGTTGCGCCACCTTATTTATTTATTTTTATTTAACTCTCATTTTTAGTTACCTTTCTCACCTGGTACCTGCCCAGGTATCACTTGTTCAAGTTCCAAAAGCGCGTAGGTATTCAAGGTACACGATAAGCTACTGAAAACTAAAGGTTTTATTCGTGTGAAAATAAGTTATGTCATATCGCTCTGGGATCTTACTCTATTAAGAAAGTAGTTTAGTGCGCACAAGAAAGTGGACTGAGTTTCCATCATCCTATGTCACGAAGTGGGAGAGAACATGAGTTATGCATTCCTATCCATTGATAGCTGAAATAAGTTTCCTTGAGCTTTGTTTTTCGGTACCTCAAAATGTTTTTCTTTCCATCTTCCCATCAAATAAAAGGAAACTAGAATATATACATACATTCAGCGCATCCACTATGTTCATCATTCTTTCTAAGAAGGAAAAGTAATTTTAAGATCCCATGTGCATCAGACTTATACAGGGTGATTTGCATAAGGTGTGACAAAAAGATAGGGTGTGTAGGTTGGACTCAGACAAGCAAAAAATCGTATGGGAGGTGGGGTCCATTTTCCCCCGTTTAGGCGGAAGGGGCAATTTAAGAAAAATCTCACTAAAAATGGGAACAAAAATTATTTGAATATAACGGCAATGCCTAGAGAGTCGCGCTTTAATATTTTGAAAAGCCAAAAACCTATACATTCATTTAAATTTAAAAATAAGTTGTTCAAATGAATAGTTTTTGAAATATTAATTTTCAAAGTCAAAATTTTGAAAAAAAAACCAAATTTTTTTTTTTTAAACCATTTTTTTCAAAATTTTACGTTATTAAGTAGTATTTTTTTGACTTATTTTCAATGCTCTTATTAATTTTTGATCAAACACAAAAAACCGGATGCCAAAATAATCTGTAGTTTTTTGAGAAAAACAAAAATTAGAGAAAGTTTTTTTTTAAATTTTTTTTTTAAAGCTTTTTTTTCGTTATTGGGTTCTTAAGTGAATTTACGAAATAAAAACTGAATTTTCTCTTTACTTTTTTTCACTTAAGAATATCTTAAGAACCCAATAACGAAAAAAAAAACTTAAAAAAAAAAAAATTTAAAAAGTCGTTTCTGTAATTTTTGGAATACTACTTAATAACGACCATAATGACCATCCGCATCAGGGCTAAATTCGCCAACATTAGCCTGATATGCGCCCACGCCCCCACAGAAAAAAAAGACGGCGATTCCAAAGACTGTTTCTACGAGCTCCTCGAAGAAACGTATGAGCAGTTTCGTTCTTGGCGATTTCAACGCAAAGCTAGGGAAGGAGGACATCTTTGGAAACACAATCGGTAAGCATAGCCTCCATGACAAAACCTCCGAAAACGGACTGAGGCTAATCGATTTTGCTGCGGGACTGAATCTTGTCGTAAGTAGTACACGCTTCCCGCATCTCAAAATTCATAAAGGTACATGGCGATCCCCAGATCAATTAACCGTCAACCAAATTAATCATGTTGCGATCGACGCAAGGCACTCTTCCAGTGTGTTAGATGTCCGAACTTTCCGAGGGGACAACTTTGACTCGGACCACTACCTTGCTGTAGCCAAGGTACGAATGAGGATATCTTGTTCACGACCTGCACGGACTACCGCTGTGAAGAGATATGACGTCGGAAGCTACAATCGCAAGAGATTGCCATTGCCTTTTCCAATCGAGTGTCTTTTCAATTATCCTTGAATTCCATGCTGTCAGCATTAAACATTGAAGACCAGTGGCAGCAATGCCAAGAAGCCATCAGAACCGCTGCCTCTGAGGTTCTGGGTTTCACTTGGCCACCAAAACGAAACCCATGGTTCGATGAAGAATGCAGGCAGGCAAATGCAGCAAAACAAAAAGCACCACAAATGCTAACGCAAAAACGAACGAGGGCTGCTTATGAGAGAAAAGAAGGGAAGGACACCGACTTCTCAAAAAAAAAAGAAGCAGCATGAGAAGCGCTCGTTTGAGGAAATAGAGAGGTGCCATGACAGGAACGAGATTCGGAAGTTTTACCAAAAGGTAAAAAGATCCTGCCAGGGTGGCAAACCCCGAACTCAAGCCTGTAAAAACCAGCAGGGAAACATAGTTGTAGAGTCACAGTCGCTACTGAGGATCTAGAAAGCTCATTTCTGTAGACTGCTGAACGGCGATGAGGACACAAATTCCGCTGTCAGGCAAATTGCCCCATTCAGCTTGGACGATGATCAAGAATGCCGTCTTCCCGACCAAGAAGAAGTTAAGCTTGCCATATGCAAACTTAAATCGAATAAGACTGCATGTGCAGATGGCCTTGATGACGAACTTTTCAAGGCAGCTCGAGACCAGTTATGAAGGAGCATGCACCAGCTGATCTGCATGATATGGTCGGAAGAAAGCATGTCCGATGAATGGAACCTCAGTATCGTATGCCCGATTCAAAAGAGGGGAAACCTTCACAACTGCGCCAATTACAGAGAGATAAGTCTCCTTAACGTCGCTCATAAGATCTTGTCTGCTATTATATGTGAACATCTGAAACCCCACGTCAACAACTTGATAGGTCCCTATCAATGTGGTTTTAGATGACATTGACGAAATGGGAAGAAAAAGCGTGAGCACCTATGACAGTGCTTTTGCTAGTATTGAATTTTATTGTATTTATTCTTAAAAATACAGGGTGTCCCGTAGTTCGTATATTATCCTTTGGGGTGTGATTCTTGGTCATATTCTAAGAAAAAAATTGTTGTACAGTAAAGTCCGTTTCTCAATTTTCACGTCACTTTTTGACAATTTAAAAAAAGGCTAACCTTGGTGTACCCTGAAAAGTGTTAACTTCGATATCTCTGACAATACTGATGAAAGAGACCTAATCATGAACTTAATTTTTTAAGAAATAATAATCTTTAAAACTGTATTTGAAATGAGCTTCTATAGGCTTAGGGTTGCCAGATTCAAATTTAAAGCAAACATCCACAATGAAATGCAAAAACGGGCTCTGGCATGCATTCAAATACGAAGCAGAGCACTTTGAGCACTTGTTATAATTATATTTGTATTAAATACATAAAAAAAGTGCCCATATTGTTGAGCTATTCAAACAAACCTCAAGGGTAAAATTTTTTAATTTTTTTTTTTTAATTTTACCCGTTTTGTATTTTTTCAAGCATCATAAGATTTATGGGTTTTTGACTGAGTTTTTCTTATCATTGTTTTGTTCATCTGTAAAAATAAAGAAACTCTATGTTTATCAGACATTTTCTGAAAAATAAAATTACCTCAAAGTCAAAGCTTTGTTTGGGGAAGAAAATTTGAACACCACTTAAAATTGAAAATCTGGCAGCCCTAAGCCTAAGGAGATCAACTTAAATACAGTTTTAAAGATTATTATTTCTACAAAAAAAGTCTCTTATGCGGCATATACACTGTTCAAATCCTTGACCAGCACGTGAGAGTGTTTTAGTAAATACTATTTGACTTTTTATATACACACTTCAAGCTTGAGTCTTCAATCATTGTTGTTTTTGTTGTTGTTTTCCTGATTAAACTTCCCGCTCGGTGACGACGAATGTTCGCTTTGCGGTGTCTTTACGAAATGAATGCTGGATCAAGCATTCAATTGCGCATATATACACTCTTCAATGATTGAAGCCTGATTGAACGAAAATCAAAACGATTTGATTTTGCTTCCAGCATACACACAAGTTACTTTCACTATTACACTCTTACATGCTGCGCATTAGACTCATTAAGTCTAAAGGCCCCGTCTCATAGAACGCGTTGCGTGCGGTGAGAACGGCGCAGCAACTGATGCGGTGGGGTTTGCGCACGCAACTGATGGGGGTGACCCTATGAATGCGGCGTGGTGTTTTGACGGTTGTGAATTTGCTAAAATTATTTTGAAATAGCCAACACAAACGTCAAACGAATTAGGGATGAGTCAATAATTCACTCAAACTAGAGGTGGGTGAGGTTTTCACTGGTACATGGGTTATATTTTCTTGAATGCTTCAAATACCTCATTTCAACTTAGGATTGAATCCTGTTTCAGAATGAACTAGTGTCAGGTTATACCTTTTTATGAAACGTTGAAATTTTTTGACTTTAGCAACCAAATTTTGTTTTAAGCTTGTTTACGAAACAATTTTCCTACCGTTTTTGAATTCGAATACTTTGCTTAGGGGCCAGTTATAGCGATCAGGAAAACGAATCAGGAAAAATTTTCAAATGGAATAATAACTTTGTTTTCGTTGCAATTGAATAACAAATGCAAACTAGAAAGTTGGGCTACTCGGCGCGTTCGGCGCGTTGCTCGCGGTGCTTATGGGTCACCTCTCATAAGAACGTGTGTATTTAATCGAGCTGTCAGTTGGAAGAGGTACCGCACGCGCGCAACGCGTTCTATGGGCCGTGCCTTAAGAGTCCGACAAATAGAATCCGTTGCGTCCGTTCGGTGCCGGATTCAACTGACAGCTCGATTAAATACACGCGATCTTATGAGAGGTGACCCATAAGCATCGAATGCAACGGACGCAACGCAAAAAGTAGGGTAGAGCGAGGAGGATTTGACGAAAGGAGGATTTGTCATTTTCAAATATCGCACTACTTATATGGCGCAAAGAAAGGAAATATCAAAATAAAGAGTGCTTGACATGTTGTGACTCGCTCCCATGAAAATGCCATTTGTGGCTACGGTTTGTTGACCTACGCATGTGTCTATTGTTTTTGGTGCATTTTTTTGATAATTTTGCAATTCCGTTTTTACGGATAACAGTTTTCAGTGACAATTTCCTTTATTTTGTATTTTGTTATTTAATTAACCAAATCAAAAGGTTTTGACAGTAAATATATGTTTCAATGTTAGCTACTCCAGAAGCTCGGTAGGCTTAACATTTTTAATTTAGTGTGACGAAAGGAGGATTTGACATCTAAAAATAAGGATGATTTGACAAATTGTCAAATCCTCCTACAAAAAGGTTTAAGTATACCTAGTAAGAATATAAGTTTAAAGATACTCGCATAGTTATTGAAGAAAATATGCCAAATGTTAAAAAACGAAGAAACATCCTGAAAGTGTTATGAGCAAGATTCACTCAAAAAAGCATTTATGGAAATTAAAAACAAAACTGAAACGAGTGCTGCTCGGAAATATAATGAACAGAACAGCACTAATTTATCAGCTTCAACTTTTGTCAGAAAAGCGGGTCCCAAACGTGCTTGAAAGTAAGGCTAGCAGTAAATATTCTGTAGGTAAGGTAAAACCAACATCGAAAAAGACCGAGTCGACGGAATATTTGAAGAAAATGTTCAAATTTACACCACGGTCTGACAGTTGATATGGCAAGGCGTTTTGTATAAGACTACGACTACGCCATAAAAAGTAAGATCAAATGGCTCTCATCCCGCCATAATGAGCAGGCAGCTGGAAAAGTTTCGCTATCGGGATTCATGAGACGCACTCCATCAATAAGTCTGCGAAAACCGAAGAATATAAGCTTGGCCCGATATACATTTTTTACAAAAATACAAAAACTGCTGTGGCCGATTTTTTTTTTTTTTTTTGTAAGCTTAAAGGTCTCCTTTTGAAGCATTGATTCAAGCCCGAAAATATTTCTAACCGCAATGAAACTGGACACACCACGGTCATGTACTCGATAAGAGTAAGTTTTGTTGCTTTTTACGAAAAGAGTAACATTTTATTCTAACCGCCAATATATTTTTAAATATCATAGCAGAGAAGAGTAAGAGAACTGTGTATCAAACCGCTTCAAGCGAATATGGCGCTTTAGTGACAATGATTGCAGTTAATAATGTAGCTGGAAACCATATTCTTAAAGTCTTAATACGCCCTCGAAATAATTCATGAAAGGGGCTATATCTGTGGCCATTGGTTACTTTCTAACAGTGGATGGATAGTTCCAGAAATGCATCTTTTAAAACACTTAAAACGTTTTTCGAATTGTTCAAAAGAAGATCCCATTCTAGCAGGCACTCCAGATCAAAAGAAAAAAGAAGATTTAACGCCCATTTTGCAGGTCTCGACATTCGTTGATATACAAACTCGGAGGAATTGCGGGTCTTTATTTTTTTTAAGGGCTCTTATTTATTTAACCTTTTTTAAAAATTATTCCGGTAACTATTATAAGAATTTTTTTTCAAAAAAGTTTTGCGTTTCATCCAAGTCCAGAGAGCATTTTTGTAAAAATTATTAGATTGGCAATTCCTCCCACCAGTTGTGAAAACCTCCTAAAGATGTGTCAAATCCTCCTAAAAAGTAGGAGGTTTTGTCACTTTCTGAATATTGGTTTTGACCTTCATATAATCAAGACTCTTTTGGATATAATATTAGAATGTTGATAACTCTGAAGTTAAATAACTAAGGATCACCATCCAATACGACGTTTTTACCAGTTCGCTAAATGTTGGCCCAATTGTATAAAATATTATTTTTGTGTCAAATCCTCCTCGCTCTACCCTAGCCCAACTTTTAACATTTGCTTCCGGCAGAACTGATGACATGAGCAGTAGAAACCAATTTGAAATTTTCTCTTCTTCTGACATGAGTTGTCTTGTTGAGTTGAGACACCGCAACGGATGCAACGGATTCTATGGGTCATCCCAATCCGTTGTGTCCGGTAAAACTCACTACTGTCGGTTGAATCCGGCAGCGAACGGACGCACCGGATTCTATGGGTCGAGGCCTTTAAGATTATGTCTCTATCATCAGTATTGACAGAGATATCGAATTTAACACAGGTGAGGTACACCAAAATTAGTTTTTTTTTAAACTGTCAGAAGTGATGTCAAAGTTGAGAATAGGACTTTACTGTAGAACAATTTTTGTTTTAGAACATGACCAAGAATCACACCCCACAGGATAATACACGAATTACGGGACACCCTGTATATCTATTTTGAAGACAGTGTGAAAAGTTTTTGATTTTTACTTACTTGCAGGATCGATTCAAAAGGTTTGGCTGCTCTAGCTATTTATCGCGAAATAGCTAAAACAGCAGGCGAGGTCATAAGTGTCTTATCTAAAAAGAACAGAAAAATGAACTTCATTTTGTGATTTATTTTTTCAATGAATATTATTTTACTCATTAGATCAATATTTATTTTAGTTTAAATTCAAACTAATGCGTATAGTATATTATCTTTAAAAAATATAATTGTTTATGGCATACATTCAGTGAAGTCTTGTTATTTGTTTTTATTTTTAATTTTTAAAAATTTTGAAGAAAATGAGCGAACTAGAAATATTCCCCCCATTTGTAAAGCTATCTACGCCACTCTGAGTTCTATTGTTTTTCCTTTGTTTGTGTATTTACTGTGCCATTTGAATAGAATTTTATTAGATAGAAAATATAAGAATTTTTTTAAACAAAGTTTGAAATGAATAGATAAAGTAATTTTGAAACGACTGTGAACAGTGAACTGAACATGTACTTTGAAAATGTATTTATGAATGTTTTAGCTATACGTCAGAGTGGAATCAATACAAGCAATAGTAGGGGAGCCCGAGCCGCTAAATTTGCAGTTACTAAAGCGTCATGGCGACTTATTGGATTGTGAAGTTTACGTTCTAAAACGAAAAAAAGTGTATGGCAGTTTTTCATTTTAGTGGGGCGATGGGCGTGTATGAGCTTTTAAAAATGTAAAAAAAAACAGATAAATTGAAATACTCGAGCGCGTCAGATTTTCATAGAGTATACGCGCTTTGTCTTTCTGATAACGGATATATATTAATCTGACGATTTACGGGGGGCAAATAGCCGTAAAGAGAGGTTAAAAAAAAAAAAAAAAATAAAGTTATTCGAGCGTGTCAGATTTTCAAAGTGAATGTTAAGTGTACTCTAAAAAGTGTATATTTCAATAATCTGACAATTTGAGTGGGGCGATCAGTCATGGCTGATTTTTAAAAATGTAAAAAAAACACGTGACCTTGAAATACTCGAGCGCGTCAGATTTTTATACAGAGTGATCAACTTGATGTGTTCGTCCTCCAGGATGATAATCTGACAATTATATGGGGGCGTACTCTTAGTCTGACAATTTTAAAGTAACAATTCTTTGTTGTTTCTATTTTTTATTACTGGATGCAATCAAAAAATATGTACACATATTATGTATTAAAAAATTTTGTATTGAAATTTTGTTGAGAATACTTTTAAAAAAAATCCTGAAAGTTTGAGCCCTTAATATTAATTTTAAGTGCTCGATCAAGAGGTGTGAAGATTTTCCATTGAAAATACACGGAAACTCTGATTTTTTATTTTTAAATTTCTATAACTCAGCGGCATTTCATGGGATCGCTTTAACCGAAGATGTTTTTTTCTCAAAATTGAAAGCTCTACAAAAATGTTCTTTTTGGCAAAGTCGTTACTCATACCGGGAAGGTGGTACGGGCCACTTAACCAGATTTTTCCATAAAATTCACGTTTTGTCGCAGTTATCTCGTAAATAACAAAAGCTACAGAAAAATTGTAAATTACAAACTTGTAGAGAATTTAGTTTTCTACAAAAAAAATCTTCTGGACCAATTGCTAAGATCAATATTAACCGAGATATTAACCATCATATATTATACATTTCACTGACGATTTTACCTCAATCGCCCCAACCAAAATGTCAGATTATATGTTTTCCGTTATCCTGATAAAATTACCTTCAAAATAAAAAAAAAATTTATCGCGCTCGAGTATTTCGAAACATCGATTTTTTTTTACATCTTTGTGACTCGCCTACTTACGAAGGCCCCGCTCAAATTGTCAGATTATTGAAATATACACTCTTCTCGATGTAATCAACCTACCATCTTTTAATCTGACGCGCTCGAGTATCTCCGATGATCGACTTTTTTTTACTAATCTGACGGGCTGCCCTCAGCGAACGCCCCAACATTTAGGTTTAATATATGGTAGGAGTACATTACATGGTGCAAGGTTTCTCCCCATATGATTTTCTGACGCGCTCGAGTAACGCGCGAAATCCCCTCTTGGGCTCCCCTACTACAACGTAATTGCTATACTAACCAAGTATGATAGGAAGCTCTGAATATGGCCTTGCAGAATGGATTGATTACGTTTTCAACATGTTTCGCCCCGATCGATGAGCAGCTTCTATTAGCGCAGAATGAATTTATGACTGGTCAATTGTCAGGTACACTTTCTAAGACTTCAAAGTTATAATTTAAGAAAACATATTTGCCAGGACTCAAAGAGATGAGAGATTTTTTATGGCTGATTTAGCATTTTTGGATGCCTGGTTTGGAGCAAGAGACATCGCCCGCAGTGAGAATCTAAACAAGTTTCTTACAACAAAAACCGACTATGAAGAACAAGGTGGCGAATATTTCAAAGAACACCCAACCAGCAACAATTTTTTCAGCACAACCATTGTAGTCGAAACATCGATCGAATCAATGAAAACTGAATAAAAAGGTTTATTTACTTTTGGAATTCTTATCTTCTATTTAAAAAATAGTTGAAAACTTGGAAGTTTACTTCTTGCTGTTCAAGTTTTTCCGTCGTATTTCTGTTGGATTCACCTGGATACCGAAACTGAAGTTTCATGTGGATGAGAAGTTGTTCCTCCTCAACTCGTATTCACGGACCTTAAGGCCACGCTCCAAAATCTCTTCCGCTTTAGTGCCACGAACTGTGCGGTGAACAACGATTTTTTCGTTTTTTTTTATACCGAAAGAACGCACGGTATAACGAGCCTTTGAAAACACTGGATGTTGACCAGTCAATTGTTCCAATACCTGAAAGTTGACAAAAAATGTTTATTCGTTAAGTATTCAACACTGGATGTTGACCAGTCAATTGTTCCAATACCTGAAAGTTGACAAAAAATGTTTATTCGTTAAGTATTCAACTAAAGCAATGCTGAGGTTACCTTAGCGGCACGATTCAACCTATATCCAGAATTCACCCACACAAATGTTCAAGCAGAGTTTTCGATTGCGCAGTGGTTCTTAGTTAGTTTTGTTAACACATCTTATGATAAAAATATTAATTTGTTTTATTGCTTCTTGTGACTCTTTTGTCTTGACTTTGACTGTCACTTTTTCTGAACAGCTGATTATACTCTACACAAATATTTTCCACTGAGTGTTCGTTCACGATTTCGTCGTGCATCGTGCTTGTGGACTGTGGAGACCAACGAAAAATTCCGTTTCGCATCAGCAGCGTACTAGGCTTTATGAAAAACACCCTGTATAGTATCACATAACAAAGTATTTTATTAAAACTATGCTGGCTCAGATACCTCTGTTATCTATCTAAGCATACCTATATCTTGTCTGTATTTTTCTGTCTTTCTTTCTATCTATCTATCTATCTATGTATATACCTACCTATCTTTCCATCTATTTATCGATCTATCTATCTAAATATATATAGGTATATAATCTATTTACTTGTATATTTATCTATCAATCTGTTTCCTTATTTAAAATAAAAATCGATAAGTTCATGAAAAAAGAAAAAAAGGTCATCACAATAAGATTATTAAATATCCTATTGTGATAACCTTTTTTGCTATCAAATTGTCTAAAAAGAATACATTTTTCAGTGCATGTTATGAAACTCGAAAGCCAAAAACAATACTTTTCCTTAATTTATTTCAATTATTTTTCCATTTCACAACACTCCATATCACTTTCAAACAAGGAACGAAATATTTGTAATTTTTCACTCATGATGTCATACTGTTTTGACTCGTGTTGGATTCGGCGTAGAACGGTACATACTTCTACTCAAAGAGGAATGGAATCATTTCAGTTCTCTTAAAAATGATTTTCTATAAATTCAGTTTAGATTGTGGGACTCTTCATTGGTAACTCATTTTAAAGACATACATAGATATAGGTACTGTAATGGTTTCTCAAACGTTGTTTTGTTCTTTTACAGCCACAAAGTCAGCGTGTTCAACTTACGTAAGAACAGTTTTTCTTTTAAAAATTGAGAATGAAGTTGTACACTGAATAAAAGAATAAGAATCTGTTGGTTTAAAGAGGCAGTTCATAAAATTAAAAAAAAAATTAAAAACAGATTATTTCTTACCACACAGCACACACAAACTGTTGCTTTTTTCATTAGTTTACACATAGGTATTTATGTAGGTATTTATTTGTGGAGCTTTTTTCTTAGTTTTTGAACAAAAGGTTTTCAGTTTCCAGTTTCCAGTACCTAGGTACTAGGTATATGTACGTAGTTTTCCCAGTTAAATTCTTTCTCGGATTGTGTAAATGAAAAACTGAAAGTCACACCACATACCTACTTATACACAGCTTCAATGATTGGCGATCATGTTCGTGCTGTAGAACGAAGACACATTAAAGTATCGTATCCGCCGTATGCTAGAAGTAAACAAAAGAAAACTTTTATTTAGTAGGAGTGCAATAAAGGAAAGATCGTCGAAGGTGAATTAACATATTCTTTTAACTTTGACTAAAGCAGGGTGAATTACATAAGACGTATCTACAAAAAGGCAACGCAAACTTGCACCTGAAAGTGAACTAGGTAACTCGAAATAATTCAGCCGCTGAGCTCTCAATTTTGTTACAACTTTGCCGCTTTGTCGCACTGAGAATGAAAGGGACTGGTAAAAATTAGCAATAAGGTTTTCAAAAAAGTATGGGTAAAGGTCAATTTATTGCAAAATCATATAGGTACCTATTACAGGAAGTTAAGGTCACTTTCATTCTAAGGGTGCGAATTAGGTGGAATACAGACAAGAAAGAACCGAATTGGCTGGTCAATTGATGTGGGGATGTTAATTAATGTTAAAAAAGAAGATTACCCACTCGCACTCATTCATAAACAGACCGGAAAGGGCAAATATTCCAATAGGGAGAAAATACAAAAATGTGTTTTAACAAAAACATCCTTTTACTAGGTTTGAAGGATTTGACAGAGAATTGAAAAGTGCACTGAGTTTAACAGAAGAAGAACGACCCAATTACGATGAATAAAAATATAAAAACCCGTTATTTGCAATTCTATTCAGGAGTTTTAACTTGAAATATTACTGAACTAAAATTTAACTTGAAAAAAGGATCTTTGTAACGAACTACAAAAGGTTAATGCTTTCGTTTTAGGCTTTTTTTCATTTTGCCCATTTGGTGTTAGGTATGAAGATTAATTGAAGCAGATGTCTTCAGATTTTGTTAAGAGCCAAAATTGCGTATATTATTAATAACATCAGATATTTAACGCTATCTTCTTTCAGAGCTTCTGAAGCTGATTCTTAAAATTAAACTTCCGTCCAGTCATGCAATTTCACCAAAAAGCGCAGCGCCATACAAAAATAATGCTTGTGGTTTTGGTATCTTTATTGAACTCATGGGCAACAGAAATAAATATACGAGAACGGACATCCATTTCAAAAAATACCAATGACCACAATCAAGAATCGTAGCATATCATCATTCACATGAAACTAATTGAACCGCAAGCTCGGCAAAGGCAATAGCCTTACTGGACAAAACATCTAACAGTGTCGTAGAAAAAAAGAAGCAGCTCTATTTTGGCTAAAAGAACAACAAAACTATTCGTCTATAACAATCGACGTAGCCAGATACAAATGCACATCGCCAGCAATGAGGCTTTCTCGAAATAACATGCACTTGATTTGCCCACACATGAAACGATGTCAACTGCACAAAGGCCGGCAAAATACTAAGGGTGGACAGACTTAGAATCAAATCGACTGCAAAATTGGTTTATCTCTTAGCCACAGAACAATGAAGCCACAGGCTGCATAGTGCTTTATTATGTCTATATGGGTTCAACCATTGATACATTAAGGCCGGATTTAAAGGTGTGGAGGCCCCTTGCCCCCAAACTATATTCTAAGCAAAACGAACAATTTTTTTCAATCTAGCTTTCCAATAAATAATTTATTGTGAAACGAAGTATACAGGGTATCCCGTACTTCGTGTATTATCCTTTGGGGTTTGATTCTTCATCATATTCTAAGAAAAAAATTGTTTTACAGTAAAGCTGGTTTCTCAACTTTGACATCAGTTTTTGACAATTTAAAAAAAGGCTAACTTTGGTGTACCCTGACCTATGTTAAACTAGATATCTCTGTCAATACCAATGATAGAGACCAGGGTTGTTACGGATGTGCAAGTTTTGACATCCGCGGATGCGGATGCGGATGCAGATTTTAGGAAACTAATATCCGCGGATGCGGATGCGGATCTTAGAATTTGCGAAATATATATCATTTTAAATACATAAATGAATGAAAATTTATCAATTTTAAATTTTTTTTATTTAAAAATAAAAATAAAAATGTATTGTACTTCATTGTGTTACTGAATAAGAAAATGGTTTAATAATTAAAATTAAAAATAGGTGAATTATATTTGATAAATAATAATATTGCAGCCTTCTCAGACTCCAATCTGTTTCTTAATGGATCGTAGATTAAACCAGCTCCACTAAACAGCTTTTTTCTGTTTTTTTGATTTTTTTGAATTTGGTGACTTCGTGGGAGAGTCAGAGCTAAAAAGGAATGTTTGTCATTTAAAAAAAAAAGGAAAAAACCGAATAGTTTCTCTTTGCTTTTTAACTGTGTGCAGATAGTAAGTAAAAAAAACTTTGAATCACATCCGCATAAACTCCGCATAAATTGATGCGGATGCGGATGCAGATGTTGAAATCAATGCGAATAATCCGCGATTGCGGATGCGGATGCGAATATCTGCAACACCCCTGGTATAAACTACTGAATTATAAAGTGCGTGGTATAAGGAAGTCAAAAAACAATTGAAATGGAGTGTTTTAAATGCAAAAACGATATAAGCGGTGAATCCGGTATAAAGTGCTCTGGGAACTGTGGAAAAATTTACCACCTTAAAGTGGCATGTAGTATGGGCTCGACCGCTACAGTAGTAATGTGTTAGACACAAATACAATGCTAAGATTCATATGTGATGATTGTTTACAATGCATACATAATGTGGATTTTGTTGTAGGCGAAATACATAAAAGCGTTCAAAAAAATGGAATTTACTTTAAACAATATAAAAGTGAATTTGATAAATCATTCCAAAAAAATAAATTATAAATAAAAATTTTTTTTAAAGCAATTGAAGCCAGATGTGCGGATAGAGTAAAAGAAATGAAAACTTCGTGTGAAAAAAGTGTAAAAGAATTTGAAAAATTTGTTAAATGAAGCGAGTGCTTTAAGGCACAAAGTGCAAAAATATGTGAAGATGCAAAAAAAAAAATAGGAGATGAAAATATAAACGCGATACAAAGTGTAAGAGAAGTAAAAGAAAATATTTTCAAAGAATTAAAAAATTTCAGGGAATCAGTTGTGTCTAAAAGGAAAACAACACCAACACAATCAAAACAAATCTCATACGCAGATAAAGTAAAAGAAAAAAAATATGTGATAATAATTAAACCAAAAGAGAATCAAAACAATATTAAAACAAGAGAAATTATTAAAAGCACAATCGATCCAGCAAATTGAGTTTTAAAAATAAGTAATATTAAAGATATTCAAAATGGTGCAGATGGAGGAGATGAAAAATCATTAAAGAAAATTGAAAGTGAATTCAAACAAAAACAAAGTGTAGACAACAATGTTAAAATACCATTACTGAGAAAACCAAGAATTCTTATAGTTGGTATGAAAAAAAAATTAGTGAAGAAGAGATAGTTATATCATAAAAAAAAGCAAAATGGTTTGGAAGAACATGACATTAAATGTGTAGTAGTATATCTGTCGCCAAAAAAAAAAGTAAATGTTTCAATGCAGGGGTCGAAATGGACAGTGTTGCCTTTGCAAAAGTGTAAGATAGTACTAAAGTCAATATTGGTTGGGACCGATGCAAAGTATATCAGCACACTCATGTAGGAAGATGCTTTAATTGTTGTGGGTATAATCATACGTCTAAAAATTGTACTAGTGAAAAAACTTGTGTTAAATGTGCAGGTAACCATGATGTTAAAATGTGTACAAGTGATAAAGTTAAGTGTACTAATTGTTGTAATGCTAATAAAACATTGAAATTAATTTTAAATTTGAGCCATAAAGCGAACGACATAAACTGTCCAATTTACAAAAGAAAATTAAAAATAGCGGAAAAGAGGACTGACGTCTAGCAGTCAGACGATATTAGGTGTATTTATTTCAATGTCCAGGGCTTATTCAACAATTTGGAGGAGGTGGAAAGTTTAATCGTCGAAAATGAAAGTGTTGATATTTTAGTTGTGTCCGAGACCCGTGTCACTGACCCCGAAGACTTTAAATTTGTCCATCTACAAGGTTTCTTTCTTCCGTTTAGTTGTGAAAGTGAGTCGAAATATATTGGTGGTGTAGCAACATATGTAAGAAATAACTTTAAATGTCGTGTGATAAAAAAATTCCGACTCCATATGCAATATTGGGGTATAATGTTACAAGTGCAATATGAGAACTTCCCTGTGATATATACTGTGTATATATGTGCAATATATAGATCTCCAAATCGTCTTTCGTCAAAAAGTGTTTTCTGTGTTTCTTGAAAACTGTCTAGAATATCTGTCACATCGTGGAAGTTTCTTATTAATAGGCGACATAAATATAGACTGGTTAGATATAACAAATACATATACGCGACGCATTTCAAATATTATGAATGATAACGGCCTACGTATGGTCATCAACGAGCCAACAAGAATAACCAGATTTTCAAAAACACTAGTTGACTATGTGATAACTAATTCTCCTGAAAAATACATGCAAATGTTGATAAAAATTTAAAGATTAGCGACCATGAAACTATTCAAATATTAATTGCGAACCAACATAAGACCATGAATAAAAAAACCGTTAAATATTGTGCATATAACCAAAATTATCTTTTGTCAAGACTGTACGAAATCCCATTGTTTGTAAATATGAATAGTGAACTACCCTACAATCTAAATGTCTTATGTGATTTATTTGTGCTTAACTTTGAAAATGTAATCAATAGTATACAATAAACTTAACAAGTTCCTTTCAATAACGCGGAGTGGTTCAACAGTGAACTCAGAAGGGCAAAGATAGTAAAAAATAATTTATATAGACAAGCAATGTTCAGCAATAGTGATTGGTCTATGTACCAACAGTGTAGAAATGAATACAAAAAAATATCATCAAAACCAAGTCACAGTTTATAAAAAACAAAATTCACACCGCAAACTCACATAAAGATCTGTGGAAAAAACTAAAACAATATGTTTTTAAGAAAAATAATGAAACAATAACTGAGATGCAAATAGATGACGCGACGGTTCTGTGATAGATGATAGTGCAATTTTATGTGATAAATTTAACAACTTTTTTGTTGATTCTGTAAAAGAAATAACCCGATCTGTGATATACTGTGATTACATTAACTTAATAGAAGAGTGCAATATAGATTTTAAGTTCAAATTAGTGAACATAGAAAATATAAGATGTGCAATAGATATGATTAGCAAAAAGGGTGATTTTAATTTTATGAGTGTTAAGATGTTCAAAGATTCTCTGTGTTTTGTCGGTCCGGTATTAGAAAGAATTATAAATATATCCCTGAGTGCAGGTGTTTTCCCAGAGTCATGGAAAGAATCTCTTATAATACTGTAACGTGCGCTTAGTTCGCAAAATAAAACTTCACCTTTCACTTTATTTCTACCACTTTTATTCAGTATCTATCTTTATTTGATCTCAACTCGACTTTTGGACTCTCACTTATATACAACAATTTACTCTTAACTTTATCACACTATAATCAAAACTGCCCTCTGGTTGCCTCGGGCGGGCTATTTATATCGAATGACATTTCATCTAGAACTCTCCAGTAATTTCTACAAAGTCTCCACTCTCCACTATTTTGGCTGTCAAACATTTTCTCTCCTAGAATATTTCTACACTTACACTAGTGTTGCCGCTTGTATTTTCGGTCGAATGTTTTCGCACGACACCTAAAAACTAAACCTTCGGCTTCGGCCAAAACTTCGGCCGATTTTGGCCGAAGCCGAAGGTTTAGCCGATTGTAGTTTTTTTAGCCGAATGTGGCCCAAGCCGAAGCTTCGGTCGGACACTATATATAACCTTCAATAAATGCAGAAATAGTGTACAAATAAACACAATAGAAAACAAACGATTCCTGTCTAACCTTCCCGCTGCATTATTTTTTTTTTTTTTGCAAAAAAATAGAACCCAGGCAAATAGTAATCACTTTTTTCAAAGCCATAAATCCAAATCTCAGAAATAAAAACAACATCTGGAGTGCTTTCAAACGAATCAAGATGCGTGGTAAGAGCTGCAAAGTTTTCTCGTAGACTTCTAATATTTTGGTGAACAATAAAAAGCTGAAAATATTATAAAATTCTGTGCTATTTGGACTGAAGGAGGAAAAGTCATCAATCTCATCACTTTTACTTTCGATATATTCATTTGGAGAAAGTAAATAAAGTTGAATGCAAAGTGCACTAAATAAGTGCAAGATCACTGAAAGATCGAATTGAAATAACTTTTTCGCCCTCTGTCCTTCTCATAAATATTTGATTATTGCTAAACCATAAATATTTATAATTTTGTCTCTTTTTTCCTTCTTTAGCTTGCAAAAATAATGTCTGTGTAAATTTAGTGAGTACATCATTCATGTAAATTGCTTCTATGTCCACTGCTATCACTGCTACCACTGCTACTACCGCTACCTCCGCTACCGCTACCACTGCCACTGCTGTTCGATGAGCTGAGTCGATTTTTGTTTTTCTCATCGCTATCATTATTCGCTGCTTTGTTGTGACATCAAAGAATTTGACACAGATGATCGACTTGGTTGCAGAAGAATTCTCACCGTTACTTGATTTTTTCGGATGAACTCTTTTCACATAACATCTTTTTATTTCTTCATAAGGGATATCCAGTATGATCCCAAAGATGTGTGCAGTGGTATGTCGTCGTTCTCCACAAAGACACCAGCACCAGAACCCACGTCGGTTTTGGAGCCATCTGTGAAGATACGATAACTGTTATTTCCAGGCTCAGATTCTGGAGCGAACCAGTCCTGAACCGAAGGGAAGTTGACTGAGTTATTTTGACGCAGTTTGAGCCTTGGGATCATCGTGTCATTAGACGTGAGTCAAAAGATATGCTGCTTGCAAGCTCCTCAAAGCTCCAGTGCGAATTGTGCCAGAGACCACATCTCTTTAAAAAAATTATCAAGGGGAGAAAAATTCAGCAGTGTTTCGAGAGCAGCTTTCGGGTTTGCTGGGGAAGGCCTCCGTATCGTCCTTACTTGCCAAGGTAAAAACAGAGTATTGAACCTAAAATTGGCGTAGGTACCTAATGGCTAGCGTGTCTGCTTGTAGTGTGTGAACTTTTTTTTGAGTCCCAAAAACATACCTAAATTTACTTTACACAGACATCGCTTTTCGTGAGAAACTGGCAAGTGATGTTCACAAAGCAATTGAACTGATTTTTAAACGTCGCCGAACGTCGCGTCGTCGGTCGGCCACGGCTTTGAATTCTATGTCTTTGAAATGCGTTAAGCCCAAACCAATTTTTCCTCCGCTGGTAAATTCATTGCCATGAAAAGCACTTTTTCAATAAGCCGTTCGGAACCGGTAAAAATTGTATGTCCCCTCCATTACCTCGAGAGGCTTGGTTGTGAGAAATGCACTAGGCGCTGCGCTGGGACTCCCAACTGTTGCACCATCCTATTTATGAGCGATAAACGTAACTGTCGTAGAGTATAGACGTGTATTCTGAGTGATCCTACTTCAAAATTTAAATTGGAAAAAAACTTATATATTGTTATATTTATGCATTTTTCTTTGCACCATTGTATAAATAGAGACCTAATCTTAGACTTAATTTGTAGAAATAACAACTTTTAAAGCTGAATTTAAGTTTAGCTTCCATAGGTTAAGGGTTGCCAGATTTTCAATTTTAAGTTAGCCTTTTTTAAATTGTCAAAAGGTGATGTCAAAGTTGAGAAACGAGCTTTACTGTATAACGATTTTTTTCTTAGAATATGACCAAGAATTCCACCCCAAAGGATGATACACGAAGTACGAAGTACACCCTGTATAAGAAAGTTTTTTCTTGTATCCGAGGTTTTCGTTTAATAAAACTCGGATATAAGCAAAAAAAATTTGGCACTGTATTTCATTAGAAATTCGTTCATCATTTATTTAGATTCACCTCTATGTTCAAGAAGCGGCAGCAAACAGCAAACTCAGACTAAATCAGTGTAATGTCAGGAAAACCAGCCGCGCACAGATTTTATCACAATACGCAAACAACAATATCTGCACGGATTACATAACTCCATACCTGTACTTTAAAAAATCCTTCTCAACCTGCTTTGCCAATAGACAGGATTGGGAGAATGAAACACCTCACACGAACGAGACGTCTATATCAATTTATACCGACGCGACGGCTCAAAAATGGAAGTTGGAACAGGTGCAGGTTTCTTTTCAGAAAGCCTAAGCCTAGCCAGTTTATTCAGACTTCCAAATCACAGCAGCGTCTTCCAAGCCGAGATCTTGGCTTTTTCATTTATTGCATACATACACATTTTGACAGTCCGTTCAAGCGCAGATATTATTCTTGGGTTTCTGTTACTCGTCTTTATTTTCCACCGTTGCATGAATATAACCAGTGGCGTAACTAGCCTTTTATGCAGCCGGTGCGAGCTTTCAAAACTGTGCCCCTGAAAAATGCTCTAACCAGGCTCTGAAAATTAAATGAAAAAATGTGCGTAGAAATAAATCTATCTATTTATTGTTTAAAAAAGTATATAAGTACCTACTTAGTATATTTCTTTAAGATAAAAAAAAATAAAATTGTTTATTCAAAAGTATTTGCTCAAATAAAGAAATGAAACAAACTACTCGATAATAACCCAAGGCTGTCCTCACTTTAAGATTACTTAAAGATCTACTTTCCGCGCTGTTCTCATTGCGAAGTCCTTGATTACATTTTCTTATAACAGGAGCCGTGCTATGTCGTGCTCAATTGGCAAAATCGCTAGGCCGTTTTTATTAATTTGAGCTTACTGAATGATCTCTCGTAAGAAGCTACAGTCACTAGCATCGTTAAAAATATATTTATAGCGATTACTATATTGGGAAACATTTCCTTTAAATCCACAATAGTTTTGAGAAGACCCATACTTGACTGCCATTCACATTTATCAAATAATGTAGTCGCTTCAACTTGACTCTTCAAAGTTTCTATTTCGGACCAAAATTCTGTGGCATTTATATCTGCAGAATATTTGATACTCAAATGAGCTGCATGTTTTTTTAGTTCTTCAACAAAATATGTAGTAATGTTTTTTAAGGTCAAAAAACCGAAAGTTTTGTATGTCGCATAGTTTTTTGAATGGCCATTTTAATTCAGAAATGATTCTATCTATTGCTTCATTTATCTGAATTTTGAAACTTTGTTGATGAGTAATGTCGTAGCTGGTGTCTGAACTTTCACTTAAATCGTGTCTTTTTACTCGCTTCGTCGCTTTTCAGGAAAATTGTATTCGATGTCACATTGTTCACAAATTCTTTTTGTCTTTGAATCTGGCTTGTTAGTCCCTTGATTAGTTCAGAAGCTTTGTCGATAGTCATAGTTTTAAGCTGTAGAGCTATATTCACTTTGTCAACAGATTCCAACATTTTTGGAATCTGTATTTTTATCGTGACGTGATGACTGACGCGTCAGAATTGTGTCGGTTCCATACATAAACCATCACAACACATTACGCACTAACCATACTAAATGTAGATAGATTGATAGATAGATAGATAGATAGATAATTTTTATTAATTTTCATTGTTCTATTACAAAGTTTACAAAAAAAAAAAACATGGCATTTTTGCCGTCTGCCTAGTTGACAAAACATAAAAAATAAATCAATAAATATAAAAAAGATTTTTCCTTTCAGTTAATTATCACAGGTTTTAAGAAAGAACTTGCAGTTACAATATGTGACAAAGTTTACTTCAAAAATAAATACTAAATGTATGAAAAAGAAACAAGCAAAATTGTCGCATTTGGGGCAAATATTAAAATAAATGCTATTCGAAAACCTTATATTATTTTTCAGTAGTAAGATACAATTTGTTATCATATCTCTGCGCTGTGTAATGACTTAAAAATTATTGTATACTCTGTTAAATTCTTTCAAACAATAAAATATATCTAAAAAAAAAAGGGGCACAGAAAACCCGCACCCATACATTTAAAAGGCAATACACACTGATACATACACTGTTTGGTGCGGATTTTGGTCCAGCGGCATTCTTCGAAAATGAGCAAGGAGTGGCCGTTAAAGTCAATGGCTATCGTTATCGGGCCATGTATAAAGAATTATTGTTCACAAATTGAAGAGGAGGGTATTGGCAACATTTGGTTTCAACAGGACGTCGCTACGTGCCACACAGCAGAAGCTACACTCGATGTTTTGCACCCTGTTTGTGAAGATCGCATTATCAACCGCAGAGCTGATGTCGTTTGACCACCTCGGAGCTGCGATTTGACACCGTTGGACTATTATTGATGGGGTGCCGTATGAAAGATAAGTGTTACGCCGACAATCCAGAGACAATTGACGCTTTAAAGGACAATATTCGTGAAGCCATTGGTGAAATACAGCTGCACACAATCGATAATGTGCTTAAAAATTGAACCGATCGTGTAGGCTACCGCATGGCCAGCCAAGGCAGCCATTTGAAATAAATTATTTTTCATTATTAACCGGAAGGATTGTACTTTCAAATGAAAAAATAAATTTAAGAAAATATTCATTAGCTTTTGTTGAAAGCATTTAAAGAAAAGAGTTATTTGGCGGACTTTTAAGATACTAGTGTGGTCATTTCTGCGCCCCTCCAGGGGATGCGCCCTGTGCCTGGGCACCGCTGGAACCGCCCTAGTTACGGCACTGAACATAACTAGAGTTAATTTTGATTGAACCTTTTTTACCAAACCAAGTTTAATATTGTTCCAACGGTTTCGACATGTGATAAGGTTCATTCAAACAATTCCTTTTCGTCAGAGCATGTTCCATCAGCTTGTTTCTATTCAAAATAAAATATTTCATTTAGATAACAAAGGCCAGTGATTATTTGTTTCAATGGTAGCTAACTATTTTCATGCGGTTTCTTACAGGCGATCGAAGCTTTTCTTCTCGTAAGTTATTAAAATGAATTTTTGTTTCTGAATTAGAGTTATATTAACAAAACACTCCACTCATGCCAATAGAGCATATGGCTTCGTTCAGTTTAAAATATACAGACACGAAGCTTTCTTTAAAGTAAACCTTTTTACTTTTTATGTAGTTATGCAACTTACAAAAGAAATTTCTTCTTGTTTGTGTTCTCCAATTTAAACTGAAATCTTTAAAATTGAACGACACAATTTGAATATCCTGGTGGTGCTCCATTCATCCCTTCAGCCGCTTCTCTATTTACACAATTTGAAATCAAAGATAAGGATGAAAACAAACAACTGAAAACATGAATGCGGCCTTCGAGAGTGCAAGCAAAGCTCAACGTGCGGAACACTGACACAAAAGCTAAAAACATAAAAGAATTAAATGAAAATTTTCAGGGCAAATAGTGACATACGGACGCGTTCACTAAAGCTTTTAAGGTCAATATATTGGATTAGATAAAAGACTAGTTTGGTTAGAAAATTCTTTGAATTTTCAACATTGGCTGATACACTCGAATTTTCCGTTATGGGTAGACTCCAGGCTAATTTTATCAGCCATGATTTGGTTTATGAGCATAAAATGACCATTCGCAATACGGTTCAATTCACCAAATTTTGTTTAGTATGCAGCTACGCCTCCACAGAAAAAATACTATTATTCCAAATACTGTTTCCACGAGCTCCTCTCAAAGTCATTTGAGCAATAGGAACCCCACTTAAGAAGATGGAGTTCAAGAGCGCTCCCAAAGCATTTCACTTTGGACTACACACACAGTTCAACAAAATCTTCATGTCAGAAAATATTCCTTCATACTTTATGTGATCTGTTTTTTTCCAAATTCAGAATAAGGTGACTTGAACAACGCTGAAAGTTATCGCGTAATCTCTTTTATGAACGATGAACGTACAAGCCAAATTACTCTGTTTTGTTTTAATAAAAGGAACGGAACAAGGTTAGAAGAAATAGAAAAGAAATAACAGCTTAATTAAAAAGGGTAAAGCTGTTTTGTCGATTTTAAAGCAACCTCTGATCTTATCAACAGAAATGCCCATATCTATAAACTCTCAACAAGAAGTATATCAACGAAATTCATTAACGGTATCCAAGGACTACCTACATGTGGAGTAAAGAGCAACTGTATGGGATGGATCTATTCTATCTGACTGGTTTGTAACAAAAAATGGAGTAAACAAAACTCTCGTTTGGTTGGATGTGGTTGCCTATCTACCTGCAAGAACTAAAATGATCAGTTCAAAGATTTACGACATTCATTTCTACATTCTGAATAACATGCTCCATGGTAGAACGTTTGTTGTTAAAAGTTGCAATATAACTTCTACCAGAACTTTTAAAATACAGAACGGTCTGCAACAGGGAGCGGTCAATCACCGGCGATCTAATTGGTTCTTTTCACCATACTATAGCGTACGCTGACGACCTCATTGCGTACAGAACAGGTCCAAGGATCGAAGACATCAGAAGTCTCTTGCAAAGTGACTTCGATAAGATTCAGCAATATTGCGATGACTGGAAGTTGAAAATCAGTTTTCAGAAATCGGAAACAATTATTGTGTTTAGAACCCCGTTGGCTCGGGCCTCATGGAATACGAGAAAGAACTTACGAAAGCTGGTGATCGTTGATCTACATGGCCACCCACTGCCAAGCAAAGTAGTAGTCAAGTACCTCGGCATCTGGCTAGATCAGTATCTATATTTTAACAAACATATGGATGCGGCTCTAGCCAGGGCCAGAGGAGCCTTTGCTCTGACGAGGCGACTGTTTCACAGCAGTCAACTTGATAGCAGAGTGAAGGTGATTTGCTACATGGCCCTCATAAGGCCGATAAATGTCTATGGGTGCCCTGTGTGGTTCAATGTTACAGCGTCTTAAATGGAAAAGATTCACCAGAGTCGGAGTACAAAAAATATTATCCCAATCCCAATGGAGTCCTTTACCACGGGGCTCAAATAAACAGAATCGACAACTTCATGATAAAACTGACTCGGGGTCACACTGCAAGGGCGATGTCTTCGAAAAATGGCCTGATATTTGGGGCTTACAATATACAAATTACAACATAGAATATATGGAGCGAAACGTTTCAGTGGATTCTAGGCCTGGGTAAATCGATCATTTTTGATGATCGAATCGATCAAGTATCGGTTTGTTGAATGATTCGAACATTTTAATCGATCGATCATTCAATCATTTTTATTTTCTCGTTCTGTTTCGATTTCAATCATTTTAGTTCGTACGATTCGAATTGAACCAAATGAAATAGGTATGTATGCATCAAACCAACTCAACCGAAGGCGTGGTTTGGTGTTGTGGAGGCATAGGCAACAATGTATTTTTTCAAGCAACATTTGCTCGGGAAGATTTATCTTTCAACTTGAAAAATTGCTCACACTGAAATAGTTAACAAACATACATGTGTGTATGTACATTCAATTCAAATAGTAGTGCATCCTACATCTACTCAACATTATTCCGATAAGCTATACCCTTATGTCCCGAAGTCATCACACACCGCTAGAAATGCTTGACGCATACATACCTACATACTTCACTTAGTTAATTTCGAATCGTTTTCACTAAAAATATTAAATACTAATATGTACAAACATCCATTAAAATTATTTCTCATCTACCCAACATCAACATCATTCCTACACTGCTTATGACTCCACCCTTCACTGCACCATGATAGAGAGAGCAACGTAAAGTTTTCGTACTTACACATTCAAATGATTGAATAAGATGGAGTCAAAAAGATCGAAATCGAGACTAAATGGAAATGAAATATCGAATCAAAATGCATAGAATAAGATGGAGTCAAAAAGATCGAAATCGAGACTAAATGGAAATGAAATATCGAATCAAAATGCATAGAATAATGAAATTGAGATCGAATATCGAGATTGATTGAGATCGATTGATTCGGACTGGAATGATTTCGATCATCAATACTTTTGAATGATCGAATCAAAAAGATCGAATCGATCATAATTTACACAGGCCTAGTGGATTCCTCCCACCGGAGGCTTTCCTCTACTTTGACATGATAGGTTTGATTCAGGACAGATTGGGGGTTCCGCTCATCTACCGCGTCTCCCGTAAGTCCGTAGAACGATGGCTCCTTTACAGTAGGCGGAGAGGTTGAAGAGCTCCTCCGGCTCAGTAGGGCGGTCTCAGATCGCGATCGTCGTGACGTTGTTAAAATGTCAGATATGTTCTGGTGGTTGTCCGAGCAAAAAATTGTTATTGATGATGATAGTCAGTCGCCAATGGCTGGCTTACACAGGTTTAGAGTGTAAGTCTTAGGGTAGAGGGTGGACACAGTGGCAAAAAAAAAAAAAAAAAAATCAGTTACAAAAAAAAAAAAAAAAAAAACAAATGTAAAAAAATTAAAACCCAAAAAAAAAAAATCATAATAAACCAAAACAAAAGAAAAATTACAAAACACAAAAACCCAAAAAAAGTATAACCAAACAAAAAGCAAAAAAGCTGCTGTGGCTGCTCTTGTTTTAAGTAGTTTTAAGTTGTTTGATTAGATTTAAGTAATTTTTAAGACCATACAAAAAAAAAAGATCTAGAAAACTAGGTTTTTCAATTTGTCTTAACTTTATCTCTAAGTTGTAAATTAATACGTTATCCTTAGGCCGAAAGGCATTAGAACTAAGATATTGTTTAATTTAGAGTACCTGATTAGGGTCAGTAAGTTAGTTAAGATATTATACTAGTTAATCTGGTTTTATACATTTTTGTTAGCATGTAAGTAGTTATAAGTGAAAATGAATTACAAATGGATAAAAAAAAGGAGTGCACTTTGAGCTACTGTTATAGTTGTATTTGTATAAAATACATAAAAAAAACTACTAAAAGGGCCCATATTATTGTTATATAACCTCAAAGCTAAATTTTTTTTTATTTTTTTTTTTTATTTTACCCATTTTGTAGTTTTTTTTTTCTAATATCATAAAATCTGTGATCCTCTTCCCCACCTTGGTATAATAAAGATCTTCGGTCACTTCGCAACCTGAGGAATAACTTATGGAAAAAATATCTTCTTTCAAAATCAGTAAACGACTACCAAGCTTTCTCGTTCGTTTTTACACAGTTTTCTGAACTTAGTACACGTCTCTATAGCGATTATGTTCTTCAAATGCAATCTTCAATAAAGTTAAATCCTAAACGTTTTTATGAGTTTATAAACATCAAAAGAAAATCTGACGGCTACCCTTCCTCCCTCTCTTACCTCAACGACTCATCATCAGACCCTGAAATGACTGCAAATTTTTTCGCAAACTTTTTTGAACAGTCATTTAGTGATTGCGAGGTAGAAGTGGATTTTCATTATTTCCAATATCTAAATAACTCTCCACAAACCTCATTTCACACATTGGATATTTTCCCATCCATAATCAAAAATAAAATAGATAAACTTCAGGATAATTACTCATCTGGTCCTGACGGAATTCCTGCTATAGTCCTAAAAAACTGTTCAAGCTTTTTTGTCCAATCTCTGACAGCCCTTTTCAAGCTATCACTTTCACAAGGCGTGTTTCCAACATTCTGGAAAACATCTTATATAATTCCTATCCATAAAAAAGGACCAAAGAATGTTGTGTCTAACTATCGTCCCATAGCCAAACTGTCCTGTATACCAAAGCTGTTCGAAAGCATTATTTATGATACACTGTCTTTCCACTGCAAATCAATTTTGGCTCCTGAACAACATGGTTTCCTAGCTGGTAGGTCAACCACGACCAATCTAGTGGATTTTGTTTCCCATACCTTGTGTACCTTAGAGAAAGGAAATGAAGTTGATGTTATTGCTACTGATTTTAGCAAAGCATTCGACAAAATGTCACACAAAATCATACTTTTTAAACTAAAAATCCTAGGCTTTCCCCCACTTTTTATTTCTTGGGTTTGTACCTATTTAACTCAGAGAAAATATGTAGTCTGCTTCAGATCATCTCTCTCCAACCCCTTCATAGCACCTTCTGGTGTCCCACAAGGCAGCCATCTTGGCCCACTGTTTTTTATTTTAGGGATTAATGATGTTGTCAAAATCCTTGATTGTAACGTTTTGATATACGCGGATGATATGAAAATATTTAGAAGTATTTTATCCCCCGCTGACTCTTCTATTTTACAAGATAATCTAGACAGGTTCTCAGTTTGGTGTCACAAAAATAATTTAGAACTTAACGTTAGTAAATGCCATGCTATAACTTTTTCCCGCAAACGTCTACCCCCGCCCCCTCGGTGCTATTATCTACAAGGTGAACCAATACACGTTGTCTCTTTTGCTCGTGACTTAGGTGTCATTTGTGATAAAGAGCTCAACTTTCACTCCCACATCGAACATGTTATAAAAAAAGCAAACAGCATGCTCGGATTCATAAAACGTTGGTCGAAAGAATTTTCCGATCCGTATATTCTCAAATCCTTGTACGTTACTTTCGTTAGGCCAATTCTTGAATATGCCTCCCAAGTGTGGTCACCTTATCAAATAACACAAGCTAAACGCCTCGAAGCTGTCCAACGTAGATTTCTCCTTTACGCTCTACGCAAACTTCCCTGGGAAGATAGATATCGCTTGCCTCCATATGCTGATCGTCTGCAGCTTATTGATCTTCAGTCTCTTCAAAGGAGACGCGAGATCTCCGATATCGTATTTATTCAAGATCTTTTGAATGGAAACATTGATTGTCCTTCGCTATTGAGTTTAATATCTTTTAATGTAAATTCACGTAATCTTAGGACTGTTCCCCCTTTCCGAATTCCCTATCACCGTACGAATTATAGTTTCTACAACCCTATGTCACGTATGTTACGTAATGTCAATGATTCCTATAATCTGTTCGATTTCCATACCTCAAAATCAACCCTCCGTAAATCTCTTGCTTCCTACTCACAATGAACCGAACCCTCCTGATTTCATTCATTCTTTTGAATATATTTTTTATTTTAGATTTAAGTTTTGTTTGTATTTTAGATTTAAGTTTTGCTTGCTTGCTTGTACTAAGTGTAAATAAATAAATAAATAAATAAATAAATAGGTCTCTATCATCAGTATTGACAGAGATATCGAGTTTAACACAGGTCAGGCCAAAGTTAGTCCTTTTTTAAATTATCAAAAAGTGATGTCAAAGTAGAGAAACGGACTTTACTGTAAAACAATTTTTTCTTAGAATCACATCCCAAAGTATATAACTCGAATTATAGGACACCCTGTATTATAGCCAAGAATTGAGCTTAAAGATAATGGTTAGCCAATATGTTTGATTGATTTTGGGCAAGTGGCCCCCGAAGCTGGCTTTTTTCAAAATACCAGATGGAGCACTCAGACCTAAATACCGGTTCATTGTACTCTCAGATAGCAACCTTCTTTTTGCTATAGCTTCCCAGATGCTCGTAGAAAAGCTAAAAGACGCTACTATGATAAGAAGTCTCAGTTACCAGCTCTCACCATGTCTACGCCGAGTATCTGTGACCTCATGCGAGAAAAAGCAGGACATTCAAAGAGGAAGTGTTCTGCGGTGTCCTCATCATCGCAAGATTCGCAAAGCGTGGTATCACTTAAACCTAACTCGTTTAAATGCTTGACAAAATAGAAGTGCCTGCTGGCAACTCCAATAAGCTTTCTAGTCTTTTCTGCTACGAAATAGCAAAAATGTTGCAGTCTTCTTACTAACGTTGGATAGCATATACGTTTGGTTTGTCTGCATCCAATGGAGGCATGCCATCTACGGTTGCGCTCTTCACAGATCCAATTGTTGATTGAAGCCCTCACTGAGGACGCTGGTAGACCTATCGACGACGGTTCAGGTCCTGAGAAGCTGTCTGTGATCCTTGCCTAGCAAGTTCATCGGCGATCTTATTTCAAGTTATGCTGTGATGCCTGGGACCCCAATGAAACTCACGGAATTTTGTCTTCCGACCGCATTCAGATCACTTTCAAAGTAGTTAGAGGGTTGAGAAGGGCCTTGAGCACAGCTTGGCTGTCGCTGCAAAGACAGATATCGCGGCTGGCTTGAATAAATTCGAGATGATTGGCTCAATTTTCGACCACCTTTTGCAGCACTTGGGTCCATTTGTCAGGAATAACGCCCCGAATATACTTTTGCAATTGTCTCGGGATTATTAGATGATAGTTTTGTTTTCTATTTATTTTTTTTGTTATTTTTTTCATTTTTATTTTACAGTGGAAGAAGGCTGGAAACTGTAATTGTTGCGGACATTAAGCGCGGCGCGTGTTATTTCGTTTGATAGCAGATCGGCACTGCCTTCAGCAATCAAACCAGGCCTGGGTCCCTCTTCTTTGCTGTTTACATACAAGAGAAAAATTTTAAACGCGAAAAATGTTCTTCATCATATATGGGATAGAGTGCTTAGGCCCACAACACAACAATGGAAAGTATATTTAAGGAAAACGGTGAAGCATTTTTTAGTTTGATTGTGAACTGCTAGTTTAGCTTTTAAAGTATGTACAGTCCCATAACAAGACTTTTTATACTTATATGAAAACCCTAATAGGAGTTCCGTTTATTTAAAACGCTTATAACAAGAAGCTGTGAAGAGTAAGACTAGGTAAGGTTAGGTTTAAATGGCTGTCAGGAAGACAACTGACACACTTAGTGTTCATACGACATCAGTGTGAACAGTGCCTAACTCCAAAATAGGCAACTGATAGTTCGCCCTCTAAAATAATTTAATCTAAGGTAAATATTCTACTACATTTGCCAAAAAAGTGTTTCGTCGCATAGCGACGGCACGGCATTATAACTTCAACCACCATCGAGAAACCTTTCTCGATGGTGGTTGAAGTTATAATGCCGTGCCGTCGCTATGCGACGAAACACTTTTTTGGCAAATGTAGTAGAATATTTACCTTAGATTAAATTATTTTAGAGGGCGAACTATCAGTTGCCTATTTTGGAGTTAGGCACTGTTCACACTGATGTCGTATGAACATTACCACCCCCCTTGGCGAAATACGCCAAAAAAAAAGTATTACTGAAAATAAAGCAAGTGAAATTTTGTTTAATTGGCAATCTAGTTAATGGGCAATAGGCACAGTTTTACTATGGGGCGGACTATTTCTCCGTTTTGGGTCTTTAATGTTGCACCTCTGACTCGACCATCGGAACCCGGGTGTATATTTATAACACGGCCTAGACGCCATTCGGTGGATGGCAGATTTTCGTTTTTAATGACGACCAAATCATCAACTTTAATGTTGGTTTGAGGTGTTTTCCATTTGTGTCGTTGATGTAGTTCCTTGAGGTATTCATCCTTCCATCTGTGGCAGAATTGTTGTTGGAGGCATTTTACTTTTTCCCACCGATTGATTAGCGATAAATTTGCATCGGCCAGATTCGGTTCCGGAAAAGATAAAAGTGGACCGCCGCGTAAAAAATGCCCCGGCGTCAATGCCAACAGATCAGAAGGATCTGTGGACATGGACGATATTGGACACGAGTTCAAACATGCTTCGATACGTGCTAAAACCGTTGCAAATTCTTCGAACGTAAATTTGGCCTTGGTCCCCAGCCCTCTTAAATGGCTTTTGAAACTTTTAACGCCGGCTTCCCATAGACCTCCCATGTGAGGTGCCCCGGGTGGAATAAAATTCCATTTCAAACCCTGAACGCCATACTTAAGACTCGTTTCTTTGGGAATGGTGCCTACAAACTTCTTAAACTCCTTGCGTAAAATTGCATCGGCACCTGTAAAGTTCGTTCCATTGTCGGAGAACACTTCTTTAGGTAAGCCTCGTCTAGAGGTGAATCGGGCAAAGGCCGCGAGGAACGCTTCAGATGACAAATCACTTGCCGCTTCAAGGTGAATTGCCTTGGTGGAAAAGCAGACAAACACACATGCATACCCTTTGGTCATACGACAATTCCGTGCATTGAAACTCTTGATTGTGAAGGGACCCGCAAAGTCTATTCCAGTAAATGTGAACGGTGGAGAAAAGGTAACTCTTTCGGGCGGTAGGGCAGCCATCATCTGCTTGCTTAAGTCTCTTTTGTTGGTCGCGCATATGGTGCAACGACGGATGCAAGACTTAACCAGAATTTGGAGTCTTGGTACCCAGAAACTTTGTCGTGTTAGTCGCACCATTAAAGAGTTGCCACCGTGCATAGAAATCTCATGAATGAATTGAACCAGGAGGCAAGCAAAACGGGATTCAAAGGGTAGTATTATAGGGTGACGTTCATTGTACGAAATGTCTGAGTTCGTTAGTCGCCCATTGACTCTAAGAAGCTTGTTTGAATCCAAGAATGGATTAAAGGACAAAATAGAACTTTTCGTTGACACTGGCTTGCCAGCTGCAAGCAGAGAATATTCTGCCGAAAAGTGAGCTTCTTGAGCCAATCGGATTAGACGAATTTTCACAAACTCCATTTCTGGTTGCGAGATGTCACGAGACTTGTATTTGCTGGGCTGTTGCTTTGAGACAGACCCGAAGAAGCGAAAAACATAGCACAATACACGCATAGCGCGGGATAACGTCGAAAAACGGTCAAGAAAATCTTCTGGTTCTTGTTGAACTACCAATGAGTTGGTGTTTTGCTCAGAATCGTCGAGAGAAATGCCTGTTAGTCCCACTAGAGGACTCTGAAAATTTGGCTGGACCACTAACGAGGAAACCTCTTTCTGTTCTAGATCTTCAGTACGTGGAGCGTCTGGTAATGCCACCGGCCATTGAGAGGCTGGTTCACAGAGCCATGCTGGGCCCTGCCACCACATACGATTCTGCTTCAGATCGGAGGGCATAACACCTCGAGTGGCCAAGTCCGCGGGATTTTCGGCAGATCTGACGTGCTTCCAAACTGCGTTGCCGACATTGTCCTGTATTTCACTGGTACGGTTTGCAACAAAGGTTTTCCAAACGCACGGAGGTTTTTTGAGCCAGGCCAAAACTATGGATGAGTCTGTCCATAAAAAGATTTGATATGTCTGGACTGGAAAATTGGGTAAGTAAAACTTTATCATTTTGGAAAGCAAAAGTGCTCCACACAGCTCAAGACGCGGTAAAGAGACCGTCTTTAGAGGGGCAACTTTGGACTTCGCACACATCAAGTAGGAGGATGCTTCTCCATTAGGGTGACTTGCACGTATATAAAGCGCTGCCGCATATGCTTTCTCGGAAGAGTCACAGAAGCCATGAAACTGAATCTCCACAGTGGGCGAGTATTCAACCCAACGTGGGATTTCTATAACCTGTATTTCAGGTAATGACTCTGCAAACTCTTTCCAAGTGGCAAATGATTCAGGGCTGATACGCTCATCCCACTCAGTGTGCTCAGCCCAAATGCGTTGCATCAATGTTTTGGCGATTATCACTACGGGGGCCAACCACCCCGCAGGATCGAAAAGACGAGCAATTTGAGAGAAGACCTCTCTTTTGGTCGGATTTGTCGACAGTGGAATGCGTTGCGTGGTGAAGTAAAAATTGTCTCCTTTGGCATTCCATCGTACCCCTAGTGTTTTTGTGGTGCTGTCAGCATCGAGCTTCAAGAAACTTTCGTTCAGCACATGTTCTGGTGGCAAATGGTTAAGTAAGCTAGACGAATTTGCGGTCCACTTACGTAGTGGAAACCCAGCTGAGTTAAGCAACGCTATAAGTTCGATTTGTGCCTGTTTAGCCGAACTGAGAGAATGACCACCAGATAGAACATCGTCGACATAGAACTCCGATTGAATGATTCTAGACGCTAGGGGATACACGGTTCTGCCTTCTTTTGCCAGTTGCAAGAGGGTGCGGATGGCCAGATATGGAGCACAATTGACACCAAAAGTGACGGTTTGAAGTTCAAAGTCTTCGATTTCGGACTCTGGCGAACTGCGAAAGAGGATTCGTTGAAATGGAGTATCTCTAGGGTCGACCAAGATTTGGCGGTACATTTTCTCAATGTCCGCATTGAAGACAAATTTATAAAATCTCCAGCGGAGAATGAGAGATGGTAAATCTTGCTGCAATATGGGCCCTGGATACAACAAATCGTTTAAGCTTACCCCATTCGACGACGATTGAGACGCATTAAAAACAACCCTCACTTTGGTGGTCGTGCTTTCAGGCTTTATGACCGCATGATGTGGCAGATAGAACGAGTTTACTTGACCTCTGGAAATCTTTTCGACCGCAGGCGCTTTCCGCATATGGCCGAGGGCGAGGTATTCCGAAATAACGCTTGAATATTGAGACTTAAGCTCCACCTTCATGGCTAAAGATCTTTCGACTCTAGAGAACTGCCTTAGTGCGATGTGTCTAGAGAACCCTAACTTGCCCTTTGACGATTGTGCCTTGAACGGCAAACGAACAACATACCTCCCATCCGAACGTCTCGAAGTTGTGTTTTTATAAAGTTCGTCACAGTAGCAGTCTTCTGTTGACCGAATGACTGTGGACGGCAGTTCCTCGAGCTCCCAAAATTTTCGTAGTTGAGTATTCAAATTGGAAGTACTCGAACTGTTCGATACTACGAATGTATTGAACGATTGGAACGACTCCGGAACTGGTCCAGACAGTACCCAGCCGAACATTGTGTTCTGAGCCACGAGGGAATCTGCGATGAGTTGGAGACCGTTCCTTATGATCGATGGGTATAAATCCGCACCGATCAGCAGATCGACCTGGGACGATTTATTAAACGTGGGATCAGCCAGTTTGAGGCCGCCACAAAGGTTAGGATCGATGATACTAAACGATGAACTTGGCAGATTGTTCGTCAATGATCGAAGCACAATTGCCTGGGCAGAAATGGTGATCTGGGCTTCATCTAAGCACGTGATTGCAAACGCACAGAGTTTTTTCGACGTTATGGCGAGATTACCACTGATTCCGGAAATGGTTGTATTCTTATCCGTTACGGGCAAGTTCAAACGCTTTTGTACTACCTCTGAGATAAAGGATATTTCGGAACCAGGGTCGATAAGAGCGCGAACTATGTGTTTGGATTCTTTGCTAACAATGCAAACTAGTGCCGTTGCAAGCAATATTTTCTTGGGAGCGCCGACATGAAAGTTTTGAAACGACGCTTGAGGCACGAATGGAAGTGACGACGCCGATATTTGAGGAGCTGTTGTTGCACTAGGGAGATTAGTGGACTGTATTTTATTTCCGTTTTCGTAAGCGTTGAGGTGCAACAGTGAGTGATGCCGTTTTTTGCAGTGGCTACAAGAATATTTGCTCGTACAAGCGACCTTTGTATGACTCGCGCTTAAACAGTTGTTGCACAGTTTGTGCTGCCGTACCGTTTGGATTCTCGTTGGGATCGACATTGCCGAAAATTTGGCACACTCATAAATGGAGTGCGCAGCCGCACAGATTTTGCATTTCCCCCCCCCTGTTTTGGCAAGGTATGTGTTGACTCTATTATTGTTTCGAACATTCGTCTCCTTTTTGGGAAGTCTATTAAGCCCTGTGCCTTTTGTCGACGTGGTGTCCGAAATGGACTCCAGCACCTGAAAGCGAGACGTTAAGAACGCGTCTAATTGCTGCCAGGTTGGAACTTTCGTCGGGTCTTCCAGGGATTGTTCCCATAGAGTCAGTGTAGTTTTGGGCAGTCTACTTGAACACGCAAAGACGAGAATCGGATCCCAGTCTCGCGTCATAACCTTATGAGCCTGCAACGTTGATACCGAATCATTTACAGTACTCTGAAGAGCTCGGATCAATTTGGCCGATTCTTCATGTACTGTTGGCAAGTTAAAGATATTTTTTACCTGATTGTTGACCAAGATTCGGGTATTTTCATACGTAGCCCGCAACGCTTCCCAGGCTAGAGAAAAGCTGTTAGCGGAAATTGGCTGACAATCCGATAAGCCTCGTCCTTGGTTTTGGCTCTAAGGTGGAAGAGTTTTTCTACTTCACCCAACTGGGGGTGTTTAATGTAGACTGCCTCAAACATATCTCGGAAAACCGGCCAGGAGATATAATCACCCTTGAAGACCTCCGTCTCACATGGAGGTAATTTGAGGTGACGAGGAGCGAATGTTGGTTCAGCTATCGATTTTTTGCCAGTCCCCTCCGGTTTCAGTCGTGCTTCGTGATCTAGGAAAAGTGCTGAGCATGCCACATAACTTTCGTTGCACAGTTTATACTTGGTTTCTATGGCTTCAAGGTCTACTGCTGCTTCTCTTGTCTTTGGGCCGCCTTTTATGTATAGGGCATAGATTTCTTTGACTTCGAGCCACAGTTCTCTTAACTCTGACTTTCTGACTTCGAGAGCGGACAGTGTGTGCCCGTGATCCGGCACCTCTTTCGCCGCTTGGTGAAACTTGACCAATTGATCAGTCGAGAAAATGAAGTCTTCCATCAAAGCCATCACAAAGTGCGTTTAAAATTGTATAAATGACAAGAAAGCGACACGAAACCAAGAAGATTCTAAAACTAACTCGTGGCTTACAGCACTCAAAAACCGCAGACTCTCAAAAAAGGGTCAAGATTTAAATTTAAAAATTTCAAAAAACAAAATTTGGAAGCACAAGAATCTTCAAAAGGCTTGAAAGATTCTACTGGGGGCCAACCACCCCGGCTTGAATACACCGATACGAACGGTGTATATGGCACGAACGAAAGGCAAAAATTTCCAAAGAAGCCAAAATTTAAAAACGTACGAATCTTCAAAAGGCTTGAAAGATTCTAAAAATTTCAAAAAAAATTAAAATTTTAAAGCTCAAGAATCTTCAACAGGCTTGAAAGATTCTACTGGGGGCCAACCACCCCGGCTTGGATACGCCGTTACGAACGATGTGTGCTGCACGAACGAGAGAGAGGGAAAAAAATCCCAAAGAGCCAAAAATTAAAAACGCACGAATCTTCAAAAGGCTTGAAAGATTCTAAAATTTCAAAAAAAATTAAAATTTTAAAGCTCAAGAATCTTCAACAGGCTTGAAAGATTCTACTGGGGGCCAACCACCCCGGCTTGGATACACCGTTACGAACGGTGAGTGCGGCACGAACGAGAGTAAAATTTCAAAAGTAAAAAATTTTAAAGTGCGCGAATCTTCAAAAGGCTTGAAAGATTCTAAAAATTTCAAAAAAAATTAAAATTTTAAAGCTCAAGAATCTTCAACAGGCTTGAAAGATTCTACTGGGGGCCAACCACCCCGGCTTGGATACACCGTTACGAACGGTGTGTGCGGCACGAACGAGAGAGAGGGAAAAAAAATCCCAAAGAGCCCAAAAATTAAAAAACGCACGAATCTTCAAAAGGCTTGAAAGATTCTAAAATTTCAAAAAAAATTAAAATTTTAAAGCTCAAGAATCTTCAACAGGCTTGAAAGATTCTACTGGGGGCCAACCACCCCGGCTTGGATGCACCGTTACGAACGGTGTGTGCGGCACGAACGAGAGAAACAATTTCAAAAGTAAAAAATTTTAAATTTAAAAATTTCAAAAAAAATCAAAATTTTGAAGCACAAGAATCTTCAACAGGCTTGACAGATTCTACTGGGGGCCAACCACCCCGGCTTTTCAGAAGTAAAAAATGTTGAAGAAAACGCAGACTTCTTCAAAGAGGAAGACAGTCTATTAAAATCACAAAAAACCAAAAAATAGGCGGGGAACAAAACCACTTGCCAATATCGAAGCTACCAAAAAAAAACTACCACTACCACGATGGAAAGCGATTACCTCGGAACCACTTCAACACAAAGAACTACCGTATATATATATTTGCGTGTTAAAAAAAAGGAAAATGACGCGTTTGGTGGTCAGGGTGCAACACAAAGAGTATATGTATATTTTAAAAAAAAATTGCCAATTAAAAGAAATTTTCACTTACCCTTTACATTTTACAAGTTAAGATGAAAATTAACAGGATATCTCCGCTTCGGTCTGGTCCCACGACGACGATGGGCACACTTCCACGTGGCACTATTCCACAGCGTTGCAGGCAAGGATTGTGCCCTCCTTTTTTTTTAGCTTGGTCTGAAGCGCCAGGCAAAATTATGCGCAGCGTGTCTGGAGCGCGTGGTGAAAGGCTGGCGTGGTCTCGATCGCAATGTGTGCGCGTGGTCTGGAGCACCAGGCAAATAGCGTGGTCTGGATCGCAAAAATTTGTGCGCAGCGTGGTTTTGAGCGCAAAAATTGTGCGCGTGGTCTGAAGCGCCAGGCAAATAGCGTGGTTTGGCGATGTAAAATGAGCGCGTGGTCTGGAGCCAACCTTTTGCGCAGCGTGGCTTTGAGCGCAAAAATTGTGCGCGTGGTCTGGAGCACCAGGCAAATAGCGTGGTCTGGATCGCAAAGTGAGCGCGTGGTCTAGAGCCAAAAACTTTTTGCGCAGCGTGGCTTTGAGCGCAAAAATTGTGCGCGTGGTCTGGAGCACCAGGCAAATAGCGTGGTCTGGATCGTAAAGTGAGCGCGTGGTTGAAGTTATAATGCCGTGCCGTCGCTATGCGACGAAACACTTTTTTTGGCAAATGTAGTAGAATATTTACCTTAGATTAAATTATTTTAGAGGGCGAACTATCAGTTGCCTATTTTGGAGTTAGGCACTGTTCACACTGATGTCGTATGAACATTACCGCCCCCCTGGTCCTTCGAGCCGGATAATATAAGGTCCATTGTGCTACCATATAAATTATGCGAGGGAGTACCTCACACCTCACTTAACAAAACCATTTGGAGCTTTTGATAAAGCGAAGGAGATGCAGGGGATCTGTGTTCGCCAGATCGCTTGGATCATCAAGGAAATATTTTCCTAGATGCCGTTTTCTTTTAAAGGAGAGTGCATGACATGAGCAGAGGAGGTGTGGTATTGTCTCCTCCTCCTCCTCCTAGCTAAGCAACTTCTACAAAAGTAATTAGAGGAAGCGCAGAGTTTTATAGCGTGTCTTCTTATCAGACAATATCCGGCGATGATATTGATTACGGAGCTAACGTGCAATCTGATTATGGATAACAAATGTCTTGTGCGTTTTGGATCTAGTCCTGACAAATATCTGTTCTGTTGGCAACACACGTGATGATAATGTTCCACCTATAATTTGTTCTATAAATTGTCTCTTGCTTTAGCATAAGTTTACATGTAGGTATACCAATATTCAACCTGCTCGTTGAGATCGGTAGAACGGTTTCTTCTCTGGCGAGTTCATCGTCTTTGCAGTTACCTGCGATACCTCTATGCCCCGGCACCCAAATAAGGTGAATATTGAACTGTACAGCCATCTCCTTAAGAGATAGGCGACAGTTAAGGGTTACTGAGCTCATAGAAACAGCGCCGAGTGATTTAAGGGCTGCTTAACTATCTTAGAAAATTCATATATTCGTTGAGGATATCACGTTTTCTTTTAGCCATGATAGGACCTCTTTCCGCTTGAACACGCTATAATGGTTTGGAAGACGGAATGAGAGAGTTACGTTAAGTCGGTTTGAGTACACCCCGCAGCCTACCCCTTCTTCAGTTTTTGAACCATCTGTATAGAAATGAATTGAATCATCTCTCAAAAATTCTTCGTCTTCCCAGGCCGTTCTCGGTGGGATTGCGACTTGGAACTGATTATCAAAAACCAATTGGGGGATGGTGTAGTTGGAGTGGCAAGGGTGCCACTAAAGTAAGTGCTCCGCTTATACACAAACAGGCTGTTCGTTGGACCTTGCTTACATTATCGCAGAAGGTCCTTTTATCAAGAGCGGTCCACCATACCACTACTCCGTATGTGAGTATTGATCTGATGACCGCGGTTTAGAGCCAGTGGGTGATTTGAGGGGAGAATCCCCATTTATTACCAATGGCTTTTTTACAGGAAAATAAGGCTACGGTGGATTTCCTTATTCTTTCCTGTATATTGGCCTTCCAATATAGCATTTTGTCAAGGATTATACCTATGTAGATATTTGGCTTCGTTTGAAAGTTCAAGTGGGATTCCATTTATTGATGGAGTTATTAGTTGAGGAATTTTGAATTTCCCGGTGAAGAGATCGAGTTCAGTTTTCTGAGGGTTGACCCCTAGATCACATTTTAGAAGAGTTAAAATAACAAAAGTCTTGTTATAGGATCCTTATTGCTTTAAGTCTTATTATAGGATTTGCAAAACTAAAAGCATATTCCAGTTTGAGCAAAGTGTCATTTCATTAATCGGTTTCAAGAGAAAAATTCACAATGCTTATATTAAAATACTAAACGATAAGAAAAGTGAAAAAGAAATAAAAACAATTAACGCCCTTGATGCGTGTGCCACCTCACAATCAAAAGTATTGTAACGTGCGCTTAGTTCGCAAAATAAAACTTCACTTTTCAATTTATTTCTACCACTTTTATTCAGTATCTATCTTTATTCGATCTCATCTCGACATGTGGGCTATCACTTGTATACAACAATTTACTCTTATGTGTGTGTATGTATGTATGTATGTTTGAATTTAATCTGTTCTAGTTTCTGAAGTCCACACAAACAATGAATAACAAATGTCAACAAGAAAATTAAAGGAGAAGAGTTTGTCGCAAAATGCATCAATAAAAATAGGTAATTACAATAATTTGCGCGAGTGAAAAAACTTTTTGGCAAATGTTAAATCGAGTGTATTTTTTTGTTTTGAAATATTTTGCATTTGAAATATTGTGTCATTTCTCAGAAACAGGGCTTACTAAATCTCAAAATATACTCAAGTATTATTTAAAAACTTTATTACTTTTCCAGCCTAACGATTCGTCATCGACTGAAGATGATAAGAAAACAATATCTTCATGGATGAATTTATCAAAAACGATGCTTATAGAACGGATTTAAGGGAATATAATATCAGCCTTCTAGCTTTGAAAAGTTTGTTACTGTTGTCTAATAATAGGAATTCCAATGCTTTGCCAAAAGACCCGAGGACCTTCCTTCAAACACCAATTGTAACGACCATACAACCAATAGGATTGGAAAGGCAGTATTGGCACCAAGGTCTTGGATTTTGTTTAAAACAACGTTTTAGCGATTGCAATGAAGCAATAAGAATTTCAATAAATATAAACATTGATGGTTTGCCAATATTCAATAACAATAGAATTTCGCCTGTTTTATTCAATATTTTCGAAAAACCTCTTTGCGACCAAAGGTCATAGGCATTTACAGTGCCAAAGCAAAACCTTTGAATCTAGAGTCTTATATAAGACCCTTTCTAAATGAAGCAAAAGAAATTCTGCTCAATGGTGTTGCTGTCAACGATTACGTAAAAATTGAAGTCAAAATTCGCTCTTTTATTTGTGAATCTCCAGCTCGAGCATTTATCAAAGGTAAGCAAATCATGAATCTTAAAAAAACTGATCTTTAATGGCCAGAATGGGTGTCAAAAGTGTACAACAGTTGGAGAATATTCATATACATTTGTGGTCATACAATTAAGTCATTCCATTTTTAGAAGATTTAAAAAATTTTTTTGTCTTACATTTGCATCAACAATTGTTGCGTGAGGCGAAGGTCAACATTTATGGAAATAATGGCAAACCGTATGTTAGACGTCCCAGCTGAGCTGAACCCAAAATACACCAAAAAGACCTTAAAGCATGGCGGCAATTCTATAATGGTTTGGGCGTGTTTCACAAGCCATGGTGTGTCGCTCCGCTGTGTCAAATAAACCTAAAATGACAGGTGTTGACTACCGGGATATATTGGACACAAATCTTCTCGGCGCCTACTAGAACCAATTACCCCAACGATGGATCTTTCAGCACAAAAATGACCCCAAACACAAGTAAAGAGTTGTAAAATCTTTCCTTGAAGAGCGTAGAGGGATTGTTTTGGGGTGGCCAGCGCAGTCACCGGACTTATCCCCTTTAGAGAATTTGGGGACATTTTCAAAAAAGTTGCTGCAAAAAAACCAAATAGTGCGACTACTCTCTGGAGTATTTTGCAGGAAGAGTGGAAAAATACGAGCGTAGAGCAATGCAAAGGTTCGGTGGATTTCATGCCAAGGAGAATATCCACCGTATCAAAATAGAAAGGCTATCCTACTATACAGGGTGTTCCGTACTTCGTGTAATATCCTTTGGGGTGTGATTCTTGATCATATTATAAGAAAAAAATGCATGACAGTAAAGCTCAATTCTCAACTTTGACATCACTTTTTGACAATTTAAGAAAAGGCTAACTTTGGTGTACCCTGACCTATGTTAAATTCAATATCTCTGCCAATACTAATGATAGAGACCTAATCATAGTTTTAATTTTTTGTAGAAATAACAGCCTTTAAGACTGTATTTAAGTTTAGCTTCCAAAGGTTAAGGGTTGCCAGATTTTCAATTTTAAGTGCTGTTCAAATTTTCTTCCCGAAACAAAGTTTACGGTGCGGTTAAAAAAACTATGCTTTTTTCATATTTCCCTTAAAAACTAAACTAAATATATGGATATGTAGACATCATTTATAAAAATGACTTAATTGCGTGGCCACAAGTGTATATCTGATTGCAATATATTTCCGAGGACCGAATGTAGGAAAAGAACTGATGAGTCATTTCGACAGAAAACCTGTGACTCGCACCACAAAATTTATACTCTGCTAGAAGAACTTCCCGGTCTTGGCATGATAATGAATTTTCCAGTTGCTGATTCTTTACACTTAATTATTTAGGTATCATGAAAAGATTTTTGATGGGGTGGAGAGATGGAAAGTTCAATTAATTTCGAACAAAATGGAGTGCTCGGGAAAGTTTTTTCATTTCACAACGTTTAACAAACATGAAGATGCCTTCAGAACTCCACAGAGCTGTAAGAGGGCTAGACTGCCTGGCCCATTGCAAAGCTTTGGAGTTTCGAGCATTCTTATATTATATTGGAATTGTTATTTTGAAAGACCATTTAACAAATGAAGTGTACCAGCACTTCTTTGAATTTTTTTGTGCTGTAATAATATGTTCTTCAGCTGCTTACAACATGCATCTTAATTTGGCTCACGAATTATTTTTACATTTCATTGAATTCTACAGAGATATATATGACGAAGAGCATATAACTTGTAACGTTCATAATCTTTCACATGTAGTAGATGACGTCAAACATTTGGGAATCTTGTCAACATTCTCTGCTTATCCGTTTGAAAGTAAGCTATATCAAGTAAAAAACATGTTAAGGAATGGAAAAAATGATTTGGCACAGGTTGCTAAAAGATTGACCGAATCCAGTTATATACCAACCAGTAATAGCATCAATCAGGAATCCAAAGGTAGCAAATTTACAAATAACATTGTTTATCTTTCGATTGGTGTTGTACTTAACACTGAAAATAAAAAGAAATGGTTCCTTACAAAAAACAACAGCAAAATAATTTGTTTAAAAAAAAATGTGAAAAATAACCAACTCTTTGTTATTGGTTGTAGTTTAATAAATCAAGAAAATTCTTTTGAGACACCAACTGGTTCTTCGATTTTAAACATTTATTCTTCAGATGGCAGCGAAAATGACCGGCTGACAGATGTGCTAAAGACTGCAATTACTACAAAATATATCCCGGAGTGAAAAAACTCATCTGAATACAACAAGAGCAGATTTTCCCATGCTATCTTGATTTTATTGACACAATTTCCTAGAGAAATACCAACACATTTTTATTAAAAAAAAAAAAAATGATCCTACTGAGTTTTATTACAATGATAAAAGCCTGAATCTCAACATAATAGCAGTATTTTATTTTCCCCTTGATCTGATCCGGATCAGATTTGCTTTGAAAAATATATGTATTTGCAAAAACAACAAGATCCAACTTTTTTTTGGATCACAATTGCAAATCCAGTTTTTAGTTTCAAGCCTCACATCTAGCGTTACTTTTTCATCGCATTATGTTGTCACCCTTAACTGAATGTGAACAGAAAAAAACTCAAACGTCAAAACAGAAAAAAATTACAAAAGCAAAAAAAGTTGAATTGCAAACTATACAGGACTTTAATAGAAATTAGGCTGGTATTCAAAAGCGAAAAAGGAATTTTTAAAAACGATTTAACATTTTCAAGGTTTTCAAATGCAGTGGAAATACGTTTGGAAAATTTTTTGGTGCGGGTGCATAACTTCACAGGTCATAACTTCACATGGGTCATAATTTCACCTATACACTGAACCAAAAAAGGTGGTGAAAGCAACTAAATCGCAGGTTAAGTTGACGAAATGGCGATCAATATACACCCTACTAAACCTTTTGTTGTCTTGAATAATTCGTTTATTCAATTTGACTATTTAGTAATCAGCTGTTAACTTAAAGAAAATTCGTCAAATCCACAAATAATTATTAGTCAATTTAAATTTGTAAATTTAAAGAATAATCATCAAATTGAATAAAAGCATTAGTGAAATATTTCGTCAATTCTACTCATGCAGATCGTTAATTTGAATAATATTTTGATTGATTGAACTAAAAGTTGTTGTGGATTTGGCGAAAACTTTCTTTGATTGAACAAATTAGTTTAGTTTATTAAACTATTTTTTTTTTGGTTTAAATAAATTTTCACAGAAAATTTTTGTCCTTTTCACAGTGCATTTGTTAACTTGTTTGATTCGAATACAATTGAGCTTCTGTAATGTAATGAATTAATTGATCTCGTTTCGAACAAATAAAACGTTTTTACAACCTTGGACAGCTGAAAAAAAGAAGATTCGACCTAACGATAACGACAACATCAATAACGACAACAGGAAAATATGTTAAAATTATATTTTATTTTTTTTTAAATTTTATATTTTTTACATTTTTCATTAAGATATATACATACATATATAAATAATATGAATAAATGAATATACGTAATTTGAATTTATTTTATTTTAATTTTATACCTTATTCCGCTGCATTTCGTTCATTTTGAAGAGCAATGATTTCGAGTTGGGGTCTTTTATTTTCTCCGAAAAAAATGACATAGTTTTATTTGAAAAAGCATAATTTCTTGTAACTGTAATAAAAAGTGAAATTATGTCCCACCTTGTGTGGGAAATAACTTCACACAGAAGTGAAATTCTGGCCCACAAAATAGTGAAGTGAAATTATAACCCACTAGAGGTGAAATTATGACCCATGTGAAGTTATGACCTGTGAAGTTATGCACCTGCACCAATTTTTTCCCTAGTTGCACACGATGTACATACAATCAAGTGAGATGTAAGATTATCAAATTAAAGGTTTATCGTGTAAAATATTAAGTAGGTATCTTTGTTTATGTTTAGATATATTAGGAAGAAGAATAGTCACTCAACGCTTTTGGCTGAGAGGCTGAGAAGGAGTGCCCGGCAATCATCTTCATTGATGAAATCGACGCCAATGAAAAGTAGCTAGTGAAAGGATTTGAACTATGTACAGTAATCCCCGGATAAATACCCCCCGCTTAGTTGCGTTACCCGTTTAATTGACCTGAATCCTAGGCAAAAAAAAGATCACATAAGAAATATACATAAAATTTCCCGTTTAAATGCATTCCGCTTAATTGCGTTTCCCGGTTAAATGGTCCAAAAATCAAAACTCTTTTTTCAATTTGAAGCAAAATTGCCCGGTTAATTGAACGAAAAAAACCAAATCATTGAAGTCACTTTTTGCTTACACCTTAAATGATTGATGATGAATTGGTCGCATTGTTGCGCGCCTACAAGTTAATAGTCAAATTGACATGACTTAAATCGTTGTGAGATTTTTTACTCTCTCGTGAGCACTCTCTTTTGTGCACTGCTACGAAAAATCGCTGTGCTGGAACAGGATTAGACTGACTTTCACCGAATTTCGGTGCATTTCGTGCGAATTTTCAGTAAAGAAACACACCTATTTATTATTAGGTTTGTTCGTTAAAACCCTGGGGTCGCCACAAAGCGTTTTTTTGAGAAACCTAAGGTCGCCCTGAATGTCAAATTGAGTGTTTTTTAGCCCTGGGGTTGACCTGGGTTTTCCCTGAACTCACCCTTGGTTTTTGCTGTGGCGAGTTGAGGGCTGTCAAATGGCATGTATTTTTATTCAAATGACAGGGATGTGTGGTGATTTTGTGGCTTTGCGTTTCTTGAGAATTGGAAAACCCAGGTTTTTTGACAACTCATAAGATTGTCAAGAAAACTTGGGTGAACCCTGGGTAAAGTTCAACGAACGAGCCTATTGTTTGCTGAAACATCAGAGTTTAGCGACTGGAAGGAAACAATGCAGGTGAAAATTACAGATACTTACCATGATATAATGTTCTAGCCAAATAAAAAGCAAATCTGACTATTTCCCTCTTGTACGCTTGCTAAATGTACCAATTAAAACATTATGAAAAATTGTTCCTTTTCAATCATTCCTAGGCTGAAATTGTTTTGTTCTTTTTTTATGTCTTACCATTATATGTTAATTTTCCGTTCAATAAAATTTTGATTTTCATTAAAAAGGTTCTTCTTGACTTTCTTGCCAAAGTCGTAAAAAAAATCGCTTTATTGCGTTTTCATTTCAATTAAGCGGGGTTTTTCTAAATGGGACAGCAGATCAATTAAGCGGGATTCTTTTAATTGCGTTCCCCTGTTAAATGCGTCTAAAGTTGTGCATTTAAGGTGACGCAATTAACCGGGGAGGTTACATAACAGAGAAAAAGCCAAGATTAGTTTCGTTCAATGGACGCCTTTTGATATACCAGTGCTGAAGTATTGTGCTATGGTCCATGGTATTCAAGCGGAATATTTTCGTAAAGTTGGCAATAACTGGTTACAATCAGATATATATGTAGCAGTGATTGGCATTGTGCTTTGCTTAAAACCCTTTCTGATTTTAAAGCTTCTGTGAGAGTAAAAATAAAAGAAGTTTGTGCAGCATTTAATCTTCCTGGTAAGATTGGAGTTGATAAATCTCAAGCTATGGACTTATACGACAGCTGCAATGTACCAGAAATTAGAGATAATTGTAAAACAGGTGTAATTAACACTTATTTGATTTACTTAAGGTTCATGCATCATCAAGGAAGGACTATTACTGAAAGCTACAAGCCCAAGAGCTGCATATAATTAGAGAAAAAGAACCAGTTTCAAAGTGAGCTTATAAGCAACAACACAAAAGCCTAATATCGTTTATTAATAGGCTAAAGTAATCTAGAAAATTAACGATAGTTAACTAGCATATTTTGGATCCAAGACCAAAGTGAAACAATAATAGCAGTGTTAAAATATTACCCAAATAAAAAGCAGAGGTTGTTTATTGATATCCGTACTTAGTGAGTATGATTATGCAGTTGCTATCGGTTGTGAAAAAAGCTTGGAAGCATACAAAGTTGTCTGCCAGAACACTAAAAAACATGATCTTCTCAGCAGAGCCAAACTATTTCCAAGTTCAAGGACAGAATGCAGCGATTTATTTGATCTGATGACTAGCAATTTTTCATATATTAAAAGAAGCAAATTGAAAGACTTGTAAGCTAACGTGCAAAAAAAGCCAAGAATTGCCCTTGATGGTGGCGGTACTGACGGTTTTAGTTGTTATTTAAGCTTACTTAATTGGAAAGATCCAATATTTAGGAGGTGTCTTATAGCAGATTTTGCTTGTTGTAATATTTTCTGGTTTTGGTTAACAAAATGGTGCTCAACATCAAATAAGTTTTTCTGCTGCAGAGGTAAACTAAACCTAATACTCTCTATTATGTTATAAGCGGATTCGATAAGCTTAGCACCGTCTTTAATAAATTATCTAAAGGGAAACCAGAATCTAATTTTATTAGAAAGCCAGAACGTTTCGAAGCTTGAATCAATGCGACCAGAGATAGACTAGATATAATTCGATTCCTCTGAGGAAAATATTGAGGCTTTGGTTTAGTAGTAGCAAATGGAAGCTCAGTAATTACTACACTATCGTTCCCAGGGAATTTTTTTGTATAGATCAAAATTCTGTTTTGGATACACCACATCAATTCCACTTGCTGTAACAACAATAGTGGGATGGTTTTTGTATATACCACCGTTTGCTGCAGTATCGATTCTTTTTGCAAGTTTCGAAAATAACAAAACCAGCTTCGCGTAAACCATTTTCCATTCATTGAAGAGTTCGCCCACCGTCGGGTAGCCAGATTGTTTGGTCTGCAGCTGTGGTATGCTGTTGATAATTTTTGACGAATTTAACAATTAAAAATGTAATTTGACTTTAGAAAATATTATTTAGTGGCTACTCTCTGTCAAACTTTAGAAACGATGCAGCCAACATTTAGAAATAAATTTTTTTCTGATCCAAGTTGTTTTATTATTAGATCTGATCCGGATCAGACCATAAGGGATAATAAAACACGCTTGCAAGGTTTATTTTAATTTAAAATTTAAGGAAAAAAGGTAATCCTCAAAGAAAAAGGTCTCAAAATAGGAATGTGATTGTCATCAACACAGCCCACTATTCCCGGCAACTTGAATTTACTATAATAACTGGAACTGGTGGAACCGATGTTCTTCTAAGGCTGTTTTTGGGCAATAAAAGCGGTGTGGCGCTAAATACCTATCTTTGCTCTCACTTCAATTTGCCAGTTGATAACACTATAGACTTCATATACAATGATTATACTAACCAAACCAAACAATAATTACCGGAACCGCTAAGCCGCTTTCTGGTGAATCTGGAGGACGATACCAGTCACATATCTGCATGATACGGCGTTCCAATAGTAGTATTATTATTGTTAGATTAAACATAATAGCCGAGAAATCAGAATTTAGTCTTCTACATAAACAGTTTTTGTTTTTAATCATTTATGTGTTTATTTCCAAAAAGATCTTTTTTATAAACTGCAAATTTGAAGTCTAGATCTCCCCTTTTTAATTTCCTATACGATTTGAGATTAAGAAATTTCATTTCTAGCATTATAAATTTTTAATATGGAATCTCTGTGGATTTCATATAGAAATGTGCAAGTAAGAGAAGAACAGTGACATCAATTCAAGTTAGAAGTAGTTGTACCGCTTTCATAAAATATAACGGCAAAATGCAGACATTTCTTTCATTAGATAGATAGATATTGTCCTGTGCGGTCTAATGCGAAAATCTTGTGAGCTGTGTAAAAAAAAAACAATTAAAACTAAAGCGCAATTTATAAAAAGTTCTTTACATAAGAAGTAAGAATGTTTAAGATGGTGCAAAACTGCAAACCATAGAAAGAGAGACCATCGTCTTGACTACATAGTTTTTTCAGGATGGGAGGAGGACAACTTTCTTTTCTGGCCGCCTTCCATGAAGCCGAAAAGCATGGCTAAGCTACTCAGAGACCCTAAGTATTACCCCGAACATGGATGGACTGCCCAAAACTGCTTAAGAAAGCGTGAGCTTAACTCATACGAGGAGTCGGAGGCTGAGATCCAGAAAATGGAAGCAAATTACGACACCGATGCCGTCCATCGCACTAAAGCTCCGTCTCCAGGAAGAAAAAAGCATTCCACTATTCGGGCGAAGTGTACAGCTTAAATTAGTCTTTCGAAAATTGTTTTCAGGAAAACAACGTTTTTAATTAAATAAAAGTTTTAATTGAAAAAATATTTCCGGCTTTCAGGATAATTTAACATTGAAATACAGGAAACATAAATTTTAACAAGCCTTGACATACCATCATTAGAAAACAACGTAGGAAACATTAATAGTTTAGTTTAGGTGAGTAAAAATGGCACAAATTCCTATTCCAGGGACCACTTTTCCACGATATGAATTCCCTTAGAATAGTTTGAATTTATAGGCCAGGCTTGTATTGGTCGATTTGTTGAAGCAACAACGATAAAACTTTTATTTTTCTCCTCAATAAAGGTCCCGACCATTGATGAGCAATCCCAATTGATCGAAATCGCTGAAGTGAGTTTAACTTTCGATTTGCCACAACATATGAATGACACAACGCAAAACTTGAAGGAGATCACGGAAAAATTAGAAAAAGTGTTCAAAGAGCTGGGCAGACAGATCCGAGGCTGATTTGGATGAAGTGGAGCTAAACCTCAGTGATCCCAAAACTATGAACGATTACTAATTACGTGTTTTCGCTTCCAATTGCAATTGAAAATTGTTAACGTGAATCGCTTTTGTATCAGAATTTTTTCAAAACTGTGAGCATTTGAAATATTTAAGACTAGTCATATTATTAAAATTGATGTAACGAAAGCTATAGTATGTCATTCTACTTTAAGTATTTTGGAAGCGACATTATTAAATGTGTATCACTTTCTTCATTTTTCCAGCGAATTCGACTCAAATGAAAAAAGTCACTTTTCCCCTAAATTTTTTTTATCACAACTGGATTTAATATTGAGTTACAATTATGTATTAAAAAATTTCTTACAGGCTTCCAAAATGAAAGATGTCTACGGCGACACTGGGATTAGGAACGCTACAACAAGCGCGTACCAACTGGTTGACTGATTTTTTGCCGGAGAGTTTTTGGTTCATGTCACCTGGAGCGGAGGTAGTCGGGGGAGGAAAAAACAGCCCTAAAAGGCTTTAAAATACTTAAAGGCACCTATACTAAGTGCATTTACTACGATGGTAAAATTTGCAGCGGGCTCCTTTGATGAGCAGAAGTACAAAGATTTTTTTCAAGTTGTCCTTAAAAGTTCTAAAAAAAGAATAAAACAATAAGGAAATATGCCTGCAAGAGCTTCAACTCAAAAGAGAATTAATAGTAAGGCTGAAAGTCTCAATGCTTTAAATATACTCACTGCCGCTATCAACGAAGATCCTACTGAATCTAATGCTCCTGTCAATGACCATATTTAATTTTTATAAAAAAATAAACAAAGTTCTGTTATTTTATTTTGTTTTTGAATTGTAACAATTGGAATTTCTGTTTGTGGAATACTAGGCAAGTTGTTTTGAATTCGATATCTTTTTTGCGACTCACCTCGATTTGGTCAAAACCTTTATGGGGTGGTCATTATGGCTTTCATCTTTATATTCTCATCATTGTTTTAAGGCAACCTATTTTATCTTAAATTTTGGTGTGTATTATATACCTTGTTCTTAAGCTTTCCCATCAACGATTGGCTTGATGTAGGTATACAGTGTGAGAAAGTATCCCACTTATCAGAACTAAGTGCTATCGTACTCGTCTTCAACGTCTTTAAAACGCTATGCCCCTACTTCTTAAGGCTCACAGCAAAAATAAAGTGGTACAATGAGTAAATACTCATAAGCACCGTACAGCCGGATCAGAGCACATTTCATGATAATGTTATTTCTCTCGAAGGGTTTGTTTATTCTTCGTGGAGCCGGGTGAAAAGCAATCAGTGTGTCTCAGACCCGATCCTCGGACTTGCACTTACCTTTGGTGGGAATAATCACTAGCTCAACAGAATCTTTCAAACTTAAATCTGTCCCTAGATTTAGCTTATTTCACTGTCCAGGCTCTAGAGAGTGAGTGAGTAGAATCACTGCTGAAATTCTAAGTGAGTAATTTGATACCCAATTGCACATACTCACTCACTGAATTCCTATAGCTAAATCTCACTCTCGGAAAGTGAAATTAGCTAAGCCTCGGAACTGTGCCCCTGTTCTGTAACTATCGCCTCGATAACATGTAACATCGATCGACAAACAGTGAGAACCGGAACGAAATCCTACTAAATTCATAGAATCGCGTTCCATTTTCCACCGTTTATCGCCGAGGCGATAGTTACAGAACGGGCACTGGGCCCCTGTTCTGTAACTATCGCCTCGATAAAAGCAGGCGATAAACGGTGGAAAATGGAACGAAATCCTACTAAATTCATAGAATTTCGTTCCAATTTCCACCGTTTATCGCCAAGGCGATAGTTACAGAACAGGGGCACTGGTGTCACACAATAATACTCCATGACACCATTTTCGATATATTTGCGAGAACCACAAAGAGGCGAACTACTTGATTAAAATAAAAATCATTAATATTTACGATAAAAAAAAAAAGAATTTTTAATCTTAAAATTATTATTTTCTCACTCATAAAAATCTAAAAGCTTATGAGTCTCAACATAAAATAGGTACGTTCTTTGCTTTGGACAAGGGCCCGAATATACTAAGCATCACCAGCAGAAGTGTATCAACCCATATACCTTAGATCAATACCCGTGTACATTCTAAAGTAATACACTTGGAATATCTGTGAATGAGAAAACACCAATACGATGATATCAGCAAACTTGGTCAACGTAAATCAGATAACACTAGAAAATTTAAAGAAAAAAATAAAAAGATTATGCGGATCGATTAATTCCGAATAAAGCAAGCGAAAAAAACTACTCTTTGTCAATTCCAATTTATCGAAACTTTTTTCAACTTACATTTCAGGATACCTGGATTGAATGTACATCTGTGTGTTAAGGTAGGTATGTGTTGTTGCACTCGACACCTCCACATATCAGGTTTTGATGGTGTCTCTGCGAATAGTTCAAAGCTCATATTTATGTTTCTTTGAAAATACAAGGAAACGATTGGTATGCCTCCGTGCCCTTGTTCTAAACGATTTTAGATTAAAGTAGTGGACAAACCTTAGTTTAAAAAACGATAGAGTAAAAAAAAATCACAGGGCTATTGCAGAAAGCCGCTGCTGATCGGTTTTGAGGCTGATTTGTATACAAACAATTCTGACCAAGAGCGATCCAACTCGCTTTTTGTAATAATATACCAAAGAAAAATTTCTTCTGAATACCTTTTCAATTGCTCTCAGTTTTCCATCAGGTGCAGATTTTTTCGACAGCAAACCTTAGGGAAATTGCAAAACTACGTTACAGTGAAAAATTACTTTTGATATAACTCAGTAAGGTTTAGGGTATGGTTGAGCTCATCTTATTGAAGCACTTGAAAACTTTCAAAACACCCTCAAAATCGCAAGTTATTGCAAAAGAAAGATAGTTTTTAAGTGCTTTGTTTGATGTACTCAACCATACCAACAACCTAAACTAAGTCACAACAAAAGTAATTGCATTTTTTTTTAATTTGTACCACTGTGATTTTATTTATAAAGAAAACTGCATTTTTCGTAAATGGAGATTGCAATGAACTGAAATGGAAATTTTGTTAAAAAGCCACACTTTAGAAAATATAAAATATTAAATTGTGTACTCACTGTTAGAAAATTAACGCTCTAATGTGAAGTACGAACACGAAGTTCAGCATCGTCTTAGTATACATATCTACATATTTTACCTACATATTTATTATTGTCATCGTTTCTTATGCTCTCACACTCCCACTTGAATCGTTGGTACATTTTATTTATTGTTGCCATCGTTTCTCATGCTCCTTCATACTTGAATCGGTAAGATCTTTGAGAAGAAAAATGCAAATAACCGGAACCGCTTAGCCGCTTCGTATTGAATCCAGGGGACGATACCTGTTTCATTTACACTAACGGCCATATTATTCACTCTTTAAATTTAAACCCAATACAAATAAACCCAGTTGTCAAAGTGAGAAATAAAACAATAATAAGAAAAACTCAAAAACCCATTTTTTTTTTTTTTTTTTTTTTTTTTTTTTTTTTTTTTTTTTTTTTTTTTTAAGAGGAGGTTTATATGCTAATCTGGAGAACTTAGACCAATATCCGGTCCATTGTACAACCAGAGTAGCAGTCAGTGTTGGAATAAAAAAAAATCTGAAATCTGGAAATCCTAGCATGAAAATCTGGAAATATCTGGAAATGTCTGTAATTGTGAGGGTAAAAGTAAAATTAAAAGCAAAGAGTGAGAAGATCTACTCAAGAGTCCAAGTATTCTCTCATCTGTTTTTAATATTAATTTAACTTGCAATATGCAATTATAGGTTCTATAACACTAAAAAGCAAGTTTTGCAACTGTGCAGAAAAGAAAATTTGAGATAACAATTAAACATGACATTAAGATAATAGAGAATACGGAAAAAGTGGGTCCTGCAATTCTGTCTGTCTGTCCGTATATGGATCTACAGCCTAAATCGCTTGACCGATTTTCTTCAGAATTTTGCAGTTAGTGTCTAGATGGCAGTCTATAGAGGGGTTTTAGAATTGCGTCTCTAGATCTTAAAAATAAATAACGGTATCTGACACAAGACCTATTTGTTAATAAATATTTTTCTCGAAAACGGCTCTAACGATTTCGATAAAATTTCATATGAGGAATTATATCTAGGTTGATTTTCTAATGATGTAAAAAAATTTAATAACGTCTTAAAACGTTAGCCTCCATAGTACCGTTTTTTCAAAACCGACTTTCTCTCTAACGGCTAACACGATTTTGACGAAATTAATTTTAAAAGTTCTAGATTGCTTACAAAGGGTGCATATCAACATTTGAATTACATTCGCGGTTATTTTAAAATTCTAGTTAAAGTAAAGTAAACTTAAAGTTAGTTAAAGTAACTTTACTTTGAGTCTACTTAACTTTACACAAAGTAAAGTAGTTAAAGTAAAGTAAACTTAAAGTTAGTTAAAGTAACTTTACTTTAAGTCTACTGACCTTTAACTTTAAGTTAACTTTACTTTAGGTTTACTTTACTTTAAGTTTAGTAAAGTTAACTTTACTTTCACTTTAAGCTTACTTTACTTAACTTTAGGTTTACTTTACTTTAAGCTTAAGTTTACTTTACTTTAAGTTTACTTTACTTAAAGCTTACTTTACTTTAAACTTAAAGTAAAGTAAACTTACTTTACTTTAAAGTAAACTTAAAATAAAGTAAACTTACTTTACTTTAAGTTTACTTTACTTAAAGCTTACTTTACTTTAAACTTAAAGTAAGGTAAACTTAAACTTAAAGTAAACTTAAAGTAAGGTAAACTTAAACTAAAAGTAAAGTAATTCTACAGCTATAGTTGAGAAGTCGAAAAACTAGAAATGAAACAGGTAAAACTAGTTTCGATTCAAGTTTTGCAAAAATTAATCAAAATTAGTTTCAAAAACAAAATCGCTATTATTAATTTCTGGAGAATAACTCGTTCAAGTCTTAAAAATGGTTTCTCGTTTCGAATAACAAAACTACTAGTTTTATCGAAAGAGCTACTTTGATTTTGAAAATACAATATCAAATTCAAACAAATTTTGGAATTTTAAGGCGTTTGATTGTTTGTATAAATATATGAGAATAAAATAGAGGTAAGCATTGAACTTCCCGTTTTATTTCTCAAGAATAAGAGCATAAGGGTCGTCGACAGTTCAATATCAAAAATGGAGACCCTTGCATCGCTTTGTTTATCTCATGGTGGAAGTGGTATTTTGTCCAAAGAGACAAGCAGACAAACAAAGCGACTCAAACAAAAAGATTATTCAATGGATTATTGTCCAGTCAGTGTGCAATTCGGTATTTACGCAACACATAAACCTAATAGAAATAGCTATTCTTTTGGTCCCATATTATATGCACCTACCACGAAACATATCCGCCCTTCTAGAACGCTTCAAGCTCATTTTGATGCGTTTGCGGATAACGCACGGGGACACCAACGCCGCGCCGCGCCGCGCCAAGGATGGTGAACCATGCTTAGAAATCGCTCTTGACAATTAACAGCTTAGGTGATTGTTAATTGATTCAATCTGACCTTGATTCTCTCTCACACTGGTGTTACGAAAAATGCTTGAAACTTAATATAAAAAAGTGTAATATTATTTCATTTACTCGAAAATGTACTAGTATTCGGTTCAATTACACAATTGAATCTAATGTCTAAAATCGTGTCTCAAACATTAAGGACTTAGGTGTTATTTTTGATTCCTAACTAAATTTTTGGAACCACACTAATTTCTTAGTACCAAAAGCTTACTCGTTAGTTGGATTCATAAAACGAAATGGCAAGGATTTTCGAAATCCTTATGTTTTATTAACTTTGTAAACATCTCTTGTCAGATCGCTTTTGGAATACGCTGTTGTAATCTGGAGTCCCGCGTTTAAATTAAATTCTGACAGGGTAGAATCGGTTCAAAGAAAATTTATGAAATACGTTTTCAACAAAATGAGCTGGGGTTTCTGTCCTGATTACAAAGCTAGGTGCTTATTGCTTGGAATTAAATCATTAGAATCAAGAAGAAAAATTCATGGTGTGATGCTCATAAGAGACTTACTATGCTACCACATAAAGTGTCCAACACTCCTTGCTCTATTACCTATTCATGTACCAGCCAGGTCCACAAGAGCAAGAATTTTCCTATTTCAAAAAATACATAGAACAATTTCTGGATGTAATGACACGTTATCAAGATCTATAACTGATTTCAATTAAGTGCTTTCAGAAATTGATTTTTCAATCCTTATTCGAAGTAAATATAAGACTGATTTATTGTTTTTTTTTTTATAATATATTAATTTATTCTTGGAGTGAAATTGGTTGTAGATTAATGAAAAATAAATACATAAATAAACTTTATGCAACACATTATTGAATCTCTGAAAATCTGGATTCCAGATCTGGAATGACTCTCCAGATCTGATCGTCTGGAAAATGATGAAAAATCTGGAAAACTCAGATAATAATTCTGAGCATATTCCACCGCTGGTAGCAGTCTACCCTTTTTTTTGTGTTGCAGTAGTTGGAAAATAAGTTGTTAGTAATTTCACATATATAACCTCAAGGGCGGCGTCCATATGAAACTGGGAGGCTGAAAGAAAAGTAGATGCCCAGAGCGGGATTCGAACCCACGCGTCTGGCCTATCTACTAAACACTCTACCACTGCACCACGGCCGCCTAAAAACCCATACATTTTATGACATTTGAAAAAATACAAAATGGGTATTAGTGCGCTTATTACTGAGTTTTTTTTATTATTGTTTTGTTCATCTGTAAAAAATAGAGAAACTCTATGTTTATCAGGCATTTTCTGCGAAAAAATGACCTCAAAGTCAAAACTTTGTTTCGGGAAGAAAATTTGAACACCACTTAAAATTGAATCTGGCAACCCTAAGCCTATGGAAGCTTAACTTTAATACAGAATTAACACCTGGTCTCCGCATGCTTTAAATCTATCGCAGCTATTACAGCAGCCTTTGAATATCGTATGTGGAGACCACTATAGGGGCTTTACTTTCATAGCCTGCGATAGATAGCATACTTTTATCGCAGGGTATCTATCGCAGCTATTAAAACAGAGGGAACTGTCGTCTGCATATGTTTTTCCACCATTTTGTTACTTCGTTGTTGTGTTTGGTTCAAAAAAAGTATGCTACAAAGTGCCCACAACACAAAATGTGGCAGTTGTTCTGCTTTCTTGTTTCTGTCATATTCCTGCTTTTTGCTATGAGTTTAAAGCAAGTGGTGGCACAGCGTAAAGTTTGTTGTTTCTACAAAAAAGTTAGTCTAAGATTAGGTCTCTATCATCAGTATTGACAGAAATATCGAATTTAACATAGGTCAGGGTACACCAAAGTTAGCCTTTTTTAAATTGTCAAAAAGTGATGTCAAAGTTGAGAAACGAGCTTTACTGTAGAACAATTTTTTCTTAGAATATGACCAAGAATCACACCCCAAAGGATAATACACGAAGTACGGAACACCATGTATACTATTTTTTCCATGGTTTTGCAGGTTCAAGAAATGAAAACTCCACCAATTGCAGCTTCAGGGGCTCGAAGACAAAACAAACCGAAGGAGCAGGTCTGTCTCCACTTGGGAGAATTTCTTGACCCTTGTTGCCTTTTCAGCGACACCTGATTGGTGCGTTCCTAAATGGTTTCGAGGTTACGCGATGCTGTAGTGTCAAAATCATCGTTTTTGGTGTGTATGTTTGACTTTGTAGTTATGATTTCATTAAGGAACGACTCGATGTTACACTTTGTTGGTCTGTCAAAAATAAGAATAAAGTATTTCTAAAATATAAAACCAGCTAAAAGAAACTCGTTTTTGATGAAGAAAAAAGAATTTTGAAATGAACAAGATTGAAAATCAATAACTACTTACAGAATTTTGAAAGATTAATAAAAAAAAAAACCAAAACAAATCTGAGCAACAACAATTTTAAAGGGGTTTAACAGATCAACATCGAAACTCAAGTCCCAGAGATGAGTTGGAAAAAGTTAAGAAAAGTACACGGAAAGAAAAAACCTTGGTTGATTTAAACATGTTTCATTGTTAATCAACAATTCATCTAAAGTTGTGAAATTAACCAAGTTTCGTGATGAATTCAAATAAGAACGCATTTTCAAATCAAGTATGCTGCCGTGATCAATTTTTTTTCAGGTAAGTATCATAAAAATGTTTAAATTAAGTATGTTCTTAGTTAATTTGAATATGCTCTAATTTTTAACCAACAACGTGATTGTTGATTTCATACTTGATCAACAACAAACATATTTAACTAATAATTAAGGCTGAAATTACAAAGACTATCACGTTTGTGATTGAAAAAACAAATACACTGTTGAACTATCACCAATATGTTTGATCAACAATGTTCATACTTCTTTAATCAATAAAGAATAGTTAAAGTATAAGTAACATTTTGAATTCCAATATTTTTCATACTTAAGAGCTTAACGTGAAGTCGCATAACGGAACTTCAATTCATTATGATAAGTTTCCTGACCATTTTATCTTAATGGATAATTAATTAATTATTCTTTATTGTTGACCAAGTATGTTCGTGAGAATTCCACGCCACGTTTTTATTTGCTCAACAGTTTTAATGTAAAATTTCTATGATAAATGCCTGAATTGAAGTTTGACCTCGCAAATGTATAGGTCAAACTTCAATTCAAGCATTTATCATAGAAGTCTTACATTAAAACTGTTGAGCAAATAAAAACGTGGCTGAATTCTCACGAACATACTTGATCAACAATGTTCATATTTTACCAATAATTCAGAATTGTAGACGAAACACAAACGTTGTTAATGTATCATGGACATGTATGTTTCTAGTATCACAACCGTTGTTGGTTAACAATGAAATTGAAAATGACGTTGTTGATTTGAGTAATGAAAATTGTAGCATTTAAATAAATAAAATGAAAATGCCAGCTTGTTCAATTTAAGTATGTTCGTGCTTGACGCAAAAACAAACAAGCTTCATGTTTGATTTTACCAAGGTTTTTCTTTCGGTGTAACATTCTGACAGTTCAACATTGCATTTAGGAACGACATCGATGTTATATTTCGTAACTTTTTTGCATTTAGGAACGACATAATGTTACCCGATGTTACATCGCGTAACATCCAAGAATAAAAGAACAGACCATTGGTCTTCCAATGTCAACAGCATGGAAACAACCCGAATGACCTTGAAGGCTCGTTCCATCGGATGGGAGTCCATCCTCTCAGCATTCAATGCTATGCCCGGTGTTGTGGTATGTTTTTGATTTCTATAGTTTACTCTTCCAGTATAATTATTTTTTGTTCAAATGGCAAAGAACAGAGAAAGAGCTCAAAGAAAGGGCTGCAAATGTACGAAAGGACCTGTATAAACTCGCACGATTTTAAAAGGAATGCGTACAAGCTACTGGTGGTGGCAATCTTCCACCTCACAGGCCTCCGAAAAACTCTTTCGAACTGACTGAAGTCGTGAAAGAGTTTGCTCTTACAATACAGGTACAATTTTTACTTAAAATTTGTTTATTATAAAGAAGTCGCTAGTATTCCTAACTTGACAGGTGAAACTGGCAGGGTTGGAGCCTTTTGATAGCGACGGGATTCCATATCTCCAGGGACTTCAATGCAGATGTTGACCCCTCTGTTTTTTTGTTCAACAACGCGGAAACAGTAGAAACGGTCTAATCTTCAAGTGTTGAAGAGGTGGCAGTTTTTACTACAGGGACAAGTTCTGCTTCAGTGCGAGTTCCGCTAGAAGAAGCAGTTGGTCCAACTACATTGCTGAGTGAAGTTCCAACCTCTTCACCACTGCTGAGGCCAGCACAAATGTTTGCGACGGAAAGTCAGCGTCGTAGTCGCAAACGGAACATTGACGGAAGCCTTATTGCGACTCCCAGTACCTCCAACAGTGCCATTGACGCTTACTACGAGCAAAAGACAAAGCTGTTGGCTGAGGAGAGAGAACGCCGCAAAGATTGGTACAAGTGTTGTGTGGAAGTAAAAGACGCAGAAGTTGTGATGCGCAAGAAGCAGGCAGAATTCTAGTCCACTTTAGTCCAAATTGTGACAAGCAATCCTGTAAGTATCAATTCAAATATACTAGTTTTTCAACGTTGCTAGGACTATGGAGCCCACCAACCCCATCCAACCAAACCAACGGTCATCTCAACTGGATGAAAATATAATGAGTGAGGAGTACCTGGATGAATATTCACTCTAGTTTTAAGAAAATCTAGTTTTAAGAAGAAAAAAAAGTAATTTAAGCTAGATCTAATCCTTTAGAATTAAGTAAATCGTTTATTATAAAGTAGAATTAAGTAAGTTAGGCTACATATATTTATTTAGTTGTAATACCTAAACAAAATTTACATTTTAGTTTTAAGAACGTCAAAATTGTTCATTTTTTACCAAATAACCGGGGTGGGAAATTCACTGCGAATTATTTTGCTATCTGACTATTTATGATATCGATAAGTTGGGCCTGACCCCTGAGCCCTGACAGAGTCCTTTGAACATCACATTCAGACTGCTAGCAAAGTTAGTTTGAGCAACAGGTTTTCAATCAAGTTTCGATTTCTTTACAGTCGGAGTGGTGCTACTCGGGCATCTAGATATCCGTATGGCTTTACAGGCAGACATGCTTAGGGCCGGTCTGTTCAAGTTTGGTTAATTTTAACCCGTGGTTATTTCCAGTGGTTACCATAGAATGCGTCTTTTCAACCTTGGTTTGGTTAAGAAATGAATGGTTTGGTTAACTAACCAGAGAAATTGTTAACCAGTCGATTTTGGTCGGTTAACGCTATTTAACCATCGATTTACTGGAATTTCGTCTTTTCACGTTTGGTTAATCTGTCTTCACGCATTATTTTTGACTCATCATTTGGCTATACAACAATTCAGTGTGATGGAGTGCGTTTGTTTTTAATTTTTCATTATATTTATCTCCAATATTATTCTTGTTATAGTTCTTTTTTATAAAATACTGTTTCATTTACAAATTTAGTTCACGTGGAAATTGTGTTTGGGATTTGTGGAGTTCTGATGGCAGTGGCGTTAGTGATGACGAGGAATTATTGGTCAGTTTTCTTGTTTTCGAAAATGTTCTTATTTTCTAACACCAAAGCTACAAGTTTTTCTTCTTCACTTTTGGAGAAATTCGCAGATCGTTGCTTTGATTGTGACATTTTCTTCAAAAATAACAAAAATTATGAATAACATAGAAAAAAAAAACATGAATAATTGTAAAATAACTCACTATGAACTGACGACAATAAACACATGTCACCAAAAAAGATAACCATTGATTGGGGTTAGTGATTAATTTGACAGATAGACTGGAAAAATATTGGAATTTCTCGATAATCTACGGTTTGTTTACCAAGGCCGAAAATATAGTGAAAAGACGCAATTTCTTAACCATAGACCCATAACCACGGGTTAAGCAAAATCTCTGGTAACCAAACCACAGATTTAACCACACTTGAACAGACCAGGCCCTTACAATGACACGACGGGTACCACATTACCAAGTAAAGCTTCGTAATATTCTTTACAAGTCTAGCTAGCTCGGTGCGAGCTCAGGAGTACCACAGGGATGTCATAAAGACCCGCTTCTATTTATTCTTGCTATCAATGACTTTCATTCTTCTATTACCTTCAGTGAAATATTAATATTTGCAGACGATATGGAAGTTTTTAAAAACATAACTGCCTCGCTTGAAAGTTCTCATCTCTAAACCGATATTAAACATTTTTCAGCTGGGTGTTATAGGTAAAAATAGGCTCCAACTATACCTCAATTAAAGGAAGAGTCTAATTTTCTCGAGCAGCTTAACAACACTGGTTATTCAATTTAAAGTTTTAAAGACCTTGGTTTTATTTTAGCTTAGCTTACTGAACACATTAACAATATAGAAAGCAAAGCTAATATTATGTTTGGTTTTATGAAAGATTGTCGAAGGAGTGTCAGGAAACGTATGCTAACCATGTTCTGTACAATTGTTTACTACAACCTCATTTAGGTTATGCTTTTCAACAGTGCCGGTTTTAACACTTACCAGCGCCCTAAGCAAGATTTCTACGCCGTCCTCCAATTGCAATTCAAACCCATACAAAAAAGGGGAAAGCATAATAGTGAAATAACCATTTATTAAAAGAAATAATTATTTATTATAAAAATAACCATTTATTAGAAAAAAACTAATAAGATTTTACTTTTCTGGCCTTTTTATCAGCGAAGTCTTTTATAAGGTTATCAAAGTCGATGTTTTCAGCAATTTCGATTTCAATTGACAATTGCTAAGTTTGCCAATCTAGATTGAGGTATTGTTGATTATGTTTTTATCAGCTTCAGTTTTGAAAAACTCCGCTCCCCACTAGCAACCGTTACAGGTATAGTCAATAATATTCGCAATGCTATCCATACATTTGTATACAGTTCTTGTAAGTTGCGATCTTTGATGAAATTTAGAATAAAAATGGGAGTAACCACATTTTGACTAGGCAAATAGGATATCAGACTTACAAGTTTTTCACACAACATACAATAATCTCTGTCCGATTTAGAGTCCACAGTTAATTTTGATTGGAGTTCACTACAGAGCTTGACAAGGTCGGGTTTTTCTGGAATCTGTTTGATATTGTACAAAAAAAACCAAGATTCCGAGTACTCATTTTACTGTTTGAATATTTCATTGAATGAATTTAATTTTAATGTAGTGTCCAAAAGACAGAATTCTTCCACAAATTTTTTTTCTGGAGAAGTTATAGGGTCATCGCGTGCCAGCTTGACGCTTAACACTTCGAATTCTTGTTGTAGCTCGAAACACAGGCTCAATTTCTAATTCTACGGCCAACTCCTTCGCAGCTAAATATGCGCTTTTAAAGCCTGTATTTCTGTAGTCTTCCATGAAATTGCAGCATTTTTTAACATTTGCCAAGATCCATGTCTCTTGACTGTAGAGATTTACTAACAATATTTATTTGAAAAAGTATGTCATACCAAACAACCAATGAAACTATGGAGCTGAAATCTTTTAGCTGTTCAGCTAGAGTAGCAGCCTCATGAGACACTTGAATCAGTTTTCTGAGTTTCAATAACCAAAGTAATTAAAGCGTCATGGATAGCACTAATTTGATAACATACTGATTTAACACTGCTTATTCTTGCTTCCCAACGTGTGCCTCTGAGCTTTTTTATAGAATATAGTCCCAAGTGATCGGTTAGAATTTCCTATCGATGAACAGAAGCTGAAAACAATGTGAACAACCTGTGAAGTACCCCAAACAAAGTAACCGATACTACGGGTGACTTAGCAGTCTATTGTTTTTCCTATTTTTAATCGTAGCTCAGCATCAATCCATGAAAGGTAAAACTTCTTGCGAAAAGTGAGGAAGACCGTTACAGACCTGTGTAATAGATTTTATGAATGAGTCTGAGCTGAGCTTGTTACGGTTCGCTAAAATAACGCTAGCTCTTTTTAACCAAAATGTTAAAAAGAGATTGGCAATGTGTTTTTGTGGGATTCCTGGTAAAATGAACTCTGATCGAACAGATTGAATTCTGTGTTCCATTCAAGTTTCGAAAACTTAAAAAACTGCTTTATTTATGGAATTTACGACTAAGTAGACCTTGAACTATGAACATGAGCTGTGGAGGGCGCCTCCAGCGCCCCTTTTGTCTGGCGCCCTGGGCAATCGCCCAACCTCGCGCTACCCTAAAACGGCTACTGCCTCTCAAGCCTTTTTATGAAATATAGAAAACTTAAGAATTGAATCAGCACAACATAAGTTCATAAGATTCGTATTTGTAATTAATTGTATTGCATTTTCATTTTCTCATTATCATTTTCTTTCTATTATTCTAACGTGCTCTCTGTGTTGGACAATAGAGGTTTCCAATGAGTTAACTCATTTCCGTTCACCGTACACTTCTCATAAGCATAGGTACCTTTTGAGGGAATGAAGGGGAACTACAATTTTCTGCCAAATTCCGAAGGGCTAATCGAGAAGGCGCTTTTCATGGCAATACATTTTACAATTGGCAGACTTAACCATTACACCACGGACACCCCGTTACGTGCAAACTCATGCTAAAAGAAGATTCCCTGAGGATAACAACTACTAGGTGGACAAACTTTCCCACTTGTCCAACCACTAACAAAAAGATCTATCCAACCTGTGTTTAAAACGTGCCAGATTTTTGTTATCCGTAAGGATCAATGCGAAATCAAAAAACTTTTACAGAATCTGCATGGATGAAAAAGAAGAGGTAGCCGCAATTATCTGATGCACACGAGCCGCCCTCTCTCAAGGACGGTAAAACTGTTCTTTAACGGTTCACGTGATCTTATGAATATAGAAATCCACACTTTTTGTCGCTTTATAAAAAGCTGTAATTAATTTAAATAGTAAGTTTGTCATTTTCTTGACAGCCGCCATAGCACAACCTATCCCAGCATTTATGCTACCGAACGTGTAGAGATCAATTTAGTTTCATATTGCTTTTCTTTCCTTCGACACCGTAATAGACTTCATAGCACATTTGGACAGATACCTGGTGACAACCCATTCAGCTTGGACGATGATGGTCAAAATATCCGTCCACCTGACCAAGAAAAAGTTAGAACAGCGATAGCCAAACTTAAGTCGCACAAGGCTTCTGGCTCTGATGATCTGCCAGCCGAACTTTTTCAGGCAGCGGGATATGACTTGGTCAGGAGCAATTTTTCAAAAATCCGTTCAACTTTTTCTTATGCTGATGACATTGACATCATGGGCAGAAAAACGCGAGCTGTCAGTGGAGCATTTGCAAGTATTGAAGCGGAAGCGGTGAAGATTGGTTTAACTGTTAACGAGACGAAAACGAAGTATATGCTGTCATCGAGAAGAGAAGCCCAACACCATCACCTGGGACAAAACACCACCGTGTGCAAATATAACTTCGAAGTAGTCAGAGACTTTGTTTACCTGGGATCCACTATTACGTCGCACAACAACATCAGTGCTGAGATCAAACGAAGAATCACACTTGCTAATTGCAGTTTCTTCGGGCTTAGAAAGCATTTAAGTAGTAAAGCACTTTCTCAAAGAACCAAAGAGACCCTATACAAAACCTTAATCATCTCAGTCCGGCAGAGGCATGGACACTGACAAAATCGGATGAATACCAGCTGGGTTGCTTTGAGAGGAAGATTCTTCGCGTGATGTTTGGCCCAGTGTGCATTGGTGGAGAGTGGAGGAGAAGATTTAACCTCGACAGTGATAATGACCAGGTAAAAAAACTGAAAATACAAAGACTAAGATGGCTAGCTCACGTGGAGCGCATAGACATTGACGCATCAGTCCGACGATTCGTTGATTAGAACCCCCAAGCACAACGTGACCGAGTAAGGCCTCATCTAAGGTTGCGCGATCAGGTGGTGAACGACCTCAACCAACTTGGTGTGCGCAACTAGTGACAGCTCGCTAGGGACCGGGCTAGCGGTAGAGGTTTGTAGGTTGAGGGCGTGATCTACCCTGGATTGTAATGTAATGATAATGACCCATTACATTTTGGCTACCAACAACACCTATGCCAATGGAAGAGTGCATATACCAACACAGGCGATGATAATGTTGACGATAACATACAGCAACAACACCACCAGCGATTTACCATTGACTCCACGTGGAGTGAAATTTCGTTGATGATATAGCTCACATTCACTTACCACCAAATGGTGTATAAGGGAACCAGTGAAATACATGAACTGAACACTCCTACAGTTATATAAATCTAACAAATTATTACATTTTTTAATAACCATAAACTTAAGCTTTACCCTTAATTTAAATAACCGACAATGTATATCGTTAGGCCCCTCATGTGCCAACACAGCAAAATTAATCATATTATTAAGAAACGTATTATAGTTAAGTATCAATTGTATGAAAATTATTTAAGTTAGTACTAAGGAAAGCCAATTTCGCTTTTCACCGCATCCATCCACTAATGCGAAAGAATAATGGACTAAGCCAGAAGACGAAACTACTTCTCTACAAGCAGCTCATTCGGCTTGTGATCACGTGCTGTTGTCCAACTTGGTACACGGCAACAAAAACCCACATGAACAAGCTGGCAGTTCTCGAGTGAAAGATCCTGCGAATCTACTCAGGACTACACTAAGACAGGATACGAAGGAAGTATGTCAGCAACAGGAGACTCTACGAAGAAGCGAAAATATTAAAACTTGACAGGTACCTCATCGATTCCAGCCGTAGATGTCTGCGAAACATGACCGACCACCCGAATCCTCATAAGGAGCATCACAAGCCAGCCAAGACATCCCAGCACACAGCTTGCGGTAACTTCTAGCAATGGAACTTCTGGATGAGGATCTTATCCCTACAAGTGATGAAGTGAACTGACCCGGGGTCAGCATACCACCGTGGTTAGGAGCCACCAACCCCCCACCCTCACACCTCTTCATCAAAACACAGTGACAACCGAACTTAAAGAATCCGAGAGAAGTAAACGACAGACGATGAGATTAACCAATCACAACAACAATTAATTTAATTATTTTTTTATCTAGGTCAATGTACGAAAGCTAAGCCCCCTCTGTGCCAACAAAATATAAATACTCAAATTGCTAACTTTAAGTAGAACTAAGCAAATTGTACATATTATATACTAAGTTCAATAAAAATTAATACTTAAAAAATGCTAATGAAAATTATTCTGGTACCGGCAGCGCAGAGGAAGGGTATAAAGAGTCTCCAGGAACCAAGACTGGGTGAGTAGATAGTATCCAACACTAACTCGTTGTGAGTTTATAGTGTCCAACGCCACCTCGTTGTGAGTCCATAGTGTCCACTGTCCAACACTACTTCGTTGTGAATTTATAGTGTCCAACGCTACCTCGTTGTGAATTTAGTGGCTCCTGTTACTTCAGAGCATCCATCAACTCCCTCCTTCTAGTATCATTTTAGAATCTTCCCTACCAAGAGAGAGATACCAAGGACCCAACGTTAGTCCTAGCCCGACGCCCCAAGAATTGAAAGCCCTTAGTCCAGGACCGGAAACCTTAATCCAAGCCCAAGAATCGGAAGCCCAGGACCTGAACCCAGGACCGAACCTGAAGTGAAACTTCACCCGAAGAGGCGTGGAATCTACCCATATGAATAGAGACTTCGAAATAGAAACTTGAATTAAAATTATAAAACATTGTATAAATCAACACTACTTATAATATAAGAAATAAACAAGCTTCAATAATCTTAAGTTTTGCTGCTTTCTTAGACGACTCTGGATCCGCTGAGCTTACCTCAGCTGTTGACAAAAAGCATCCTCACAAATGGCGCCCGAACAGGGACCTCTTTGAAGTAGGTTAACTGATTTACCGACCGATCGTTCCAGAAGAGTCAACTTGCTAAGAAATCCATACCGACCGACCTGTATTACACCGAATAGAGATTGACCCAGTCAGAAGAGTTATTTCTTACCCAGATTTACCGACCGACCGACCGTTCCAGAAGAACTAACTCTCTGAGGGATCATACCGACTGACCTGTCATACACCGAGGAAACCGATCGATCAGCATCAGAGGAGTTTACTACCGAGCCACAGAAGAACAGAAAAGAGAAGCTCAAATCTCAAGCCATCACAAGTGATTTAGAACCATGACAAATACCGACAGTAATATCGACATGAACGTCGAAGAAAATCTTGCGTCTATCTACTTGTTCAAGACGGAGTTCATTGAGAAGATGGCTTCCAAAAGGTTGGATACCAGAGTGGCACTGTGTCCACATTACGATCCCGCTTGAGCACGTACATCAAAGACTCCAGGACTCACCGTTCAACACAGAACCTGTGCACAAAAATCTCGCAGTTGGTTCAAGAACGTGATTACAAAGATGAAGCCGAAGCATCACCGCAATCTGCCAATACAAAAAATCAAATCAAATCCTAATCATGCTCCTAAACCTAAAAGAAGTTATAATCCCAATTGGACTTTCAAAACAAAAATCTTCCCAAATTTCTCCGGTCCAATGACAAACTTGCTCGTAAAACATCCAGCAGCTTTTAAGTCGATTTCAAACAGTCCCTATCCTAATCTGAAAAATAACCATAGCTCATCTATTTCTCAGCAAAGAGTTCCTCTTAGTAGAATCAACGAACAACAATCCGCACTCCCACAGAAACATCCCCAAAAACGCGTATCCTTCAATATTAACCCGGATCCATAGACCCCTCCATTAAATTTTTCGCATCCAATAAATTCTCCTTCTGTCCCTAGTTTCGACCTCACCTCAGGCGCCAAATATCCAAACTTTATCAGTTCACATATTTTAAACCCAAGCCCATCCCGCCTTCCGCTCGATCCTCCACCAATATTCGATCCTCTATTACCACCTACTGTTAAACTCACGCAACAGTCCTTTACTAAGTCTACTGAGTCCCGTTATGCTTTCTCAAAACTTAAAGATAGTAAAGAATCCGATCCGAAACACAAAAGTTCTATCGCTCCCAACACTGAATCCAGTTATCTCCCTTCTAATCTCCACCCTCTGTCCTTTTATTACCAAAACCTAAGAGGTATTCGTTCTAAAACTCACTCAGTTTACTTGCAGTTTCACAATCTTCCCTTTGACATATTTGCACTTACTGAAACAAACCTTTCCCAGGACATCAAAAGTCAAGAGCTGTTTCCTTCGTTTTTCAATGTCTTTCGTGATGATGAACAACCTCATAGCGAAACCCCAAATAGAGGCGTCCTAATCGCTGTCCATAATAAATACGAATCTTCCTTCCTTTTATCCTCCTCTTCCAAACTACTAGACTACATCTCTATCAAACTAACATTCTCTTCCTGATGTGTTTATACATCCTTCCCGGCGAACCAACAGACTCGTACAAATTGGTTATTGCTGCTATCGATAAAGTGCTTGACATCTCAGAAGCAGAAGATGAGATAATTATTTTCGGTGACTTCAATCTTCCCTATCTTCAATGGAACACTTCAGAAGATCTAATTGCTTTCACTCCCTCACCCGTTTCCCTAAAAAACTGTGCCTTCGTGGACGAACTTACTGATTCAAGCCTTTCCCAAATGAGTGGTATTAAAAACTATATGGGCCGGCAGCTTGATCTTATCTTCAATTCCGATCCCATAAACTCATCTGTCTCAGAAACCACATCCCCATTATCTACCATTGACAACTTTCACCCGCCTCTCACTCTCTCTTTTTTTATAACCTTACCTTTTCTTCTACCTAGCCCAAGTAAGTATTCGTTCAACTTTCAAAGTTAACTTCAAGAAAATCAATTAAATCCTCTCAAATACCTCATTCGACTTTAATATTCTCTCAATGAATGACGCAACTAGTCTGTTTTACGAGAAATTGTTGCACTGCATAAATCTTTATGTTCTCCTTTCGCGTGATAAGTCCTACTCAACATCCCCTCCCTGGTACAATCATAGACTACGTGAGCTACGAAACAAGAGAAATAAGCTCTGGAATAAATTTCAACGCTCCCATTCAGTTTTCGATTACTCTGATTACCTTGGAGTGTTTTATAAATTTTCCAACCTCAATGAAGCTCTTTACAATGACTTTACATCCACCACCCAAGCTAATCTAATCTCGGAGCCAAAATCGTTTTATAAGTTTATTAATTATAAAAAGAAAAACGATGGTTTCCCTCCTTCTCTTCACTACGAAAGCCAATCTTCCAACGAACCAACAACAACAACAATTTTTTTGCAAGTTACTTTAAACTATCTTTTGCCAAAGAAACCCCAGATCTAGACCAGACTTACTTTTCCTATCTGTGCCATTTCTCTACAGGGTCTTCTAATCTAAGCTCTAATCAGTCAACTGTTCTTAATGGTCTCCTCAAACTCAAAGACGAGTATAATCCAGGTCCAGATGGCATTCCTGCCATTTTGCTTAAAAATGTTGTTCGAGTTTAGCCATTCCCATCACTAACCTTTTCAAACTATGCCTTTCAAGTGGAGTTTTTCCGGACTTATGGAAAATATCCGTTATTTCGCCTATCCATAAAAAAGCAAAAACCTTATTTCTAACTATACACCCATAACCAAACTCTCTCATATCCCTAAGCTTTTCGAAAGCATTCTGTATGAAATACTTTCTTTCCAGTGCAAATCAATGATATCCTCCAAGCAGCATGGTTTCTGTAAGGGAAGGTCTACAACCACTAATCTAGTTGAGTTTTTTTCCTTCTCTCTTTCTGCGATGGAAAAAGGAAACGAAGTGTCATTACCACAGATTTCAGCAAAGCTTCGACAAAATCTTTAAACTTTCCTTCCTCGGTTTCAGCCCTATCCTACTCAAATGGATATCTTCATATTTGGATAACCGCCAATATAGAGTTCGTTTCCGTTCTACTCTTTCAGTTCCTTTTGTGGCAACCTCCGGTGTGCCCCAAGGCAGCCATCTTGGACCCCTCTTTTTCATTCTTGCCATTAATGATGTCGAACAGATCATCCAATATTCTTCTATCTTACTTTACGCGGATGACGCTAAAATTTTCAAAGTCATCACCTTCACCTCCGATCGAGACTCTCTCCAGCTTTAAAACGACCTCGATTCATTCGTCTTTTGGTGTTCTAAAAACTTCCTTGAGTTAAACATTGCAAAATGCGAAGCAATTACTTTTTCTCCCCCCAGATCCTATCATCTTCAGAACATTTCCATAAACCGTGTGCAGCTTATCGGAGATCTAGGAGTTCTCTGCGACAGCAAATGAAATTTTCGTTCTCATATTGACGAGGTAATATCAAGAGCTAATTCCGCCCTTGATTTTATCAAGAGATGGTCCAAAGAGTTCCACAACCCCCTTGTAACGAAATCCCTCTATATTGCCTATGTTCGCCCTCTCCTTGAGTATGTATCACAAGTGTGGGCTCCATATCAAGCGGTTCATATCTCAAGGATCGAAAAAGTTCAACGTCGTTTTCTGCTGTTTGCCCTTCGGGATCTCTACGATGTTAGAAACTTTCTCACCCTGCCTCCATACCGCGAACGTCTCGCAATCCTTAATCTCCACTCCTTAGAAAAGAGAAGGAATGTCTTTGACATCATATTCATTCACCGACTTCTTACTGGTAACGCTGACTGCTCCCCCCTTTTAGACCTTATCTCCTTCAACACTAGTCCCCGAAACGTAAGATCATCCCGATTTCTTTTCCTTCCTGCTCATCGTACATCCTATGGTCTCAACGAACCCCTAACCCGCATGATGAGTAAGATTAACTCTGTTCCTTTTCTTTTCGACCTTAACCTTCCAAGTCCTTGTCTGAAAGTCATCCTTTTAAACCATTTCTCAACCATGTAGTTTAATTTAGCTTTAATTAGTTTTAATTAGTTTAAGTTTAGTATGTTTAAGTTATTTTAAGCTTGTTGTTTTTTTCACCCAACGTTGTTACTTACTTTATAAACGAGCAATCAACGAGAGTTCAATTCATAAATAAAGAGTCGGACTCAGTGATATTTATATTAATAATTGTTCCTTTATTTACTGTTTATATCCCAACAATATTTGAATAATAATAATTACTTAATTTCCAATAAGTAAAACTAATTTCAACCGATTTATGCTTGACGTATATGTTCATCAAACACTTTCCAATTGAATTTAATTATAAATATTAAACTATGTTAATAATTACTACTACTATTCCAAATAAAAAAAAGCTCATCGAAATTATATTCGAACGACATATAAAGTCATCGATCGATTTCAAAGTCGATTTATGTTTTTTCCTTTCTATTTATTAATACAAATTTGCTACTTGCTAGGTATCAAAATATCTTCGCTTCACGTATATATCGTGTAACGATTTCAAATTGATTTACAAGTACAATATTTACCGCCTTGTGATTATGTCCTTTTTCTGTGAGGTGTTGGAGAAGAGTGAATTTCTTCGAACGATGTGTCCGCCCTTTATACTCTGTCTGGTTTTTGGTGCTGCCACTCAGTTCATGGAGATTCTTTAAAGTTGGCATCACCCCCTTTTTTTTTAGTTATTTTGATTTCAGGCAACATCTGTGTTGTGGTTGCGATAGTGTTGTCTCTTTCGCACTTATTGGGTTTATTGACAACCTTTAAAAAGTTAAATTTATTAACAAATTAATAAAATTTTCGATTATGGTTAATAAATTATTGTTCCGCGAATAAATGTTTATATTGTCAATGTGTTTTTTAGTTTCTGCGTATAAAGTTGTGCCGTCAAAACAACTTTGATTATTTACTCGTGTCGCGAATCTTATTTGTTTGTTTTATTCGTGAAATGTTGTGTTTTGTTTCAGTTTTTTATCATTAAATTGATAAAAAACATATAAATTAGATTAATTGACTATGCATTTGTTCGGGACTGTAAAGTTAATAGTGAAATCACAATCAAAAGTATATATGTGTTTTGTAGGTTAGACTTGTCAAACCTTTTGTTATAAATTTATGTGTTCAATTGTTTATATGCAATTAAACAATTGTATCTAGCTATTAAATTGTTTTAATCAGTTAATTTTATGTGTTAAACATAAGAAATAGACTTGTGACGTTGTTTATAGTGAACCAAGAGTTGCAAATTGCAACTTCAGTGTTAATTGTTCATTTTTTTTTGTGATTTATATGTTATTTGTTTGTAAATTTATTGTTAATAGTTCGTAAACTATAGCTAAAGTGTTCTAATTTGTTTTTTTCCTTTTTTTGTGTTGCAGGTTCCAAGTCCCAATTAGAGAATTACCATTGCGGGTGCTCTTATGGACATGGTTTTGCATTTTGCGTTTGTTTACATCGCAAATGTCAGATAGGGTAAATTAACAAAAAATTTTCCTTGTAACATATAATCAAACAAAATTTTTTTCTTTCAGGATTTGAAGGTGAATATTATTAATCTTAAGTTATTTAGAATTAAGTTAGAATTAAGTAATTTATCATGTAACTAAAAACAAGATTTTTCAATAATTTGTTAACTTCTTTTTAATTCATTAAATTCATTTTCTTATAAATTATAAACTTGTTAAAATTTTTTTTTTTTTTTTTTTTTTTTTTTTTTTTTTTTTTTTTTTTTTTTTTTTTTTTTTTTTTTTTTTTTTAATTTATTGTGTGGTTGAACATTTTCCCCCCGTTGAACGGTTACGTGCAATAATTCTTGCCTTTACTTTTTCAATACCACGGCGATGGTGATGATGAAACAAGACCTTTCCGGCTTTGTTCACATTTACTTTACTTGGTACATGTCGGGTAAATTCACGGTGAATTGTTTTCTTCGGCTGTTTTGGATCCTTTCAAAGTCGATTCGAGATAGGGTGTCCCGGTTAATAAACAATTCTTCACCTTCGCGTGTCATAAATTTTTGGTTATCATTGTCTATTCTCATTTTGATTTCCTGGATGTTGTTTGATGGTCGTAACCGATTCAGTGAATGTAAAGTTGAGCCGTTAATAGTGACTGGAATCGGAATGCCTTCACTTTCATGAATTTTTTTCTGGTCGTCTGGGAAACTTTCATCAGCTGGTACAGGATCCAGCTCCCCTCCCACCTCAGTGGACCATGTCACACTTTCTTGTATTAGTTCTACTAATGGAGTCGAAATGGTAGGTGGTGAAAATCGAATATCCTCAAGGATTGTGAGGTAGTCGAAATCGTCCCAGTCAGATTGCATGTTCATTATACTGTAAATAAATTTATTGTAAAAAAATTTGTACGAGAAATTGATTGATACGCCACGACATGTAACTACTACAAACAACACATGGACAAAATATTAGTAAACAAATTGATTTCATGTTGTCGTGATAGTTTCGCCTTGGTCGATCGGCAAACGACAAATTTTTACAATTGGTCTACGACAAGTACTGACTCTTGTTCGGACCGTTACTACTCGTACCAATCCATCCCTTCCGGGATGGGTCATTTCAATTATCCCTAAAGGCCAAGCAGTGGGTGGATTGTTTTCATCCTTAATAAGGACAACATCTCCAACCTTAAGACCTTGTTCATGGGTCAACCATTTAGGTCGTTGTTGAAGACGGTTTAAGTATTCCGTTGACCACCTTTTCCAAAAGTGTTGATTCATTTGTTGGACGTGTTTCCATCTTTGGTTGAATGTTGAATTTGATGCTATAAGGTTAGGCTCAGGGATTGCATTTAAAGTCTGCCCGATGAGGAAATGACCCGGGGTTAAAACCGCCAAATCATCAACGTCATTTCGTAATGCACATAAAGGTCTTGAATTTAGACACGCTTCGATTTAAGCAAGTAATGTTGCAAGTTCCTCGAATGTGCATACTGTTGTTCCTAGCACCCGTCGGAGATGATATTTAATGGATTTTACACCTGCTTCCCATAATCCCCCATGATGTGGCGCTGCAGGTGGGTTAAAATGCCAGGTTATGTTTAAGTTCGATAAGTAGTTTGCTATATCTGGAGATGCTTCCTTGATGGCTTGTTCTAGATTGCGATCCAATGTTGCCTTTCCTCCCTTGAAATTCGTTCCGCAATCTGAATATACATCCGAGCATAGTCCTCTTCGAGACACGAACCTTTTTAAAGCTGCTATAAAGGCTATTGATGTCAGATCTGATACGACCTCTATGTGTATGGCCTTGGTTGCCAAACATACGAATATACAGAAATATCCCTTATAATGGTTTGCCTTTCTAAGAGTTGACAATTTAAGTTGTATAGGTCCTGCGTAATCGATACCAACATGTGTAAAGGGTCTTGTAATGTTGACTCTAGGTGCCGGTAAAGCTCCCATTAGCTGTTGCATTGTTGCTGCTCGATGTTTTGTACAAATAACACATTTATGAATTTCGCGTGTTATAACTCGTTTTCCATCGAGTATCCAAAATTTATTGCGAATAGTGTTAAGAACCAAGGAGGTGCCTCCATGCAGTGTTTCCTTATGTACCTTATCAATAATTAAGTTACAGATGTGATGATCTCGTGGCAGAATAATGGGGTGCTTCATATCGTACGAGACATTTGCATTCTCAAGTCTACCTCTAACTCGGATCAAACCATTTCCATCTAAAAAAGGATTAAGGGTTATAAGCTGACCTTTCTTAGCTAAAGGTTTTTCCGCCTTGAACGCATCTAACTCAGGTTTAAAGGCTGCAATTTGCACCATTTTAAAGATTAGTATGCTTGATTCAGTCAATTCTTTGACGGATAGTGGACCCGTTCGTTTTTTCTCAATGTTGCGACAGTTTTTGGCAAATCGTAATACCGTAGCCATTACTCTGATGAGTTTAGTGTATGATGAGTACCTTGGCAGCCAGTCACTTGAAGCCGTTGATAGTAATGTGTTTGTAGATGGTGCCTTAGCTTCTAAGGTTGTTCTTTCGAGTTGAATTGGATTCCTGGGCCAGTGAGTTTGATCTTGGCTGAGCCACTCGGGCCCATGCCACCATAGATCGCAATCTAAGATGTGCTTGGTTGATATTCCGCGAGAGGCTACATCAGCGGGGTTGTCCTTAGTGGGAACATGATGCCAATGTTCAGTGGGCATAACATCTTGAATTTCTGCAACTCTGTTTGCCACGTAGGTTTTCCATTTTGAAGGATGCTCACGTATCCATTGTAAAACAATAGTAGCGTCTGTCCATAGAAATACAGGATAGGTTTCAAGTTGCATATCTTGAATTGTAACCTTTATAAGTTTAGCTAGCAACAGCGCGCCGTTTAATTCCAAGCGAGGTAACGTTATTGGTTTTACTGGGGCAACCTTGGACTTTGCTGTCAGTAAATTTACTTTGATGTTTCCATTATCATCTTGGGTTCGTATGTACAGAACCGCGGCATATGCTTTAATGGAAGCATCGCAAAATCCGTGAATTTGGTTTATTTGATTGGTTTTCGATATCCCAATCCATCGTGGAATTTTGAGTTTATTCAGATGTTTTAAGTCCTCTTTAAAGTCGTACCACTGTCGTGAAATTTCTTGAGAAACCTTGCTATCCCAGGAATAGCCGCCAATCCATAGGGTTTGAATAAGTATTTTCGCTGTTATGATGATAGGCGAGATCCATCCAACTGGATCATACAATGACGCTATTTCTGATAGTATAATGCGTTTTGTTTTGGCTTGCGTATCTGATAAGCCTTGAACATTAAAGGTGAAGTAATCTTCTGCAGGATACCATCGAATTCCCAGAGTTTTTACAGATTCCATTTCTTGTAGTTCAAGCGAGCCTTGTAACTCCTTATCTTCTGTTGGTAAATGTGATATAACTTCTAAGCGATTACTTGCCCACTTTCTGAGTTTAAAACCGCTTTTACTGAACATATCTCGTAATTGTCTCTGTAGTTCCAGGCATTCATCGATAGTTTCCGCTCCACTCAGCAAATCGTCAACGTAAAATTCTGATAATGTGGCCTTCACTGCTAATGGGTATGATTCTTGTTCATCCCTTGCTGCTTGTTGTACAGTGCGAACGGATAGAAATTGTGCGGGGGATACGCCGAATGTGACAGTCTTGAGATGATAATCTTTAAGGACCTTCGTGTCTGGATCTCTCCATAGGATGCGCTGAAAAGTGCGGTGTTCTGGGTGCATCCAAATCATTCGATACATTTTTTCAACGTCTGCTGTGATCACTACCTTATGTTTTCTCCAATTGAGGACGGTAGAAAATAACTTTGGTTGTATGGTTGGACCGACTAATAATTGTTCGTTCAGCGACCTACCATTGGTAGTCTTAGCAGAAGCGTCGAATACTACACGCAATTTGGTAGTGGTGCTTTGTTTGAAAACCGCATGGTGTGGTATGTAATAATGCGGTTCATTTGGTTTGGGTGGTTCACATTCTTCCATGTGACCCATGGTTATATATTCATCCAAGCAGGATTCATACTCGCGTTTGAATTGTGCGTTCTTGGCTAATTTCCTTTGTAGACATTCATAACGCCTTAGTGCGAGTTCCCTTGACGAACCTAAACTAGGTCCATTTGGATCCGTAAATGGCAATTTTACCATATATTGATTATTTGGTAGCCGTTCATAATTAGCCTTGTACAACTCTTCACATCTTTGATCTTCTGGTGTTTGTGCGTTGAAGGTTTGCACTTCTTCCATTTCCCAGAATCTTTGTACCATAAATCCGAGTTCGTTGATGGGGTTTGCAGTTGCGGTTAATACCCTTACTGAAGCGTTAGGCGAGGTAAAATTATTTCCCAATACTATCCATCCAAAAATAGTGTTGATGGCGACTACTGATCTATCTGGAGCATAACGTATGCCCTCGCGAATAATATGGCAGTATACATCGGATCCAAGTAGAATATCTATTGGTTTAGACTTCCAGAATGTTGGATCGGCTAGTTCAATATTTTTGAAGTGTTTAACAATTTGACTTGATGATTCTTCAGCTGGCAATAGGTCTGTGATTGTTTCTAATACGAGCATTTTCACTTCTACCACCGTGGGGTTGTTTTTGATAGACTTAAGTCTTAACTGCACCTGTTGTCTTGAGCATGCAGTTTGGTTCTTGCTTAAACCATGAATTTGTATTGATGTGGGTGTTCCACGTATTTGCATTCTTTGACATGCATTTTCTGTGATAAATGAGGTTTGCGATCCTGTATCTATTAGGCATCGCAATATGGTAGGACGACCATTGCGGTCGCATGCTGCTACCAACGCCGTTGGTAATAGAGTATTATATTTCTCTGTTGACAGGAAAGTGGTTGTCCTTTCCACAACATCATTACTGTTGACCCTTTCAGTATTTGAATCCTTTGCTGAGGATTCATCGAAATGAAGTGTAGTGTGATGTGATTGATGACATTTTTTGCATTTAAGCTTGTTCTTACACTTTGCGTGTGAATGTTTATTTGAAAAACAATTGAGGCATCTATTTGCCTTTTTAATAGTTTCTCTGCGTGTATGTATATCCATATTTAGATAAGTTTTACAATTTCCGACGTAATGTCTTTCCTTGCAGGCAGGGCAATGAGAATCAACGACGGTGTGATAGGTTTGAATGCTATCCCTTTTAATGTTGGTGGTAATTGGTTTCGCGCCAATGGTACTACCGATAGACTCCAATACTAGAATCCTTTTATTTAAAAATGCTAAAAATGTTGAGTATTTTGGAAGTTCTTGATTATCTCCCAATTCCTCTTCCCAGAGACGAAATGTTACGAATGGTAATTTTTGTACTATTAAAAATATTAATAATGCATCCCATTGACTGGTGTCTAATTTCAACGCCTTGAGTTGCTGCAAGCACTCTTCGGTTGTATCGACTAACATTTTTAGGCTCTTTCCCGATTCAGCAGTAATTTTGATTTGGTTGACTAGGGCTTTGAGGTGAAAATTTGCCAGAGTTCTGGTATTTTCATATCGCCTTTTTAATTTGCTCCAAGCCGGCTCATAATCCTGATTTGTGATGGGAGTATGCCTTAATATTTTCTCAGCGTCACCACCAAGACACCCCTTTAAATAATGGAGTTTTTGAACCGGTTGCAACTGGTTATTATCATGAATTAATGATGTGAACAAATCTGAGAATGATCTCCATGAGTTATAATCACCATTGAATTTTGGCAATGTGATTTTTGGTAATTGCGCATATTTGAACGGAGGTTCTGCTGAAACTGTTGAGTTTAGGTTGATCTCTGCAGCTGTTCTAGTGCAACCATCTTCAAGTTCGCCCATATACTCATCGTATTTGACTTCGATTTCATCGAATTGGTGCCTTTTTATATATGCATTATCGCAATCAGCCTTTGATACAATGATGGTTTCATTTATTTGTCGATCTTGTTTGACGAATTCATGCCAAATTTCACGCATGTCGATCATTTTTTGTTTGTAAAAACCTGCAGTTCTTTTTTCCAATCTGGTTTTCTTAACATTTTCGATTGTTTTTTCAATCTTCGTTTTCAAAACGAGTTGATTTATCAATAGCTTGTCAAGCTCACTCATGATTATATGCGATTAAATTTTATAGCCAAGTCTTGTAATTGATTTTTTTTTATATGCAGTGAATAGCACAAAAAAAACAAAGTGAACAAAAAAAAAGGTATTCAGTTAAACAAATTAACAAATTATTAATATTTATCACTGTTCCTGGATGGAACCACCAATGTTTTTTTCACCCAACGTTGTTACTTACTTTATAAACGAGCAATCAACGAGAGTTCAATTCATAAATAAAGAGTCGGACTCAGTGATATTTATATTAATAATTGTTCCTTTATTTACTGTTTATATCCCAACAATATTTGAATAATAATAATTACTTAATTTCCAATAAGTAAAACTAATTTCAACCGATTTATGCTTGACGTATATGTTCATCAAACACTTTCCAATTGAATTTAATTATAAATATTAAACTATGTTAATAATTACTACTACTATTCCAAATAAAAAAAAGCTCATCGAAATTATATTCGAACGACATATAAAGTCATCGATCGATTTCAAAGTCGATTTATGTTTTTTCCTTTCTATTTATTAATACAAATTTGCTACTTGCTAGGTATCAAAATATCTTCGCTTCACGTATATATCGTGTAACGATTTCAAATTGATTTACAAGTACAATATTTACCGCCTTGTGATTATGTCCTTTTTCTGTGAGGTGTTGGAGAAGAGTGAATTTCTTCGAACGATGTGTCCGCCCTTTATACTCTGTCTGGTTTTTGGTGCTGCCACTCAGTTCATGGAGATTCTTTAAAGTTGGCATCACCCCCTTTTTTTTAGTTATTTTGATTTCAGGCAACATCTGTGTTGTGGTTGCGATAGTGTTGTCTCTTTCGCACTTATTGGGTTTATTGACAACCTTTAAAAAGTTAAATTTATTAACAAATTAATAAAATTTTCGATTATGGTTAATAAATTATTGTTCCGCGAATAAATGTTTATATTGTCAATGTGTTTTTTAGTTTCTGCGTATAAAGTTGTGCCGTCAAAACAACTTTGATTATTTACTCGTGTCGCGAATCTTATTTGTTTGTTTTATTCGTGAAATGTTGTGTTTTGTTTCAGTTTTTTATCATTAAATTGATAAAAAACATATAAATTAGATTAATTGACTATGCATTTGTTCGGGACTGTAAAGTTAATAGTGAAATCACAATCAAAAGTATATATGTGTTTTGTAGGTTAGACTTGTCAAACCTTTTGTTATAAATTTATGTGTTCAATTGTTTATATGCAATTAAACAATTGTATCTAGCTATTAAATTGTTTTAATCAGTTAATTTTATGTGTTAAACATAAGAAATAGACTTGTGACGTTGTTTATAGTGAACCAAGAGTTGCAAATTGCAACTTCAGTGTTAATTGTTCATTTTTTTTTGTGATTTATATGTTATTTGTTTGTAAATTTATTGTTAATAGTTCGTAAACTATAGCTAAAGTGTTCTAATTTGTTTTTTTCCTTTTTTTGTGTTGCAGGTTCCAAGTCCCAATTAGAGAATTACCATTGCGGGTGCTCTTATGGACATGGTTTTGCATTTTGCGTTTGTTTACATCGCAAATGTCAGATAGGGTAAATTAACAAAAAAATTTCCTTGTAACATATAATCAAACAAAATTTTTTTCTTTCAGGATTTGAAGGTGAATATTATTAATCTTAAGTTATTTAGAATTAAGTTAGAATTAAGTAATTTATCATGTAACTAAAAACAAGATTTTTCAATAATTTGTTAACTTCTTTTTAATTCATTAAATTCATTTTCTTATAAATTATAAACTTGTTTAATTTTTTTTTTTTTTTTTTTTTTTTTTTTTTTTTTTTTTTTTTTTTTTTTTTTTTTTTTTTTTTTTTTTTTTTTTTTTTTTTTTTTTTTTTTTTGTTAATTTATTGTGTGGTTGAACACTTGTATTAAGCTAATAATAAGCTAATTAATTAATTAAAATTACAACCGAGACGACAGATGAGCCTAGCGCCCAACTCCAATTACATGTACCTTCAGCCGTAGGAGGACGGTACCACCAGACCACTGGAGCTGACCCTGCAACAAGTTTGAGCTCAACCACCGTGCGTCCACCCACTCACTATCCGAGTTAGACAGCATATACCAACCAGGTCCATACAGAATGTACCGAAGTCCCGTGGCCGAAACCATGAACACCGAATCTACCGAGGAAGTTTCCAGACGTATGAAGAGCTCCGTGAAGTATTCCTCATATATTTCTTACCGCCACCATTTGTCCACAAATTGGAGGAAAATCTGGCAACAGAAACCCTCAAGGTTGGTTTGTTCGAACTGCGGAGAACATGGGTGCTTAGCCAAAGACTGCCCTTGCAAACGCCACCCTCAACCCACCCAGAACTAGAACAGTCGAATTTCCGCCATTATGGGAGTTGGAGAAAACCGGACGGAAGACAACAGAGCACGGAACGCCAGGCACGAGGAGAGGAACCAGTCCAGATTGGCTGTCCTCAAAACTACTACACCTGAATCACAACAGACACAAGAGCCTGTTCAGATAAGCCGTAACCTGCGGACAGCCGTGTACTTTGGTTTGTCACCGTAACTAAAAGTGGCTGAAGAGATACCGACCCTTTGCTCAGCGGGCATCTCACCATAAGCAAACACCTCACCAGCTAATCGGTGATCTAATTCACCTAGAGCCAGCAGTCGCAGCAGAACAACGAAAACCACCGAAACCGACTCCGTCCCATTGGTATGATCCACGATATTTCGTCCCCATAAAATGGGAGGACAGATCTTCAATGCCTTCGCAGACACGGGTTCTACCAAGTCTTTCGTTGGTCCATCGTTAGGGAACAAATTAAGAGCCCTTAGACTACACGTTCTATACCAAAGACTCGAAGTCCAGCTGGCTAATGGCAATCCAGTTGTTACTCGGGAACACTGTTCCATAAGGTTCAATTTTAAAGGAGAGGTAACCTTTTTAGGTGAGCTATCGAAAGACGCCATCCTGGGAGTCGACCTGCTAGACCAAGCGAAGTTTTCAATCACCCTAGCGGGAGAACCATTGACGCACCGGAATATACGGGGTCCCTTTAACGAACCGACCTGCACCTTAGTCAACACTGTGCAGCTACTTAGTGGAGATAAGGACGTTTTAGGCAAATTTTTGGCCAAAGAAATACCCCAGTTTGAAGAACTAGGAAGACCATCCAACGTCGCTACACATCGAATCCGACTCACAACCGATCAGCCGTTCAAACAGCGATACTACCCGAGAAATCCTACTATGAAGAAATTCATCAACGACGAAATAGATGAGTTTTTGGAAAATGGAAGAATCGAACCATCCAAGAGTCCATTCAGCTCCCCGATAGTGCCAGAAAAAAAGGACAACTCTTGGAGGCTGTGCATCGACTACCGCCAGCTGGATGAGGTTTCAGTCAAAGATACCTATCCGCTTCCCCAAATGCATGCAATCCTCGATAAGCTGCGAAGAGCCAAATTCATCTCGACCATTAACCTGAAACAGGGTGTATAAATCCCGAGCCTATAAGGCTTTTACCGTGCCCGGATGTGGGTTTTTCCAATGGCAGGTCATGCCTTCCGGATTACATTCAGCCCCGGCAACTTTTCAGTGAGTACTAGACCAGGTAATTGGTATTTGATTTAGAGGAGTATGCGTTCGCATACTTAGACGACATCATTGTCATTAGCAAGACCTTCGATGACCATCTTGGGCACCTTCTTAAAGTTTTTGAACGGTTGAGAAGAGACAACTTAAAAATAAATTCTAAATTTTGTATTGGAGTTATTACCGATTCTTTCCACGAACTTGGAAAACATCCCGAAAATAAAGATTTATTTACAATTTCAGTAATGACTTTTCCTATTTCTCCAAATGCATCTGAAAACATTTTTGGGCACATAAAATTAAAAACTTTTTTTGTTTCATTGTTCGCAACACTTCAACAACATCAGATGGAGTTACGAGGTTGAATTTAAAACGACACAACAGTTCATCAATTTGGTTAACATACGGAATACTATCAATTGACTGATTTATTTCAAGAACACTATCTACGAAAAAAGTGTTGAATTCATCCGCAACATCTTTTGGGTTATTTTTGGTTACTCCATTAAATATAATGTTCTCATCGATTTCTCCTTTTTTTGACCCGATCACATATCTTTTTAAAGTTCTCCACATACTTTTTTGGCCTGGTTGCATTAGTATTTTATTTTGTACGAAAAGCCCTTTAGTTCTTATTAGTTCTTTTTTATACCGATTTCGCGACCGTTTGTAATTCTCCCAATCACTCAATTCATCAGTTTGTAAAGCTTTATGGTAACAAACCAACTTTTCTGTCTTTAGATCTCTCAGTGTATTATTGAACCACTCTACGTTATTTTCATTAACCTTTTTTGTCTTAACATAACTGTTCACAATTTTTAGAAGCTCATTTGAAAAAACATTACTCAAAAAATGTACATAAACGAGTGGAAAACAAATATTTATCAATTGAGACTGCCGGATATCATTAATAAAAACATCTTTTTCGTACTTTATGCACTTAACCGTGTTTTGTGCCAATGATCAGTTATTTTTAAGTCCGTATTTCTTTCTGTGGAAACTAGACGCGAATTTGTGACAACGTAATCAATAAGGGCTTTAGAGTCTGCGGTTATTCGTGTAGGTTTGTCAACTATTTGTACTGCTGTATTTTCTGTAATAATTCTTTGCATTTCTCTTTGATAAGTATAATTTTTATTAAGCCAATCTATGTTAAAATCACTAACAATTATAAAGTCTTTCGCGTTTTCATTTAATTCCTCAAGAAGTTCTGCAAATCTATCACAAAACATTCGACATGATGCATTCGGAGAGTTATATAATACCACAAATGTTATTGGATAGCCCCTTGACATTAAATTCAGAATCATCCACCAATGTTCGTAGTCATACTGCTTCATTTTAGGAGGCTCAAATTTTATTCCCTCTTTGATATAAATACTAACTCCACCTGTATACCCAGAGTTACTATCACACTTAATAAAATCATAATTATCAATATATAGTTCACTTGTTTCAACCTGATCAGTAAGGTGTGTTTCCGACAGTGCCACTAAATCCAACTTATTTTCATGCACGATAGTTTCAAGCTCACAAAAATTACCTGTTAATCCTTGAATGTTAAAATAGGCACAGTTTAAATACTTTGATGGTTAATAAGAAGCCCGTTTTTTTCAATTTCTAATTGTTTTAAATAAACTGGACATGTAATGTCCCTACAATCATGATTGCAATCCAAGCTCAGACCATATCTTTCATTTGACTTTGCACAATTTATACACTTCACTTGTTCTTGTTTGCACTCTTTTGTTTCATGGCCTTGTCCACATTTTGCACATGCTATTTCATTTTTACATTTACTTAAAGCCCCAACAATTATAACTTTTTCTTATTGAAACATATTCAAAGATTCTGCATCGATCCCAACCAATGCACATTCTTCCCTCTTTCATCACTTTCGTATAATCTTCTGCTTCTAGTACAATAATTGCATTAAATACTTTAGTATTTTTGATACCACGGTAACACTTCACGCATTTCACTTGTCACTTCTCCTTTCAAATAATTTTGACTTTTCAGAGCTACTTCTATCTCACTTGTTTCATGCATTTCACTCATACCCGTTAACAAAATTTGCGGCACTGAAAGTTTGGACTATCAACAACATAATTTTCATTTAATTTTTCCTTCACTTCTTTGCATAATTTTTCACTAGATTCTTTATCCGAACAAACAATCGATATTGATCCATTTTTTTTTTCGTTAATATTATTAATTTTTATTGACAAATCTGATGGATTTATACTAACTCTAACGTCACTTTTCGTTTTGCTTATATGTATTTTACTTCTCTTTTGGTTTCACGATAACAGTAGACTTCGCGGTTTCTGCATAAGACTTTTTTTGTGGGGTCTCAATTACATTTTTTTCTTCACGTATTTTTTTTAAGAAATCTATGGAGTCTTTTAACTCTTTCACTATTTTCTCAAGCGATTTTAAATCATCTAAACACTTCTTGCATATGAAATGTATATCTGGTCTTCCGTTTAATAAATCATAATCGTATTGATTCAATTTAAGACATTTTAAATGATAAAATGCACCACAAGAGCCGTTGCACATTTTCTACTTATCTCCCGTTTTTACCGGTCGACTGCAGTCGAAACAATCCGACCTCATTTTTCCTTTTTTTCGGAAAACCAACTTTAATTTATTTATTTTCTTCTAACTTCACTTTCACTTTTATAAAAAGTTCATTAATTTATTTGATTTTTACCCAAGTAACAATTTGTGGTTAAATGCCGGTTAATCTACCGGACGTCAACCGAGGTTAAATAACCTTCCCGGTTATAAATAAGTAATGACTAAATCACTTTACAGCAACGTTCCCAGGCCTGTGAATGGTCAGGTAAAATTTAACCACAGGCTTAAATAAGTTTATAATTAACGTTTCAATTAAGTTACAAAATAACTGTTTCTTGTTTTATAAACGTTATTTCGGAGTAAGTTTGCAACCGTTTGAAAATGGTTTAAAAAAAACCCAGTATAATGTAGGGTTTTGGTTTTTTTACAACCTTTGTACAACCGTTTAAATAGGGTTTTTAAAAAACCCTACTTTATAAATGGAAAATTATAATTGGACTTGGTGGTTGTGAATTGTGATCGTTATTTCGCATGTGGTGGTGTCGCTGGTAGTGGTGTTGCAGGAGCTGGTGTCGCTTGAGCTGGTGTCACTGGTGGTGGTGTAGCTGGTGGTGCTGTAGCTGACGGTGGTGCTTCACTGGTGGTGGTTTAGCTGGTGGTGCTGTAGCTGACGGTGGTGCTTCACTGGTGGTGGTGTAGCTGGTGGTGCTGTAGCTGACGGTGCTGTAGCTGACGGTGGTGCTTCACTGGTGGTGTTGTAGCTGACGGTGGTGCTTCACTGGTGGTGCTATAGCTGACGGTGGTGTAGCTGTCGGTGCGGTGGTGTAGCTGACGGTGGTGCTTCACTGGTGGTGCTGTAGCTGACGGTGGTGCTTCACTGGTGGTGCTGTAGCTGACGGTGGTGTAGCTGACGGTGGTGTAGCTGACGGTGGTGTAGCTGACGGTGGTGTAGCTGACGGTGGTGCTTCACTGGTGGTGCTGTAGCTGACGTTGGCTTCGCAACAGATTGTTTCCTGTTAAAAAGAAACAAAAAAAAATTAAGCAAATGTGAATTAGTTTGTCCCTAAAAGTATATGAAGTAATTTTGGCTAGGCTAAACTTAGTAATAGAAAATTAAGTACTTACAAAACTGGCTTTCCCGCTGAAAGGAGCGTGCTTTAAATAGTTTTTTACAAATGTTGACCCCTCGATATCGGTGAAGCTGGGGTAGCGGAGCCTTAAAGCCTTAAAGATTTCGCTTGTGGTGGTGTCACTGGTGGTGGTGTAGCTGGTGGTGGTGTAGCTGGTGGTAGTGTAGCTGACGGTGGCTTCGCAACAGATTGGTTCCTGTTAAAAAGAAACAAAAAAAAGTTAAGCAAATGTGAATTAGTATATGAAGTAATTTTGGCTACGCTAAACTTAGTAATAGAAAATTAAGTACTTACAAAACTGGCTTTCCCGCTCTGAAAGGAGCGTGCTTTAAATAGTTTTTAACAAATGTTGACCCCTCGATGTCGGTGAAGCTGGGGTAGCGGAGCCTTAACGCCTCCATTATGGCAGAAAATGTAGCATGATACCTCCTGAAGCTTTTTTTGGTCGAAGTGCCATGCCAAGAAAAGTTGGAGAGCAGATTGTCGGAGAACATGGTCCTGCAAATAGTTCGCTTGAATTTAATTCCGTCCAACCCCCCCAAAGTGGACAACTTTTGGATCTATAATAAAAAAAGAAAAAACAAGATAATATTAAAATAATAAATAAATAAAGTGGAAAATATGTTTTTATCTTACCAATTTTCTTTTATAATGGATGTCCCCACTAATCCTGCTCTCCAGGTCTTCTAGTTGTTCCGTTGTTTCAAGAGCAGTGAACTCTTGGAGCGCGTGGTCCGCCACAACTTCCCGCCCAACAATTAGGCAGGTCTTGTTCACAAGACAAGTGAGGGCAACTTCAGTCGTTGCAGCAAGCTGCTGAATCGTTATTTTTGGGCCCTCGACCTCACTTGCCAGTTTGTTGTGGCTTTCCATCAGCTGCTCCAGCTTTACACCGAACTCCTTGAGAGCATCATAGGTGGGAACTGAAAAGGTTCAATATACACATAAAATAAGTAATCTTATTTGATGATCAGTGATTATTAATTTGCTTACCATCCGCTAAATTGATAATTTGCGATGAAGAAGTTCCTACACACGAGTCGGTGAAAACTTCCCTCACGATGTCTCCTGTTATTGTCGCTTCGGAGGGGCTGAACGATTGATCTCCTGTTAAATAAAAATATATTACAAAGTGAAAGACTTTTTGAAGCTTTCAATGAGTTTATGCTTACTATCTGAAACGAGTGTGGACATTAACTGGTTGTAGTCCAGTAATGTCTCCGATAGTTTGTCGTCTTGGTACTGCTCTTCGGAAGACACAACATTCTCTGCCTCCTTTTCTCTCCTCACAGCTTCCTCCCAAAAATCTAAGAAAAAAAAAGTTTATATTGTTTAGTCAACCATAATGAAAAATGAAATGAATGTTAAAGATAAATATAAAATTTTTTTTACCAATGTTATCCAAAAGTATCTTGCAGGGTGATTTCTTCCATTCTGGCGAAGGTTGCATTTTTGTTTTTCGGCCGATTGTAGTATCTTTCCGCGTTCGTGGCCATAGCAAAGTTATCTCGTCTTGAACCCAACTTCTCGGAACCGCCGTCACCATCTTTTCTCCATCCTCAATAGTCTCAACCACGCAAAACATTTTTCAAGAGTGTACTAAGGGAAAAAAACAGAACTGGTAGCCAGATTAATTTTGAATTTTCATGTACCTTTGCCCGGAAAGAAGCATTCGTTCGAAGTGATTTCGATAAAGTTGGAAAACTCATTTGGTGAGAATTGTAATTGTAGTCCCCTTCTACATTACACCTTTCACACGCAAAATAACCACTATGGCCTTTAATTCCTTTCAGATAAGAGCGAGCAGGGGCATCACAAATGAAATTTCTTATTTTAAAAACAATGTTTTCTGAACCGATATTAACATCACTAATGTTGCCAGCTTCTTCAAGAAATAAACGCAGGAATTCAAAAACATTAGAAGGTTTTGCCATTCCATAATAAACTCCTATTACAAGCGGTGGAAAACGAAAACCATCTGGAAAGCACAAAATAGGCCAAAACTGACCTTTGGAACTTTTACTAACGGGAATGCCGTCAATGTTAAAGTCTAAAAATATTTCTTTCCGACATGTAGGAGTATCAACACGTTCAAAAACTTTAGTTAAAGCGCGAACCAAACCAAAATGCCAGTATCGACCCAGTGGAACATCTATAAAAACGTTTTCAACTGCCAGGGAAGTATGTAAAAATGTTCTAGGGTCTAATGGTAAATAAGGATGCGAATTATGCAAAATCTTAAGCATATCTTTCAAACAGACATGAGACACATTGTGTTGAATAGCCCAGTTTGCTAAGTTCTTAGTCAAATCTTCTGTTTTTTTTTTTTTGACTTAGGACCTCTTGACTATCGTCCTTAAAACTGACACTTTCACTATCACAAACTAGTTCCTTATGGCAAACTGATGGGTCACTATCACAAACTGAATCAGGATCAGTAACATCCGATGAATTTGAACCATCGACTTGTTGTAATGTCTTTTCACATTTTTTTCTTGCCTCTTCGCGTAATTTAACTAAAATGTTTTTAACTTTTCTTTTATATGTAGTTCTACTACATAATTTATTTTTAATCATTGAATTCATAATGATTTTTTAAGAAACAGCGCACCAAAAATCAATCAGATACTCTTGCGACTTGCGAACACGAATAAAAAAACGCTACTGAAGAATCTAGAACAAAATGACGAAACGAAAAATGCAGACAATAAAAAAAACGGCGTTGATGAGTTATTTTTTGGTTATTATAACCACAATATGTAGTCCATTATAAAATGGTCAAAAAAAGGTTAGAAAATAACCAAACACACAAATGAGTTGTTGTGGTTTGGTTGAAATATGGGTACTTTATGACTCAGAACCACGCTTGGTAAATTTTCAACCAATGAGTAACGAAATGCATCTAATTTTATTGTGAAAATAAACCAACAAATGACACTAAACTACATTAATTTTTCATTACTGAATTCATAAACGATTTTCTAGAAACAGCACACTAAAAATCTATCAGATATTTTTAGAAAAAGAAAACACTTTCTGAAGAATCTAGAACAAAATGACGAAACGAAAAATGCAGACAATAAAAAAAAAACGGCGTTGATGGCGTCTCTGTTTGATTAGCGTCAAGCATGAGTTATTTTTTGGTTATTATAACCACAATATGTAGTCGATTATAAAATGGTTAAAAAAAGGTTGGAAAATAACCAAACACACAAATGAGTTGTGTTTTGGTTGAAATATGGGTACTTTATGAATGAGAACCACGCTTGGTAAATTTTCAACCAATGAGTAACGAAATGCGTCTTACAATAAACCAACAAATGACACTAAACTACATAATTAATTTTTCGTTATTGTATTATTAATATATTTTAAAGAATTTAATGTGGCTATTCACCTGAAGCAGTATTCTTTTTCTGCAATTACAAGCACAATAAACATAAGCACTTTACTGACTTTAGAAATTATTTGTTTAATTCACCCAAAAAGAACGCGGCAACCGGGCAGCACAATGCACAACAATAAACTGATTAAACGTGTACACTGTACACTGTACATTTGCATGGGTATGACGATCAGTTTTGCATTGGAATGTGAGAGCGAGATGGGTATATCTGAAGGGTTGTTTTCAGTTGAAAAGTCGTTGGAAATGAAATGAAATATTACCGGAGTTGTAAATTGGTTGAAATAAATGTAATTTATAACTGAGGTTTACTTGCAGTCGATTTCCAACGAATAAATAATGTTTTGGGTTAAAAAATCGTAGTTTAATGACTTATTTCAAACGTGTGTCTGGATTTCGTTTAGTTTTAACCGATAATTATTAATACTGTGGGTTGAAAAAATAGTTATTTTATGACTTATTTTAAACATGTGTGTGGTGTAGGTTGAAAAAGCGTAATTTAATGACTTATTCCAAACGTGTGTCTGGATTTCGTTTAGTTTCAACCGATAATTAATACTGTGGGTTGGAAAAATAGATACTTTAGGACTTATTTTAAACATGTGTGTGGTGTAGGTTGAAAAAGCGTAGTTTAATGACTTATTCCAAACGTGTGTCTGGATTTCGTTTAGTTTCAACCGATAATTAATACTGTGGGTTGAAAAAATAGTTATTTTAGGACTTATTTTAAACAGGTGTGTGGTGTAGGTTGAAAAAGCGTAGTTTAATGACTTATTCCAAACGTGTGTCTGGATTTCGTTTAGTTTTAACCGATAATTATTAATACTGCGGGTTGAAAAAATAGTTATTTTAGGACTTATTTTAAACATGTGTGTGCTTATTCCAAACGTGTGTCTGGATTTCGTTTGGTTTCAACCGATAATTAATACTGTGGGTTAAAAAAATAGTTATCTTAGGACTTATTTTGAACATGTGTGTGCTGTAGGTTGAAAAAGAAAACTTATTCCAAACGTATGTCTGGATTTCGTTACTTTTTAACCTGTTCTGCAAGGAGTAAAATTTTAAAATTGTGTCTGTTTTTGTGTAAATTTTTAACCAATACAAACTTTGTATTTAAAAATAATAGTAATTTAAAAACTCAATCCAGACTTGTGTCTACATTTGGTTGATTTTTAACCAAAAAAATACTCTGTGTTGAATAAAGGTAATTTATTGGTTTATTCAAAACTTGAGTCAAAATTTGGTTGATTATAAGCCAATAAAAAATGCTCTGTGTCGAAAAATCGCAATTTAAGGACTTATTCAAAACGTGTGTTTAGATTTGGTTGATCTTTAACCAAAAAATAATACTCAGTGTTAAATAAAAGTATTTTATTGACTTATTCAAAACTTCTATTTGGATTTGGTTGATATGCAACCAATAAACAACTGAAGACTATTTTCGGTTAGTTCTCAACCAACATATAACAATGAGTGTTTAAAAAATCAGGTAGTAAAAAGCCAAATTCAAACTATTGAAATTAAGAATGAGTTGGAAAAGTACCTTAAATTGACCTAGGTTATATAATAGTTATTTTAAACCATAAAAATGAAGGTAGGGTTAGAAAATGGTCAACACAAATCGAACATTTGACCTGAAGGTTGTAAAATGAGTTTTTTTTTAAACCGGAATTTGGAAAACAGTTCCAATTGAGTAGAAATCTTACTGCAAATCAACTTCAAAGTTAGAATGAGGGAACATTTTACCCCAAATCAAACCTAAATTATAATTTGGCTTTATTTATACCGTAAATTAACCGAAAGTTTTCAATTAACTCAATTAACACCCTGTTTATGACCACAGTTATTTTGGGTTTATTTATGACCTCAGTCATTTTGTGATGGTGGTTGGATTTTGTTACTTGGGTATTTATTCAAATTTCAAATAAAACCAGGAGGTACGTAAAAACTTGACTTTTCACTTTCTCTCTCTCTCTCTCTCTCTCTCTCTCTCTCTACAATGTCGACATGGACGAGGGCCAACAACGGTCACAGAGGGTTTCCAGTTCAAAACAAATCCGCCGTGGCTCTACCTTCAGCACTCCGAGCTGTTCAAACCAAGAATCGACGGCCAGCCCAGCCAACCCATTCGCCGGTATCAAGATTTTGAAACATCCTCTGTATCCACCCGGTTCGAAGAGGCAACGATTCGTAATCACACGAAAATTTGGAGCAGTGGTCGTCAAAATCGCCAACAAACAAGTGACCCTAACCTATCGAGATCAGCGGAAGGTGGAACTCCTGAGACGTTAGAAGGACATATATATTATCAACTATGAAGAAGTATTTTTTGTTTGTTTACATTCACAAAAGAATTGTTTTTGTTAAAAAAAAGAAAAAAATATATACATAGATAATAAGGAAATCGAAATTACCTACTTTAGCCATGCAACTTTTTTTGCTTTCTAAGTAAGGAAAAAGAGGAGTAAGAAAACATTACTCTGACTATACACCCGACATCGACAACTAAGGAGCCGACATAGCAACACTACGCTCGGCGGAATGGTCCACATACTAACAATTTTACACTCACCTATGTCTCCGATGCAGACGAGACGGTTCTCGTCTATGTAAGAAAAGGGGGAGTGTATTGACCCATTACATTTTGGCTAACAACAACACCAATGCCAATGGAAGAGTGCATATACCAACACAGGCGATGATAATGGTGACGATAACATACAGCAACACCAGCGACATACCATTGACTCCACGTGGAGTGAAATTTCGTTGCCTGATTCAGCTCACATTCACTTACCACCAAATGGTGTAAACATGAAAATTAGCAGTACGACTTTAACATACAATACCGTAAAGGCTCTTTAAATGTAGTATCAGACGCACTGTCCAGGGATCCCCTACCCATCACCACTATCGATTTTTTGGCGGCCAGCATTGACTCGAAAGCAGACTGGATCCTCCGACAACAGCAACTAGTATCCCAGCATCCAACCCGCTTCCCTGATTATCGGCTCGAAGGTGACCAACTGTTCCGGAAATGTCATAACAGTAACCCACTTAACGACCCTAATACAGAGTGGAAACTATGTGTCCCTAAGAATAAGAGAAGAGAAGTACTCCAGAACAACCACGATTTAGACACTGCCGCCGGACACCTAGGAATTGCCAAAACCATGGAAAGAATTGCCCGACATCATTATTGGCGTGGACTGATAGCGGAAGTGGCCAAATACGTGCATCGGCCAATGTATCAAATGTGATCAATACAAGGTATCCCAACAAAAACCTTGTGGTCAGATGCACACCATGGAAGTGGAAGGACCATAGGAGGTGCTATGCATAGACTTTGTTGGACCACTGCCGAGGTCAATGAAAGGTAATTTCATGATGCTGGTCATGGTCGAAAAGTTTACCAAATGGGTGAAGGCCGTACCACTCCGGGTAGCAACCACGAACGCAGTTATCAAAGCTCTTCGGGAAAGAGTCTTTGGTTCGGGTACTAAAAATTATCATTTCGGATAATGGCACCCAGTTTATTAGTCAACAGTTCAAAGAGTTTTTAGATGACGCAGGTATCCAACAACGCCTAACCACCCCATATACCCCGCAAGAGAATCCCACCGAACGAGTTAATCGTTATTAAAACCATGATAGCGCAATTTGTACAAGAAAGCCACCGCACGTGGAACACTATCACGTGAAGACCTCCCCGAGTTCATCTTCGCCATAAACACGAGTCAACATATATCAACCGGTTTCTCCCCCGCCCTACTAGATTTTGGACGAGAAATCCGTGGACCAAAGGACCCCGATATCAACACCGCATTAAACGGACCCACAACTGACTCGTTATCTCTTCGACAAGAAAAAATTAAAGCCCTCTACCAGTTATTCAAACTGAATTTGGAAAAGGCAGCAGAGAGACAAGGTAAGCACTACAACTTACGAAGGCGGCCGTGGAAACCGAGCATCGGCGAGCGAGTTTATAAGTGGAACAGAGTACTCTCGTCAGGGGTAAATTATTTCGCAGAAAAGCTTGCACCCAAATACAATGGACCACATCGCGTGATGAAATCTATTTTCCCTGTTATAGTCGTCCTACAGAGGAAAGGAGATCAGCATAGAAATAAGGAAAGGAGAGATGAATGTCGAGATCATTTGCAGGATATAAAAGCCTAGCAGACCGACTTTTCGATTCATTCAGCAGCCATGAACGCGGCAGAGGTAACAAACTAAAAGTGACACGGAAAGTGAATAAAAAACCCAGCAGTAAAAGACAAATGAAGGTGACTGCTAAGCACACAGCCGATGGAACAGCGACAACACCACCCTTTGTGCGGCAAAGCAGCGTACCGGCTAAAATGAAGCCACCATGTCCCCGATCAAAACTTTACCCAATCCACGTGGAGTCCGTGGCAGTAAATCGGCCATCGAGACCCATCGCGGACCAAATGATGGCCATCAGGGAAATGAGGCGACTGGCCGAACAAAAGTGGACAATGCGTTGTGAAAGTGAGGATGGAACCCCAGCAGCCGAGACCACTACCACCGAGAGGTAACCAACATCAAGGCCCACACCACCAGGTTCCCCAATATTAATTTGTGACAGCCCGTCACCCACCTGCTGTGGCGAACTACATCCAACTCCGGCAAGGAGTATGCTGAATGTCGACATGGACGAGGGCCAACAACGGTCACAGACGGTCTCCAGTTCAAACCAAATTCGCCGTGGCCGTACCTTCAGCACCCCGAGCAGTTCAAACCAAGAATCGACGGCCAGCCCAACCAACCCATTCGCCGGTAACAAGATTTTGAAACATCCTATGTATCCACCCGGTTCGAAGAGGCAACGATTCGTAATCACACGAAAATTTGGAGCAGTGGTCGTCAAAATCGCCAACAAACAAGTGACCCTTACCTATTGAGATCAGCGGAAGGTGGAACTCCTGAGACGTTAGAAGGACATATATTACCAACTATGAAGAAGTATTTTTTGTTTGTTTACATTTATCAAAAGAAATGTTTAAAAAACAAAAATATATATATATATATACATAGATAATAAGGAAATCGAAATTACCTACCCTAGCCATGCAATTTTTTTTGCTTTCTAAGTAAGGAAAAAGAGGAGTAAGAAAACATTACTCCGACTCTACACCCGATATCGACAACTAAGGAGCCGACATAGCAACACTACGCTTGGCAGAATGGTCCACATACTAACACTTTTACACACACCTATGTCTCCGAAGCAGACGAGAAGGTTCTTTTCTATGTAAGAAAAGGGGGAGTGTAATGACCCATTACATTTACAACACCAATGCCAATGGAAGAGTGCATATACCAACACAGGCGATGATAATGGTGACGATAACATACAGCAACACCAGCGACTTACCATTGACTCCACGTGGAGTGAAATTTCGTTGACTGATACAGCTCATATTCACTTACCACCAAATGGTGTAATCATCAAAATTATTGCGGTACCGGCAGCGCTGAAGCAGAGTATAAGGATTCTCCAGGAACCAAGACTGGGTGATTAGATAGTGTCCAACGCTAACTCGTTGTGAATTTATAGTGTCCAACGCTACCTCGTTGAGAATCCATAGTGTCCAACGCTACCTCGTTGGGAATTTATAGTGTCCAACGCTACCTCGTTGTGAATCCATATTGTCCAACGCCACCTCGTTGTGAGTCCATAAGGAACGCGGCCAGAGTGTATTCTTTGTTATGGAGGGAATATTCTATAGTACGAACCAGGGTGTGAAGGGCCGTTTCTACAGATTTTCCCTTACAGTAGGCGTGTTGCGCTGTAGATAACAGTTTAGGATCTATAGCCTTACGCAGGTGGATATCAATCAGTCGTTCTAAAGTTTTGATCGGAGATCTTTTGGATTTACGTGGGATGATTTCCCTGCCTTAGGTATAAGCACAACCTTGACCTCTCTCCACTGAGTGGGGATATACAGGGTGCGACAAAAGTATGAAAACCCCTGGAAATATGGCAGAATATGCGTTAAAAAAAATCAAAGACCCTATATCCGACGTATTTTTCGAAGAGGAGTCCGATGGTGACCTTGAATTTGACCTTGGACGTAACCTTGAAGCCCCAGCGACCCAAAAATCGATTTTTCAAATGGAAACCCCCATTTTTTATTACAGATTAGGAAATAGCGCAAAATTTTACGAAAAAACATGTATTTTATTCTATTTTTTTAATGATATTATTAGAGGTGCAGCGCTTGAAATAAAAAATACGTGCAAAATGATGTGAAATGAATGGGCTTCAAGGTTACGTCCAAGGTCAAATTCAAGGTCACCATCGGGTTCGTCGTCGAAAAATACATCGGATATAGGGTCTTTGATTTTTTTTTTTAACGCATATTCTGCCAGGGGTTTCCATACTTTTGTCGGACCCGGTAGTTTAAGGTGGTACCGCCGATGAGAATTACTTCAAGGAGAGTGATAATAATATCCGCGGCCTTTTGAAGTTCGGCTGGAGTTATACCACCAGGTCCAGGGGATTTGTAATGGTCAAAGCTCTCTCTCGACGATCGTTCACCTTGCCGTGGTGGGAGGGCTTAAGTAGTTGAATCTGAGAACTAACGAGCTATACCGGCGGTCTCAACTTGGGTTTACGACTAGAGTTGATTCCAGCAGGGTCACCCATGCCGGAAAGGTCGAAAGGGAGAAACAGCGAAACTAAGAGACGATCCAACCCCCTCTACCCTCTACCCTCTACCCTTTGCCCACTATCCCTCCACTCACCCTCCACTCACCCTCTCCTCTATCCCCTTCTACCCAACCCCAATCTTTTCCTTTCCCATGGGCCGGCATCAAGGTGTCAACCGTACCGTGCCGATGATCTACTAGGCTGAGGGCCCATCTTAAATAGCTCAGTCACTAACGGTGTACTCTGGTTTTGCGGCAAATTCCAGTTTCATTTCAGTCATATCCATGCATGCGGGGCTCTGTGTGGACGTACCCCATTATTTCCCTTGCTACTCGTGGGATCCAAAATAGATAATTTGAATACCAAACCCTGTGATGGAGAAGCAAGCAACTGCCTCTCTGTCTCTCAGCCACTGGCTGAACTTCCAAGCCTTGCGGGACGGATAGACCGATCTGCAATGGTAACATCCGACAGCGACATAGAATCCGTCGGATATCAAAGCTCTGTCCTGACAGTGGAATCATACGGGAGCTGTGAAGCTCTCGGAGATGACACAGAAAAGACCATAGAGCTTGACAAGCTCAACATCAAGCGGAGACGCCTAACCACGTCTCAAAAAAAGCACTTGAGAAGACTGCTAGCGGAAAAACTGCCATACGACGCAGCGTTAGAGACAGTACTCTCAAGTCCGTCGAAAGACACCTCAGACCCTTCCAACAAAAGAAGAAGGTCCGGACACGAAGTTCCTGAACCGAGCAAAAAAGCGAAAACCAATGCTCTCTTGTTCAATGAGGTTGCAGGAATGATTGTGGTTGGGATAATCGCCGAGGATTACCCAAATAGCCATCTGGAAAGTGTGCAAATCACAGCAGTGGAAAATGCCATCCTTACTGAGCTGCATAAGATCACTGAGGAGGGTCCACAGATAAGATTTCTGGGCTGCTCGCACAAACCAGGATGGCTCACAATAAAATGTGCAGATGCGATTAGTAGAGACTGGTTGGCAAAAACAGTCAAGCTAATTTCGCCATTTGAAAATGCCAAGCTGCGAATGGTGGAGGGTGAAGACCTTCCGAAACCATGTGTGGCAACTGCATACTTCCCTGGTCCAAACAACACACCAGAAGATGCTCTGAAACGGCTACGCATTCAGAACCAAGTGCTACCAACCAATGACTGGAAAGTCCTTCGGAAAGTAGCTAACTCTCAGGGTCTTGCCCTGACAATTTCAATGGATGAAAGATCGGTATCTCTACTGGAAGATCTGAACTGCCAACCGTTCTTTAATTTCAATAGGGTTCAATTCCGAATCAAAAAGAATCCCAGCCTGAGGCCGGAATCCGCCTCTGAGGCTAAAAACGATGTTTAGTCGGTAATACCACCTCCGTCCCACACCCAATCCTCCACCTCCAACCCCTCTCTTACTCCCAATCCTACAAAACCTGTTCAGGAGACCGCAAGGCAAACTCCTGGACAGGCAAAATCATTCCTCCATCCCAGTAAACTAAGCAATCCCGGCGCGTCAAAATCCACCCACCACCAAGACACGTCTCAAATTCGTAGAGCCCCAAGACCGGCATCGACGATGGCGAGAAGTTTGCGGAGGTCTCCCCAAGCCGGGAAAAGGGGTGAGAACAAAGGGAGCTCCTACTCTAGAGCTCCTATCCGAAAAAATTAGCATGGAAGTTGTCCAAATCAACCTCCAACACGCCAAGGCTGCTTCGGCAGTCTTAACTCACTCGCTGAGTAAAACGAAGCTAGACATTGCCCTCGTGCAGGAACCATGGATCAGCACGAGTGGTAAAATTCTCGGTCTAACTACACCTACAGGTAAAATATTATATTCAACCTCAGCCAGTAGACCTAGAACTTGTATTATTTTTAATAATAACCTGCCCTTCTTCCCACTAACAGCTTTTGTATCTGCTGATCTGACAGCAGCAATAGTGAGGATCGGTCACTCCAAGGAGATCATTGTTGCCTCAGCATATTTCCCTGGAGACATTACACCTTGCCCACCTCCACAGGTAGTAAAACTTTATGAGCACGCACAGAAAAACAAATTGGAAGTTATTCTGGGATGCGACGCAAATGCTCACCACACCCTGTGGGGAAGTAAGGATATAAACAAAAGAGGTGAGTCCCTTACTGATTATATTATTAAAGAAAATTTAAATATATGTAATATTGGCAATGAACCCACCTTTGTCACCAGAACTAGAAGAGAGGTTCTAGACATTACATTGTCTTCATCTCTCTCTAAAAACCTTGTCTATGACTGGAGGGTGTCCTCCGAACCATCCTGCTCTGATCATAGACACATACGCTTTAAACTAGACACAAACATAATATCTTGTCTAACATATCGTCCAAAGAGAAAAACAGATTGGGTCTCGTATAAAACAGATCTGGAAAACTCTCTAAAAGACAAAATCCCAAACATTAATAGCAAAGCTAAATTAGATTTCTTTGCGGACTACGCAAAAAACTCTATCATAACTGCCTTTGAGGACAACTGCCCTCTGAAAACAAGATCAACTAAAAGGCAAACCCCTTGGTGGAACAACAACCTCAAGAAATTGAGATCGAAAGTAAGGAAACTTTTCAACAAAGCAAAACGCAATGATGACTGGCAAACTTACTCTACTGCTCTCACCAAATACAATAATGAAATTAAAAAAGCCAAAAAGGCCTCTTTTAAACAATTTGTAGAAAGCATCTCTGACGTCTCCTCTAGTTGCAGACTCCACAAAGTTCTCGCGTCCGACAAGCCGGCAAACCTAGGTACCCTTACCAAGGAAAACGGCTCTCAGACTTAGAATAAAACTGAAACTCTGCAACTCCTAATAGACACCCACATTCCGCAATCTATCATTATAGACCCAGCAATAAACCTATCTCCCCAAAGGGAACAGCATATGTTTCCATCTAGGGAAGACTTGACAACGGCCAGACAAATCTGCAACACCAATGTCATCAAATGGGATATCTCTTCATTGAAACCATTCAAGGCCCCTGGGGAAGACGGCATCTTTCCGGCCCTACTGCAGAACGGGGCTGCCATAATTGCTCCCATTTTATCAAAACTGTTCACTTGCAGCCTTGCTTTTGGTCACATACCAGAAAGCTGGAGAAGAGTAACAGTTATCTACTTGCCAAAAGCAGGAAGGAATCTGGATCCAAGCCCTAAATCCTTTCGGCCAATCAGTCTAATGTCATTCATCCTTAAATGTATGGAGAAGGTCATTGATAGACACATCCGGGATAAGCAATTAGCTACCCACCCACTATCCACATCACAATACGCATATCAACCAGGGAAATCAACGGAAACCGCGTTGAATGACCTAGTTACTAGGATCGAACTCTCTATCGATAAAAAGGAAATTTGCGTAGTGGCATTTCTTGACATAGAAGGAGCCTTCAACAACACTTCCTTTGTGTCTACAGACCGTGCTCTAAGGCACCACAACGTTCCACAAGTTATTCGCAAATGGATAATGTCAATGCTAAACAGCAGAATTATCCACAGCAATATCGAAGAAGTGGAAATCTCAGCACTAACAACAAGAGGCTGCCCACAAGGTGGAGTTCTCTCACCACTCATCTGGTCAATAGTTGTAGACAGCCTACTAAGATTACTTGCAACCCAAGGCATCTATGCAGTGGGCTTTGCAGATGATCTAGCAATTGTCATACAAGGTTCATCAGAAACACTTATATCAAGAAGACTTCAGACAGCTCTGAACACAGTACAAAGCTGGTGCTCAGATGAAGGTCTCTCTGTCAACCCACGTAAGACAGTTATTGTCCCATTTACAAAAAGAAGAAAACTAAATCTTCTAATACCCCCCAGTCTCTATGGGGAAACAATACCATTCTCCAAGGAATCAAAATACCTTGGGATAATCCTAGACAGCAAAATGTCATGGAACCCTCAACTAGAACGCATTTCCAGCAGAGCAACCAAGTCTCTATGGACTTGTAGAAGCATATGCGGGAAAAACTGGGGTCTAAAACCTAAAATGGTGTACGACCTATATACGCTGGTAGTAAGACCAACAATAACGTACGCAGCTATTGTATGGTGGACAAAAACGAAAGAAGTAACGGCAATCCAAAAACTAGAAAAGATTCAAAGATTGGCAACAACATGCATTACGGGATGCATGCGTACAACACCAACATACGCTCTAAACGTCATTACAGGACTACCTCCAATCCACCTTTTCATAAAAATGGAAGCAAGACTGGCGACACACCGTCTTTTCCATCAAGGACACATAAAATCACATCCATACCCGAAAGGACATATCTATCGATAATGGAAAGTTTAGAAAAACTTAATACCTTTAATATGTGCTTGGATGCTACTATTCCCATGTACAACTTCAAACTCAACTTCTCCATTGTCATCCCCCCTAGGGAAGACTGGGAGAACACAAAACCTCATCCTTCAAGGCAAGATATGGTCTGGTATACGGACGGCTCAAAAATGGAAACTGGTACAGGTTCCGGCATTTTCAGCGACTGTCCCAGAACGAACTTCTCAGTAAGTATGGGCAGTCACTCGTCCATTTTCCAAGCCGAAGTCTTTGCCATCAACGAATGTTCGAGAATAATATGTTCATCGAACACGAAAAATAAAACAATATTCATTTTTTCAGACAGCCAAGCTGCACTAAAGGCGTTAAGCTCACCTGTCATAAGATCCAAACTAGTCCAAGAGACAGTCATGTCGCTCTCTGAACTAGCAAGGAAAAACACTGTAATCCTCCACTGGATCCCAGCACACAGAGGCTATGATGGTAACGAGAAGGCAGACATCTTAGCTAAAGACGGCGCATCTAAACCATTCGTCGGTCCTGAACCCTTCTGCGGTGTAAATAAAAGCACCTTCAAACATACTACCAAGAACATCCTACTGGAGGAATCAAATAAAGCTTGGAGGAACTCATCTGGCCAAATTTGTTCAAAATACTTTTTGCCAGAATATACCGAAAAAACATCAAAATTCCTACTGAACCTCAATAGGAAAACCCTAAAAATTTGCACTGGACTACTAACCGGTCACTGTTCCTTAAACAAACATCTTCACCAAATGAGGCTGGTAGCGGATCCCATCTGTAGACTATGCCTCGAAAATGAAGAAACATCTCTGCACATTATTACAGAATGTCCAGCACTTTTCCGCCTTAGAAAGCAAATACTTGACTATGAGATTATCCCCTTAGATAAACTCAAACTCATTCACCCACAGAAGATTGCTAACTTCTGGTTCAATTCAGGAGCAGGAGAACTGCTCTGAAACCTCACATGGGCTGGCACAATAGGTATCATTCAGACACCGCAGTGCCCGGAGCTGAGCAAGCTCTACCCGTCCCCCAAATCTAATCTAATCTAATCTAATGGTCAAAGCTGCTAAAGGCCCTAACTAGTTTTACCTTCTAATCAGATCGGGGTTGTTAGTTATTATGCTACCTAATTCCATGGAATCATAGTTACATAAGTTCTTACAGCTGCCTGGAAAGTGTGTGTCCAGAGACAGATTGAGCGTTTCTTCGCATGATTCTGTCCAGCCGTCAGCTGTTTTCAGACGGCTAGGCATGGTCGGACTTTTTGAGAGGATTTTTCTTAATCTAGAAGCTTCTGAAGTATCTTCTATCTTTTCACAGAAGTTACTCGAGGAAGTTCTTTTATTTTTCCTCAGTT